>QJPP01000665.1:0-454812 GCA_003996215.1 Jaltomata sinuosa | reverse complement strand
TAAACAAAACAAGCAATAATGTGTGAGAAATAATCAATAGGAGAATGAACTAGGAAAGTGTTTACCATGGCGTTAGTAACAATGTCGATTCTAGGCTTAATCGGTTTCTTTTTATATGCGTGTCACGATGTGATTGAAGCAATGGTATCGTCTAAACGTCTCTCGACCAAATAAACAAATTTCCTTTTCTATTCTCTCGACCTCGAAAAGCTGTGCTTTTTAGATTTCAATCCTAAACATCAAGTAGATTAATCTAGTTACAGCATTAATCATTAGACGAGAGTTAGTAGTCTCGAATCCTTGTTGTTAATCTAGTTTCCCGGTTTTAATCTCTTTACTCAAGCAAATTAAACCTAGGCATGTTCTAATGTTTGCAACCACTAGAAAACGTTAATAATGAATGATTAACAACGTGACAACATATATATTGAACCCGACGCTACCCAGAATCTATATTGCTACTTTTGCCATGGCTCCCACAACCCTAGTTGTGGGAGGTTTAGTTAATCATGCTTGTAGAAGAATAGAAGAAAGTTATATTCATAATAAAGAAAAGATATCCTTACAATGGAGTGAAAACAATCTTCAATTATTCCAAGAACAAGAACAACAAAAACAAAATCCCAAGAACGATTCAAGAACACGAATTCAAGAAGTAGAAAACGTGTTTCTTGCTCTCCAAGTCGACTAAAACTCCTAAAATTATTTAGTAACGTGTGTAAAAACTATTGGAAAGGTAATATGTAAAATAAACCTAACATAGGGTATTTATAGGAGTCAAAGAAACCAAATCCAAAACGGGTTAGGAATCCTAAAAGCGGGCAGCCGTTGGCGCGCCACTATTTTGGTGTGACGGCCCGGCTGACGGACCGTCACTGCCTTGATGGACCGTCGCCGAAACCGTCACCCTTAGGCAGTGGCTGCCTCCTCCTTGACGGTCACTGTGACGGACCGTCACATGTGTGATGGGCCGTCACTCCGGCCGTCACTCTTAGGCAGAATCTCTTTTTCGCGTATTTCCTTCCGTTTCCATGTTTGTCTCCATTTCCTACAAATATAACATAAAAACATCAAAAACGACGACGGTTGCTTGAAAACGTACGATTGTTCTTAGTTAAAAGGAGTCGAAAGTGCCGTAAATTGGCGGCACATCAACACCCTCAACTTAAAACGTTCGCTTGTCATCAAGCAACATAACATAAAAACAATAAGACGACTCAACTAAGAACACAAACTCATGTCTCTAGCAACTCATGGTCATTCAAAACTTATTCAATTAAATCAAGCTCCCTCGTAGCACACGAATGTATGAAACACTAACTTGCAAGGATCCAAGCATTTCATTCTGATATGATAGAACATCCTACATACACACGTGCAGCCATCCTAACAATCAATAGACAATACAGAAATCTTGGTGCCCTCACCACAAAGAAATCCCACACACAAGATTTGGGACTAGGTAAGCGCTCACACTCACAAACGATTTCAAACAATGCACATGCGATACCATAGGCTTGCCCTTACTATTCTATTTCAGTTCTTCAGAAAGCAGCTCAGGATCACTACAGGACTTGTTTAGGCTTGTAATGAGGCTTCGGGTGCAGGTATGATACATTTAGGGGTTAGTGAATAAGCCCTCCTTGGAACTACCGACGTCTTATTACCACATAACTTAACGTTGTCCATCCTTATTCACCTTGATATTTCCTTCTTTCTAGCTACAGGTGCGGCCTCTTTATTTTAACAATTCTTTTTATTACTTTTTTGATCTTTTTCATCTCCTTTTTTTTCTTTCTTTTGTTAGGCACACACCCGAATTTTCATTCTATTCAAAACCAATCTTCTCCATCCTCTTTTTCTGATCATTCACCTCTGTAGTAGCCACCCTCAACTTAGGCTGATTGCCTGAGTTGAGGTGCACGATGTCCTAGGAAGGACCAGGGCCAAAACAGGGTTTACCTCTATAGTAGCCACCCTCAACTTAGGCTGATTGCCTGCGTTGAGGTGCACGATGTCCAAGGAAGGACCAGGGCCAAAATAGGGATTGAAAGTTAAACGGGAATGGTGACAGGTTATTGAAAGAATAAGGTTAATTTGGCTCAAACAGGGATCAAGGGATTATTTATATTTGGACGGTCTTTTAGGTTAAGTGGACTGCACACAAAAAGGGCCTGTGATCCTTTCCTAAGCAACCAAACTTCGAACTTAACAAAATAGACCGGGCAAGTTCTAGATGCATGCACAGAGTAAGAATTTATAACAATTAATCTCACACACTCTTAGCACCAAGAAACCATATCGCTACCAACTATCAAACAACCGCTCGGCTTAAGCATACTCATTCTATCATATTCACACAATGACATCTAAAGATCCAGACAGTCAATCGTTTCAACATAAGTACAAAACCAGAAAATTTTTAAAGGGGCCTCATTTTTAGTCAAGAAAAACGCCATGCTCATCACTATAGACACTAAAAAAAAAACAAAAATTTAAAATAACAACCTAAACATGCCGGTTCTACTAGATAGCACACCGGAGGGAAAAGAAACACGGCAACAAAAACCCTCGGTGGTGACTCACAGGTTTCCCCACACCCTCAACTTAGACTCATGCATTGTCCCCAATGCATCCATATGAAAGCTAAAATCTGTGAGAGAAAGGAATACCTGTGAAGTCGATATGACTCAGATTCTGGAATGATGTTGGAGAACGCCAGGGTCTCCAAAACAAGAGAACTCGATGGAGTGTGGCGTTCCAGCTTCCTTTTTGGGATCCATCGCTAGTCGCGACAACTTCTTTGCTCTTTCTTTGCAGATTCTCTTGCGGTGTTTTCTTTTTCTTGACCTTTCACCGCTTTCCTTTACCTGCTTCTCCTCAAGATACGCGTCCGCAGGGCCTTCCTCAATAGCATTGATGACCGCGACCACCCTCATGTCACTTGGTTGCTTCATCAATTTGGACACATCGAACTTGACCACTTCATTGTTTAATCGGAAGGTCAGTTCATTTTTTTCCATGTCAACCAATGCTCTTGCTGTGGCTAGCAATGGTCGTCCCAAGATTATGGGAACTTAGAAATCCACTTCGCAATCCAAGATCACAAAGTCAGCTGGGAAGATAAGCTTACCGATCTTTACTAGCACATCAGACAATACTCCCACAGGTTGCTTTACCGAACGGTCAGCCATCATTACTCTTATGGACGTTGGTTTAGGAGCTCCCAAACCCAGTTGTTTATAGACGGCTAGCGGCATCAAGTTGATGCTAGCACCCAGATCACACAAGGCTTTCCCGAAGTTGAGCTTCCCAACAGTGCAGGGAACAGTAAACGCACCTGGGTCTTCCTTCTTTTCCACTAACGATCTAGAGGAAATAGCGCTGCAGTGGTGGAGATTGTCTTCCGGTTCAAAACTTACCGACCTCTTCTTTGTAATCAAGTCCTTCATGAACTTGGCATAACCGGGCATTTGTTCCAGTGCTTCCACAAATGGTATGTTTATTGAAATCTGCTTCAGCATGGTCATGAAGTTCAGGAACTTACCATCGTCAGCTTTCTTCTTCAAACGCTGTGGGAAAGGAGGTGGTGGCCGAGGCATCATAGTTGGAGGCTTTTCAGCTTCCTTGCTTTTCTCCGCGGGCTTTGGAGTTTCCTCCTCTACCGCCTCTTCATCATCCGCAGCATCACCTTGAGTCTGAGTTACCGGATGTGATTCCGGTAATATTTTTCCGCTTCTTGTGGTGATCGCCATACAGCTTGCGTCATTCCTCGGATGAGTCGTGTCACTCGGCAAGGTACCTGTCTTCCTTTGGTTCAGAGATGCCGAGATTTGCCCTACTTGCTGCTCCAGCTGCTTGATCGCGGTGGAATGTGACTCTACTACCTGACTCAACGTTGATAACTCAGTCCTCATCTCCTTTACCCCAGAGTCGGTCGATTCCACCTTCAGCAGCATCTTTGCCATCATGCTCTCCAATGTCGACGTCGCTGTCTCAATGCTAGCTCTATCCCGATTACCAGGTGGAACATATAACCCACCTTTATCAGTGTGGTTCCTCCAGTTTCCTTGGTCGCGATCTCTGTAGTCGGTTTTCTCATAGTGGTTGTCTCTCTGATAGTTCTGACCTTGGTTTCCTTGGCCATTGGCCTGGACACCCCCCAAGTAATTCGCTTCCTCAGTTTCCAACTCTGCTGCTCTACCTTGGGACCCCACAGCTTTTACCTTCTCCATACCTCCTGAGAACAAGTGCTTGGTCAGTAGGTCCAACTGCGTTTTCAGATGCGCCATGTCTTGGTCGCGCTCCTCCTCTTTCCTGCGCTGCTCAGCTGACACACTAACTACATACGTACTAGCTGCTACCTCTGAATCTCGTGTGTGCCAGGCCCTGTTGGTTTTGGTGAGCCTGTCCAAAGTAGTTGTGGCCTCAACAAAGGTGAGACCCATGAATGCACCACCTGCTGCGTTGTCTAACGTTGGCTTGGTAGCCGAATTCAGTGCCCGGTAGAACGTCTGCATCAAAAAGTTATCGGTCAACTGATGGTTTGGGCATTGTGTTATCTTCTTTTTGAATCGCAACCAAGTCTCGTGCAGTGCTTCGTACGGTTGCTGCCTAAAGTTGCTAATCTCGTCCCTCAACTGTATCATCTGAGAGGGAGGAAAGAACCTTTCTAGGAAAGCTCCTCTCAACTCTCCCCACGTTGCGATAGAGTCGGGGGTCAGCTCTGTCAACCACAATGCTGCCTCATCAGACAGAGACAACGGAAACAACCTGAGCCTGATCGCTGTCTGACTCACGCCCGGTAGTTCAAACGATTTGCATATGCCCACGAAATTCATTAGGTGCTGGTTTGGATCCTCCCCAGCGACACCTCAGAACACTCCTCTCAAGTTCAACAACTGGATCATCGTGCTAGTGATGTTGAACTTGGCTCCGGGCGGTAGCGGTGGAACAACAATGGCGCCCGTAGCGCCAGCTTCATCTAAGTCGAGATCCTCATCATTCCGTGAGATCTCATCCTGCAGACCACCAGCATTCAGATTTTGTTGGGCCTGCAGTTCTGCAGCGATCCTCGCTGCCTCTAGTTGTGCGGCCATACTCCGCCTCAATGTTCTAGCAAGCTCGGGGTCGTAAGGTAAAATTTGTTCCCCCGAACTTCGGGTACTTGGCATGCACAACTGTGTACCCTGTCAAAAACAAAAACAACAAAAAAAAAAACGTAAAGCAGGAAAGTATGACTAAGAGTCAAATAAACACACCAAACTTAATTAACAACCGTATTCCCCGGCAACGGCGCCACTTTTTGATAACGCCCAAACTACACCTCTAATTAAAGAAGCGTAAGCGGTCGTAGTCAAATATAGAATCCAACAAAGGTTGGGGTCGAATCCCACAGAGAATATGGGGAAGATTAAGCCTTTAGTGAAGTATGTTACTAGTCGTCAATAGTTTCCGGTAAATAGGGGGGATTTGTGTAAACAATGCGTAAACAAAACGAACAATTAATGTATGAATGATAATCAATAAGAGAATGAACTAGGGAAGTGTTTACCATGGCGTTAGTAACAATGTCGATTCTAGGCTTAATCGGGTTCTTTTTATATGCGTGTCACGATGTGATTGAAGTAATGGTATCGTCTAAACGTTTCTCAACCAAATAGACAAATTTCCTTTTCTATTCTCTCGACCTCGAAAAGATGTGCTTTTTAGATTTCAATCCTAAACATCAAGTAGATTAATCTAGTTACAGCATTAATCATTAGACGAGAGTTAGTAGTCTCGAATCCTTGTTGTTAATCAAGTTTCCCGGTTTTAATCTCTTTACTCAAGCAAACTTAAACCTAGGCATGTTCTAATGTTTGCAACCACTAGAAAACGTTAAATAATGAATGATTAACAACGTGACAATACATATATTGAACCCAACGCTACCCGGAATCTATATCGCTACGTTTGCCATGGCTCCCACAACCCTAGTTGTGGGAGGTTTAGTTAATCATGCTATAAAGAAAAGAGAAGAGAATTGTATTCATAATAAAGAGAATGGATTCTTACAATATAGTGAAAACAATCTTCAATTATCCAAGAACAAGAAAAACCAAGATCCCAAGAACGATTCAAGAACAAGCTTGAGGAGAAGGAAACCGTGTGTAGCGCGTTTCCTCTCTCAAAACTCGCTCAAAAACTCCTAAAACTATTGGGAGAACTATTGTATAGTGAATGAATAATTAAAATAAAACTAACATAGGGTATTTATAGGAGTCTAGGAAATCAATCCCAAAAACGCTCGGATTCCGCATCGCGGACTGACTAAGTGTGACGGCCAGGCTGACGGACCGTCACAGGGTTGACGGACCGTCGCCTGGACCGTCACCCTTAGGCAGTGGACTGCCTCACTTGCTGCCTTGGTGTGACGGTTTGGGTGACGGACCGTCACACCCTTGAAGGACCGTCACCTGAACCGTCACTCTTATCCAGAATGCTCTTTTTTGCGTATTTCCTTCCATTTCCATGTTTGTCTCCATTTCCTACAAATATAACATAAAAACATCAAAAACAACGACGGTTGCTTGAAAACGTACGATTGTTCTTAGTTAAAAGGAGTCGAAAGTGCCGTAAAATGGCGGCACATCAATGGGCGGCCGTGGGACTGTAGGTAGACTCTTGCTATTTACTTACAGAATTATTCCCTGTTACGGTTAAGAATGAAATTAATTACTGCTAAACTGTTAGTTTCTGGATTGAGATTGATATGATTAGTTGAGCTTGATTTATGTCTCTGAGCATGCCTATCATTACTCTTTCCCTCTTCTTACACTTGAGGTTACCGATATACCGTCCATTTCGTAAACTTATTTTGTATACACTGTTGTTGCAAGGACCCCAGGTGCGTTGTTTCTTACTCTCACCTGTGCCTATGGTGTGTATATTCTGCTTACTAGCCTCACATGTGGTTCTGTTGATTTCCCTCTGGGCTAGTTCCTGTGTACCTTTCGTTGATTTCTGTGACTGCTTGTTTCTATTCTGTCTGTTACTACGCTTTTATCTTATATGTGCCCAGTCGGCCTATGATACCTACTGGGTACCTTATGCTTCGCATTTGGTGCTCACCCTACCCCTGCATCTTTGGGTGCAGATCCTAGCGTGGGCCATCGCCGTTAGATCGCTGTGATTCGTGCTTGGAGATCTGTTGGGGACTACTTCAGACTGAGGGTGAGCTCTTGGCGATCGGAGCTTAGCTTTAGTTTATCTTTTGCTTCATGTACTCTATTACCATTCAGAGACATCTGTATATATTTTTTTGGATAGTTTGCACTCTATGTATGTAGTTTTGGCTCTATACTATGATACCAGGTCTTGGGGTTTTATTTAGTTTCCGCCTATGTATATATATATATATACTCTTGTTATCTATTCTAACCGCTTATTTGTTAGATAGTAGCCCATTACTAACTGTCCTGGGCTACGGGAATTGGTTCGCCTACTGGGGGGTTGTAGGTGCCATCATGACCGAGAAATCGGGTCGTGACACATGCCTAGGTTATCAACACCTTCATTTTCTGCAATAGCGTTAATAATAGAGGCTTTCTCCTCTATTTTTAAATAGTTATCCCATCAACCTCTAAGCTGAACTGTAAATCCTGCAACAATCATCTTGCAGATAGCTCTATCACTATTTTTAATGCTTTTGCAAATAGTTGCATACATAAGCATTCTATGAACAAGGATGGTCAACTGTCTATCCGTTAACCCGTCAAGGTTCCATTCGTAAATCTCGGAACCGCTGTAAGACGTATTTGTCTGATTCCAATCTCGTTCTTCTATCAAAACATCTTGAGGAGTAGGACGACGATAGTAGAAGGTATTCATCGTTGGTTTAGTAGCATAGCTACTATTCTTTCGAGGGTAACCCTTAAGCTTATTAAGCTCAGTTAAAACATGATTTTTATAGTCACCGGTTTGATCCATTTTTTCGGAAAACTCTTGTGACAAATCAATAGGTTTTATATTTAAACCAGAAAACTTTTTATCAAGAAGTTCTTCTAAATCATTTAATGATTTAAACTTAAAATCCTGAATCTCAGTAGGCCTTTGAATAAAAGTAGGAACAACATCTTTTTTACTTCCAGAAGTAGAAGCGACGTTGGTTTTAGCTATATCTGTTTTAATACCTTTTAGTAAAATGGTTAGCTCATCAAGTTTTTTATCAAGAGAGCTAATATGTTCTCCCAAAATTTTGACATACAAACCTAAATAATTATTTTGAGAAACGAGCTTATTAATCTCAGAAATACTTACTGAAGCAATTTCTTCGTCAATTAATTTTTGAAAAGCACTGAATGTAATACCCGTATTGTTAGGCAAAACAAAAGCGGACTGTGGAGGGTAAACGGTTGTAGTAAGATTACCATTTCCATCGCGATAAGTCCTCTCAATAGTATTTACATATAAAGGCAAATAGGTGGTTATAAACCAAGGGACGAAGTGCATAATTTGATTATGCAGGGCACAAGCTTCGTAGAATTCTTGAGAAATATTATTCATATCATCTTTACTATAAGATTCAAAAAACCAAGTTTTAAACTTGTTCCACTTTACTTCAAAAAATTCTTTTTGAATTAGTTTTCTTGCCAGGGAACCTGGACTAAAATCTAATTGGTGTGGAATCATTAAATATCATTTAGATTGAACTCCATATCAGAAGCAGTAGGGAAGTCCTTATCAGAACTATCATCCTTGACGTCATCAATCTGAACAATATTAGTCCGGGGGTCAATTTTAACCTTTTCCACTTTTGAATTATAATCAGATTCAATAGTGTGTAAAGAAGCAGCGCGATTTCGTGCTGGACCACAAATTGGGTCAATAGGAGAAATATGCTAAAAGTCTAGTACTTTTAGTACTTAATTCTCCGAGATCTGACAAATTAGATGTCCTAGAAAGCAAAAGTTCTTCTATCAAAACATCTTGAGGAGTAGGACGAGACAAATAAATTAAAATAGAAAGTTTTATACTATACATTTAAGTTTCTAATGAATCATACCTATTCGAGCATAAAAAAATAGTTATAAAAATGCATAATACACTAAAATTTGAATTATGATCCTCAGTAAGTGAAAATAAATGAAACTTTACTTTCTAGTAATAAATAAGAGATTCATTCATTCAAAAACAATCATGGATAATGTGTCGAGGTCGGAAAAAGATTAATAATAGGTAGAGATGTCATGTTTAGGGTTATTTTCGCTAATAGATTGATGGATGAATACCTACTCAATAATTGTGGTATGAGTTTACGAATAAATCCAGTTAGCAAAGATCATAAATCAACATTAGCGAAGTTTGGGTTAGGGAACTTGAAGAGGGACTCAATAGTCTAGAGAAATTGTTGAATATTAAGGATTAGAGTTAGTTTCTAAGATTGCAAGTGTTGTAATCTAAATTGTTGCTTAGGCTCATTGTTTTAGTGAAGTTTAGGTTAAATCCTACAGAGGTGCAGGTCGTGATTTTTTACCCTTTGTGAATCGAAATTTTTCACGTAAAATCTCATGTTGTTATTGTTCTGCATTCTTTATTCCGCAAATTACTCATAAGAAACAGATAAAGTAACCTGTTCCTTCACATAGGCAAAAATTTGATATAACTAATTTACTCTTCTATTGTGCTAATAGGTTGTACAGAATATCATGTACATTATTATTGAAGTGTTTTAATTTAGTACATATTTTATGTGTATAAAAAGTGTTTTGGATTGAAACACATCGAAGAGGGATGAATTGACACAATACTGAAGCGAGAAAAGTTTAAGCGGAAGTTAAAGAAGGTCAGACCCCCTTACGTTGCGAGCCTATCAAGGAACTTGGACATCCAGCAAAGCAATGAGGTATGGTGGTCGAGACCCCCATAGTGATAGAAGTTTGATTTTTGGGCAAGAACGTGCTCGTCAGCCTCCTCATTGCGAGCATATTGGCATGCACTTCAATTTTTATCATTCGAGTTTGGATAAGCATGTGTGGCCTTCTACATATCCTAGGTCGTTTATAAACTTCAAAAATAATATCTTTTGGAGGGAAGACATACTATTTTTGAAGGCAAGAACACACGAAGAGCAAAAGCTATCGAAATTTGGCAACAAATTTCACCTTCTTCCGTTAATATTTTATTGATTATGAGTTCTAGTTTTATGTTTTTGAACAATATTAAATATAGCTAATTTTCTTATTTAGGATTTTGATGAAACCATTTAATGTTGGAGGAATTCTTAATAGTGTTAAATATAATTGAGTCATTTTTTTCTTCTCTATTTGTTCAACTACGTTTTAATTGTTATTAATTGAAGGGCCCTCAATTAACAACATCATTATATCTTGCATTACATGAGAAAGATTGTGAGACTAGATTACGTTTTAGTTGAACAACGTTACTTCTAAGTTGTTAAAAATTTAATTTCTTAGTTTTAAAAGCAGATTTAGACATAATGAAGTTTTGACGTGATCTTATAAATAAGTTAAATTCATGTTAGCTAGAGTTAGTTCAAGAGAATAACTCTAAAAAATTACTACACTTGATTGAAAGATATTTGTGGTAATTAGAGAAGATTCACAATTGTATAGAGAGTAGTTCAGCGACATTATAGTTAACACGTTAAGAGTTTATTTCAATAATTTGAAAAATTATTATTCTAGGTTTTTTATTCTCAAAGTTTACTGTGACTTTTTTTCTATTCTTTTTTTTATTTTCGATTTGGAGTATTTGGTATCTTTATTGGAGTCCAATTAATTTTGATTCGCATATACATAATATTTTCTCTTTGGGTTTATATATCTATATTTAGATTTATATTTTTTATATCTCTTATTTTTAGAGTATGGATTTTTATAATAATTAATTTCATCTTTACACCCGAATTTAGGTGCTACTTTATTGTTACAACATACTAGATTTTTTATTAGAGTTTTCTCTATTTGTAGTTTTTCTCTATATTCTTCACAAGTATTAGAATACCAGTGATGTAAATATTTTATTCTAGCTCCTAATGTATCTGTCAGTCCTGCTTCCTTCCAATTTTTTATTATTCTTGAACTAAATGGTTCAGGTAATTTTGTAAAATATAACTGTCTGATTTCCCTACTTTCTTCTGTATTATATGATCCTTTATAATAATATTCTTTAAATGTACATGTATATTCGTCTATATAACACATGTTGCATATTTCTAATTTTATCATTAAATTTCTATTTATGACTTTTTCTTTATTTTGTTCTTCATATTCTGTCATCATACTACTAAATTCATTTCTTATTGCTGTTTCATATTTTTGTAGTATCTCTATCGATGTTGTTGCAGCTTCGCCGTTTATGTTTTTATTATTTTTTAATATTTTTATACTTTCTTCTGTTAAATTTAATAACCATAATTTTACTGTTCCTATTAATGTTCTTTCTATGTATCCTGGTACTTCTGTCATTTGTATTTTGTTGTCTATTAATTGTTTTGCTATATATCCCATCCATAATTGAATTAACTTTATTTGTGTCTGTCACACAATCTAGATCTAAGAAGTTATATTGTTCTATTGGTGGAGTTGGTGTCCATTTTTCATTATATCATTTTTTTCATATACTTTCCTGTCTATCCGAGTTTTCATAACTTCTTGTATAGTATTTTGAACCTGTTTTAGGGTCTCTTTTTCCTGATGTACTAGGTTTTTCTTCTACTTTACTCATGTTTATTTCTATATTTTCATCATTTTCCATATCTTTTAATAATTCAGTATATGTTTCACTTGCCTCTGAATTTTGTTCTTCATTAGTTTCATTTATTTCATCTATTCTTAATTCTGGTAAATTAGGTTCTTCGTTATCTTCTTTTAGTTGTAATTTTTCTTTAAATGATCTTATTTCATTTTGTAATTTTTCTTGTTGTTCTTTTTCTTTTTGTCTATTTTCATATATTTTTTTTAACATTGCTAGTTCCTTTTCTAATTCTAATATTTTTGTATTTTTAATATTTTCTATTTTCTGTACTTCTATTTTTGCTTCTTGTTTTATTTTATTTATTTCATTCTTTCTGTCTATCTCTTCGTTTTCCTTCAGTACTCTTATCATAGCCGCTAAGCTATCTTCTAATTTAGCTGATTCTCTTTCTAGCATTAGGTTTAGAGTTTCTCCTATTTTCTTATATCTTCTTCCTAGATTAGAAAGTACTATTTTTATTTTTATTTCTTCTAGATTTTCGAAGGTTTTTTCTTCTATCACATATTCTTCCTTATTCATTTATAATTTGTGTTGTAATTTATATGTTAATTTTTGTAATTCTATGTATAGGTAGAATATCTCCTTTCTTTGTGCCAATATTGATTTATGGCATACTCCTGCAAATATGTTTTCACTAAGTCTTTGTTCTCTATGTGTAATTTCTTGTCTTTTTTTTGTTCAATTATTTCTGTTAGTTCTTCCTCGTACTTATTCATTAAATGTCTTATTATAATATTCCTTTTTTAAAGGAATCAGTTTTTGTATTTCTTTTACACTTTCCATAATATATTCAAGATATTCTATATCTTGGGTTTTTTGATATTTCTCTATATTATCCTTTATTAAGTTATTTAATAAATTTATGTTTTCTACAGTTTCTTTCCAGTAACTTAAGTATTCGTAATTAATCATTAGTCTGAATATACTATTTCTAGATCTGAATATATTTCCCAATCGTCATCTATATTTAAATTTTCTAAATCTATCTCATACCATTGTTGTTCTAATAATTCGTCTATTTTATCAAATATCTTTTCCCATATAATTCTTTTTAATTCTATTATCCTTATGTCTTTTAGTGCATATAAAACTAATGTTTTATAATTATTTATCATTTCATTATGTAAACTAGTCATTTTATGATGCTTTTTATCAATTATTCCCTCTAATCATATTTTATGATAGGATACTTTTTATATAAGCTTACTATAAACTGGATTATTCTAGATCATGTTTATTCGTCACTACTAGCATTGTACTAGGCATGATACTCTTCTTCTTTAAACAGTATTTCTCATACTTTTGGTACTCCCTAACACGACTTCTTGCCTCAACGGTTTCCCTCTCATGATAGTACTGTTCTTAGAAGTTTTCTCTCCTTTCCCATTTGCTAGCAAACTATGTAACATGCTATGAATAATTCCAATATATAGTAACTAATATAAAATTTATTCTACCATAATTATGATTATCAGGAATATATGAATTTAGCTATGCATATTCATATGACAGTAGTATATAGCAACATAAGTATATCGGTATACCTGCACGGTAGTTTTCTCGTCGGAGTTAGCTTTTTCCATGATGATTATATCTTTCTATCTAGCTCTGATACCAACTTATGGCGGAATTGCGGAATTGAGAGAATTCAGAGATTATTGCTAAGAGAGAGAAGGATGAGTAAGGGATGATTTTTCCATCGTCTCCCCTTCTCCTTTTATATTGCAAATTGTATATAGTATCTACATCATGAGCATCCAAGTGGATGGCTAAGATAAAAAGATAAAAAGATAGTGGATGTCCTTTTCTATACAGGTGGACATCTAATACTAAAAAGTCAAAAAAGTAGTCGTCCTATTCTAGTAGGTGGACGGCTTATAATTAAAGTAAGAAAAGGTTAATAAAGAAAAGCTTTTACATAGGTCTTTGTTTGTCGGTCATTTTCTTTATCTCTTCTCCTTGTCTTGGAATCTTTTTGTCTTAATTGGTTGTCTTGGCTTCATCTAATTGGACGTCTGGGACCATATTTTCTCCTCCGTTACATTTTGAACATATATGATCTGGGTATTTTTGTCCAATCAGTTTGCAATATCTAGTCATTAGTTGCTGAGAGATAAAATCTTTCCGTATAGCTCTTGTAATTGGTTCTTGTTCGGGCCTGAGTAATGTCATTATCCATTTCCGTATTTCTTCCATGTCATTTTTTCGTAGTTCTCTGGAATGAGCGTATATTATAGTTTGTCCTCTAGAGTAGTAGTTCCATATTGGACTTTCGTTGAGGTAGTTATTTGCTAATTCACTGAGTATTGTAGATAATCCAATTGTTCTCTTATTTGCATAGAAATCGGGTATTTCTGCTTTAGGTATTTCTGGTTGTTGTTCTATTTTCTCTGGTATAATCATATCTCGTGTAAGTCCTATTTTAATAACTTGGATCGGTGGTTTTATTTCATCATGGAGTATCTCTGCTGGTGC
The DNA here is from genome assembly GCA_003996215.1 of Jaltomata sinuosa. NCBI lineage: Eukaryota > Viridiplantae > Streptophyta > Magnoliopsida > Solanales > Solanaceae > Jaltomata > Jaltomata sinuosa. Next base: position 440,577 of record QJPP01000665.1, on the reverse strand, counting down.
TGTATAGAATTTTATAAAGAATAGGGTGCCTTTGGTAATTCTTTTGTAGGTAGTGAAGGGTTTATGTATTTCCGGTATTGTAGCTATTTCTTCTCCTGTAGATGTATATATGGTACTTAGTAGCCCGTAATTGTAGCAAGTATTTACTAGGTTTGCACTGGTACCTGGTTGTGCTATAAGTCGGTTGTATCCTTGTAATGGTTGGGTTATATAATCTTCTGCTGGATTTTTCGTAGTTTTTGACCTTGGGTTTAGGTTTAGAAAGGTTTGTAGTTTATGGATGTTCTCGATATATGCTCTGGTTATATGGTTGTACGTTTGTTTTTCTTGGCTTAGGCTGTCTTTGTAGGTATTTATTTGGGGTGGTATGCATAATGGGTCTTTATTTATTCTTGGTGTAAATGGTTTACTGAATACTATATTTGCATTTCCATACCTTGGTTTACTAGGTCCTGCTCCTGACGAGTTACTTGATGCTGCTTCTGTACCTGAAATACTAAATTTTTCGTTAGTTTGAGTTTTTAGGTGTTTCTCATCGTCACCTTTTAGCTCCGCATGTTTTAAGTCATGCTGCTGACTTAGCTCGTTCTTTTCTATCTCTTGCAGTCTCGTTCCTATACTGTCCACTTTCAGGGAAAGCGTAGTAAGGATTGAGAGTATATCTGGAGTAATATCCTCAGTCTGAGTACTTTTGTCTTGATAGGTGATCTACAATCGCATTCTTGTCAGTTGAAATTACTTCAATTGTAAATGTAAAGTTTTGTATACTCAATACAAGTCTTCTTATTTCTTTTGTAGTAACTGAATCTTGTATTTTTCTTGTAAGCCACCATTTAACTTGTGTATTATATGTTCTTACAAGAAACTTATTATAGACTATGTATGGTTCGAAGTTTAACAAACATTTGTATAATGCAAATAGTTCTTTCCTATTTATTTTCCATTTTATTTGTGGTTCTGTATATGATCCTGAGTAATATCTACAATGGTGTTCTATTTTTTCATTTTCATATTTGTATTTCAATACTCCGCCGTAGCTATGATCGCTAGAGTCTGTTTCTACTATGTATGTAAATTATTTATTTTCATCTCGAAAATATAGCTTTGTAGCTGCTTACACACACTTTTGATTTTCCTTATATGGGTTTTATCTGTTTCATCAAAATGGTATTCTATGTCCTTCTTTAATTTTTTCTGTAATGGCTTTAAATTTTTTGCTAGCTTAGGTATATATTCTCGTACTTGGTTAACTAATCCTAAAAAGGATTGTAGTTTCTTTTTCGTGTCAAGCATTTCGTCTAATCCAATTATTTTTTGTACTATATGTGTTTGCATTTTTATCCCATTTTTATCCTAAAAAGGATTGTAGTTTCTTTTTCGTGTCAAGCATTTCGTCTAATCCAATTATTTTTTGTACTATATGTGTTTGCATTTTTATCCCATTTTTATCTATTTGTATTCCTAAAAATTCTATTTGATTTTTTATTATTTCTGCTTTCTTTTTACTTAGACTAATTCCCGAGATTTCTATGATATGTATAAATTTTTCTAATAATTTTATATGTTCTTCTTGTGTTCTAGAGTATAGTAATATATTGTCTATATAGACTATGCAATTTTCTAGCTGGTTAAAGTAATTATCCATAAAGTGTTGGTATCTACCTGGTGCATTTTTATATCCAAATGGTAATACGTTCCATTCATAGAATCCTTGTGGTACTGTAAAAGCTGTTAATTTTTTAGATTCATCTTCTAGTTTTAGGTGGTAAAATCCTGATTTACAGTCAAATTTACTAAAATAATTATATCCTTGTATTTGTCTTGTCTTTAATATTTTATTTGGTATTGGGTAGTTATATGTTTTGGTTTTTGCATTTAAATTCCTATAGTCTATGACCATCCTACTTTTTCCTCTTTTTTGTTCAATATGCTTATTTACTGTGAATGCTGGGCTAGAATGTTTACTATCACTTTCTTGTATATAGTTCTTTTCTAGTAATTCATTAATATGCATTTTAAATTCTTCTAAATCATTGAAATTATATTTTAAAGGTTTTTGGGTTATAATATTATTTTCTTCCACTAGTTCTATCTTAACTTTTGTTTTGTGATTTTCCCATCCTTTTAATGGTTCTTCACTATATAATGTTTCTAATTTATCTTGTATTGCTTTTATTTTGTCTATTGAGAATATAATTAATTCTATTTTATGATCTAACTGATTTATGTTTTCTAATTTTTGATTTATTTTTTCACTTCCTTTTATCCATTCTGTTGGTTTTCTATTTTTATTATTAGCTCTTTTTGCTCCTACTTTGTTAAAAAGGGCATTCCTAATAACATATCTTTTGTTGTTAGTTCGTAATTATATATCTCTTCTATTGTTAATATTTTATCCCATATTTGTATTTTTATATTTTTTGCTTTATGTGTAATCATACTACCTTCGTTATTAAATCATGTTACTACTATTGGTGTTTTTAGCTTTTCCCATTTTTCTTCTGGTAAACAATTATGTTTACATATATTAGCTTCTGCTCCTGTATCTATCATTGGTGTGTAATATCTATTGTTATATCCTTCTACGATTATTTTTGCTAATATATATATCTTCATTTCATAGTTCCTTTTAAACTCTTTTTATTGCTATTTTCTTATTACCATATGTTATTACTAATTGTTTATTTTCTATACTGTATGACTTCATTTTTTCTAACCATTTAATTCCTAATATTATATTTTTTTCTTGGTATATTTCGAATTTTATTTTTATTGGTATTCCTCCTATAATTATTTCCTTTTTTACTATTTCTTTAGTATTTACTAATGTTTTTGGTAGATCTGGACATGACTGGTTTTTTACTTTTATCTTATCTTTCATAACTAATTCTCTTGTTATGTTATTTTCTTCTTGTTCTATATCTATTAATATTAAATATTTTTGTTGATTTATTATTCCTGCTATATAGTATTGGTTTAATTCTTCTTTTTGATGTTTTATCATTTTTGTAGATGATTCTTGCATTTCTGGTTCGTAATTTATACTTGTGCATGGTTCATATCTTCTGCTACCTGATATGCTTAATCTTGGTTCATAGTTTATTCTTTTAGATGTGCTTAGTCTTTCTTTTACTATTTCTAAATCTTCATCAAAATCTATTTCTTTATAACTATATTCATTTTTGTCTATCAGAGTAACTATCTTTTCAAAGGGGTTTTCTATCTTTATCCTATTTATTTTAGTTTTTGCTGTTATTTTATGTTTAGTAGTTAATACATACAAGTTTTTACATCTTGCTGTAAATATTTTACTGCCCGGGGCTAGTTCTATTCCTGACATTTTCCAATATAATACTAAAGATTTATCTATATTTTTATCTGATACTGCTACTGAATAGTTAGCACTTATTATAAATTTAAACTTTTGGTATATAAATTTCCTTTAACTGCGCTTATTATGCTTTTTTCTATAGGTTCTATTATTCTATCGTCTGCTAAATATATTTCTATTGGTGTATCTATTCCTTCTCTAAAACAAGCTTTTATTAATATTTCTGTTCCACCTAGATGTACGTATTTTATTGGATCTCTTACTTTTAGATCTTGTATTTCTTTATTTATGATTCTTCTGCTTATTAGGGGTATTTTTGCTTTTCCTTGTGTATATTTACAATCTATTACATGTTCCTTTTGACTTACTACGTAGTATTCTTCTTTCTGTCTTTTGAATAAGTTTCTTATAATTGGTATACTAAATATTTTATCTACACTTAAGTCTAACTCTTTCCCTTTTATCTGATCAAATATGTTAAAATCAAATATTATCTTCTGATCCGTAGATTCTTCATCTAGATATTCTTCTTTGTTTATTATTTGTATCTCCTTTTCAGTCATTACCTAATTCACTTTCTTCTTCTTCTTCTTCTTCTTCTTCTTCTTCTTCTTCTTCTTCTTCTTCTTCTTCTTCTTCTTCTTCTTCTTCTTCTTCTTCTTCTTCTTCTTCTTCTTCTTCTTCTTCTTCTTCTTCTTCTTCTTCTTCTTCTTCTTCTTCTTCTGATATTTCATATATACTATCATCGCTATCTAGTTCATAGTCTATGTATTCTATTTGCGTATATTTTTCGTTTTCTTCGAATATTATTTCTGATATTTGTTTTCTTTGTGGGTTTCTTGGTAATCTACAATTTCTAGCTATATGTCCTAGTTTTCCGCAGTTATAGCATGTACATTCTGTTAGCTTTCGCTTTGGTCTATATGATCTTTTTGTTTTATAATTTTTTACATAATATTTTCTCTTTGGGTTTATATATCTATATTTTGATTCGCATATTGTAGGACTTATTTTATGAGCGAGGCTTTTAACATAATTTCTTTTATTCTCAGAATTTGAATTCGAAATCTCTAATTAATTAAAGAGTGGAAAAGCTTCAATTATTCTATCAAAATTCATGGTAATGACTTTTTCCCTATTCGTTCTTCAATGACATGGTGGAAAAATTCTCAATTAAATATGTATTCGGAAGTAAAAAAGTAAGATAAAATTATTCAATCAATGAATAGGATAGGTTTCCTCTTGAATGTTGATACACTTGGAGCTTACTTAAAGGAAAGTTGCCTTTAAACCGCAATGCCGTCTCTCACGATTATTGCCCCGATTGTATATTATTCTTCCTATAAAAATAATGACTCCCTACTCCCTCCACTTTCTCGTTTGTGATAAATGTTTGTTTAATTGGTGTATAATTAAGATTTAAATTTTTTGTTTGTTTCTTAAAAAGACACTATTTAATTGTAATTACTCTATAAAATAGAACACGTTGACCTCCCCTATCACTTTTACATAATTTTTTAACAGTTTATTTTAGTTTCTGAAATGGAAACAAATGAAGTACTTAATCTTTTTAAGAAGTTGAACCTACCATGAAACATCCACTTATCATATGCCGTAAAACTAGACTATTGACAATCTGTCACGACCCAGACCATCGTGAGTGGCACCCACCCAACCTCCGGATGAGCGAACTATTAGAGTCTAACTCTTAGCCTATTCTAACAGCTTAAAACCAGTGCAGAAATGTAATCTAGCATTCAATCATAAATAAAACCAATTCTATAAATAAAATAAACTGTGAAAATCCCTCCCCAGAATCTGAAAGTCATCGTACCAAAAACATCTACCAAAAACTAGAGTACGGGGATGCAACCCCAAAGTAAGCAATAGTCTAAGCCCGAAGCAAGTGGGCTACAACCAATAAGAAAGAAACCAAGGCAGCTCGATCGAACAGCTCACCCTTGATATCTTGAAGTGTCAGGCCTACAAGTGAGGTCGTGCGTCAACCTCCGAAAGATTTTCTGTACTCACAAAAAGACAAGCAAATGCAGTATCAGTACACAACCACCGTGTACTGGTAGGATCATCAGCCAGTTCCAAATAAACAATGTATGAGTAGTACAAAATAAAGTAAGAGTACAGAAAACACATAGGCAAGTCAACATGTATTCCTAGACTACCAATCTCTACCTAAATTGTCTCACATGTAAACCACTTCACAGTTATGATCAATAATATATAACAATAACAGTCATATCCCGTTACATATCCCGGACCCACCCTGGATCCCCTCTATACAACACCTAAGTGTCAGACATACAACCTGGTCTACACCAAGACCAAAACTCATAACACAATACAACAACCCGGACTCTCAAGGATCAAAATACACAGCCACAATTCATAATCACAACCCGGTCCACTCAGGGAACCATTAATAAAGATGCAAAAATACAAGAAAGTAAACTCGTACCAGGCGTGGTACCCGAGCCAACCGTTAGCATTATCCCATACTAGGCGTGGTACCCGAGCCAACCGTTATTATATTTTGTACCAGGTGTGGTACCCGAGCCAACCGTTAGTATTATCCCAACCAGGCGTGGTACCCGAGCCAACCGAAAGTCAAACAATCCACAGTAAAAAAAAACAATCAACTTGTAAACCAACAAGTAGAATACAACGTTCAATTTACCAGACTGCTAAGCAGGACTATTAGACATTTCTAATCATTCCCTAAGCAATGCATCTCATACAAATACTTAGATAAGAGTACTTAAACGTACAAAGCATACAGGAAGCAAACCATCACCTACCTCGAAATAATCCAAAGCTCTACTCAACTGGAGCTTTCCCGTTTCTCAAAGTTCTTGCCGATTCTTGGTCTAAAACAATACACAATAACCAAGAATCAATCTTTATGGCCTAAATTTCACCCAGATTATGCAAAATCCCAAACCCCAGGCCACCCATGATCATCTCACCCCCTTTTCTGGGCTTTCCCACCATTAATTCACCTAGTTCTACCGTTCTTATGGAAACAATTAGGGAATTAAGGTCACATGATCATAAAGTAGTGGATTTAACAACACCCAAGAACTTCTACACTTAGAATCCCCCTCTTTCCCCGGATTCTACCATCCCTAAGTCATTCCAAACCCTTTTCCAAGTCCACTCCTAGCAATTCTACCGCATAGGAAAAGTAGTACGGAGTTCGGGGAGTCGAAATCTTACCTTTGGGAGGAAAAACGATGAAGAATGGAGGAAATTTGCCTGAAATCGCCCTAGCCCTTCTCCCAAATGAATTTGTGAAAACTGAATATTTTTGGGAATGTTTCTGCATTAAATCCTATCACGCTCCGCTATAGAGGTCCGCTTCTCTATAGCGGTACCGCCGTAGTGGAGTCAACCGCTATGGCGGAGGTTGACCGACTTGACTTCCGCTATAGCGATAATTTTTTGGCTATAGCGGAGTTATCGCTATAGCGGAGGTCGCCGTGGCAGAGCGATAGCGCTCATCACGAACAGAATGTCGATAATTCTCAAAAATTTATCCATTCTACAACACACTTACTTTCCTCGATGTTTCGAAACAACCCATTCACGTCAACCTCGATTCCGAGAGTACTACTTACTCAAATTCGATTCCGAGAAGTCCCCCGGACTCCTTTATGTGTTAGCTACGAGGAAAACTATCTCGAATCAAGATATCAAACCTAATCCTTACCCGGATTGCCCTAGAACATACCTCGCTCCAAAACCAGTCGAGACTAGCCTACCCCAGAATTTCAAACTCTCAAACCCGGAGTTTTCTAACTCTAAAAATTGGCACGAATGGTTTACCCGTACCGACAGACCCAGTGGTTACACAATCATAGATAGGGTATTTGATTACTATTTGAGTGTAATCCCAAAATTTCGTATAAAATAATTTTGTGTTTGGTTAAAGGGTCTGAAAAAAATAATTCTTGCACAGCTATAATAGGTTGTTTGGTTAGCCATATAAGAAAATAATATCTACATAATAAGTATATGTAAGCGCTTAATTTGCATTATTAGATACTCCCTAAGTCTCATATTAGTTGGTCACTTTATTAAAAATAGTTGTCTCATATTAGTTGGCCACCTTACTAAATTAAGAGAGAATTAATTAATTTTTTTAAAATATTATCCTTGCAATTAGTTCTTTTTGAAAGTGTAAACACTTGTATGCAAAGTTTCAAAAAGTTTTTAAAAGGATGAATTAGTAAACCTATCTTCTTATTTATTATTTCTTAAGAGAAATGTAAAAGAAAAAGTGGTCAACTGAGATGGAGGGAGTAATACCCTACATTAAATTATGTAAGGATTTAAGTATTATTTTAATCGGTTGAGATAAAATTACGATGTGTATATATCACCACAAGAAACAAAGAATTTGCCAATAACAATCTTTTATTGTCATATTTTGAATATAGTTGCCAAACTTACTTTTAGCACATCGCAATGTTGGGGTTTAGATATGAAAAAGTGAATAGAAAATAGAGGGAATGGAAATAGAGGAAAAATAAAATTTTGCTTTTACTTTTGTAAAGAGCATTTGTACCACATTGGTGGTGGAAAAGAAATTTCAAGTGTTTATATTAAGAAACACTTCCTCCTTATCTTTAAGGGTTGAGAAGAAGATAAGCCTCGCGCCGTCGTCGGCTCGGATTTGAATTTGGATTTGGATCGATCGAGAGATTATCTTTTTGGATAAAGTTTATTTAAACTTAATTATTTAAATCAAAATTCTAACCCAAAAATGCGAGCCGCTCTTCGGCATGTACAAAACGCACATGAATCGCACGTCAAAATGACGGGTCCTTTTGATTTACTATTTTATGACATGCGATAAGACATGCGACCCGCACAATGCCATGTCATTTTTGCACTTCGTATCTCACATCACGGCCAGTTTGGCAGTCTCACTGATTTTGTGTGCGACGGGACGTGCGATGCGCACTTCTTCATGTGTGAAACGCACGTTGTCCCATCGTATCTGAAATGGTGCAACTTTTCTGAACCTTTGCTTCCTTTCTGAAGTAGTGCTTTTTGGCTATAAATATATGATTCTTCCTCAGATATGAAGCACGAATTTAAGTACTATTTGAGTATGAAAAATACAAGTATACTTTTACATTTCTTCTAAATTCAAGTATGATTTACTATCGTTGAGTGGTTTGCCGATCAATCAGGTTTGAGGTACCGCTATTCTATTGATGCTTAATCATTCTATCCTGAGAAGATATATTCTATTAACCTCGGGTGCTTGAGGGAAATAATTTCCTTAAGGACACACTATGTATTCAGTGGGCTCGATTTCTTCTTCATCTCTTTTCTTCTACTATTTTTTGTAAATAGTTTAAGTTCTTATTTCTAGTTGCTTAGTTTTAAATAAAGATTTTATATCATCTAAATAACAATCTTAAGAAAATTATTGTTTATCTGAATTTGAAGTTTTTGGAGACTAAAATCTTTTGGTTTTCTACTCCGTTTGAATCTTCATTCTGATTTGAGGAATATAAAAACTTCGTCAGAACTTAGAGTTCATTCTGTTGAACGATTCAAAAAATATAAAAACTTCACCGATTTATTAAATATTTTTTCTGAATGGTTATTTTGGTTTGAAGAACATAAAAGCTTCGTCAAAATTAAGGTTCATTCAGTGAATCGATTCGAAGAATATAAAAACTTTATTATTTGAATAAAGATAAAGTCTTTATTGTTAGTATTTTATAATACTAAATTGTGTGTCAAAGATTGACAGGAAAATGACAAATAAAACTGAACAACAAATTGATTCGGCTGTGAATGGTGTTGTCTCAACAACTATCATTATTGCATCATCAAGCCATTCGAATTCTGCGAATGCACCGGCAGAGAAATCAGAGAAATTTTTCGGTGTAAACTTCAAAGGTTGGCATCAAATATTGTTCTTTTGGCTGACCTCACTTGGAGTGCAAAGGCTCACAAGTAAAGGTCCTCATGTTCCTGAAGAAGGAATGCTTGAAAATCAACTATTTAGGTTGGAAGATCTTGTGATTCATCTCACGATGGAAGAGGACAATAAATTGTGTGAAAAATCAGCAATGATGGGGCAAATCTTGTTAAGGACATTGATTCAAATAACAAAAAAAGGAATCATGTAACGGATGAGATTGAAAATATGTGTGATATGATCACTATATGCAATCTAGTTGGAAATCCAAAGGAGTGGTAGTTTGATTCGGGAGCCAGTCAACATGTTTGTATTGATAAAGAAGCTTTTGCAACTTATACTCCTGGTGAACCCGAAGAAAAGCTCCTTATGGAAAATTCTGCAATAACCAAGATTAAAAGAAGTGGGAAGGTATTCCTAAAGATGACTTCCGGCAAGGTGTTGACTCTCAACAACGTTCTCCATGTTCCTACTATTAGAAAGAACATAGTTTCTACATTACTTCTCGTTAAGAACGAATTTAAGTGTATGTTTGTTTCGGAGAAAGTTACAATAAGTAAGAACAATATGTATATTGGAAAGAGTTACCTAGATGAGGGTCTTTTCAAACATGATGTAATGGTTGTTGAAATGAATAAACCTGAGGCTTCTTCTTACTTACTTGAGTCTAACAATTTGTGGCATGGTTGTTTGGGACATGTCAATTATAAAACTTTGTAAAAACTGATTAGTTTAGAAATATTGCCTAAGTTTGAGTGCAATAAATCACAATGTCAAATCTGTGTTGAATCTAAATTTTTTAAACATCCGTATAAGTCTGTTGAAAGGAATTCGAATCCCTTAGACTTAATTCACACAAACATTTGTGATATGAAGTCAACACCATCTCACAGTGGGTAAATATATTTCATAACCTTCATTGACAATTATACTCGGTATTATTATGTTTACTTGCTTAACAATAAAAATAAAGCAATTGAAGCATTTAAGCAATGCAAAACTGAAGTTGAAAATCAGTTGAATAAAAAGATCAAAATGATAAGGAGTGATCGGGGTGGAGAATATGAATCTCCTTTTGAAGTAATATGTTTGGAAAATAGAATTATCCATCAAACTACTTCCCCTTATATACCTCAATCCAATAGAATTGCGAAAAAGAAAAATTGGACATTGAAGGAAATGATGAATGCCTTATTAATAAGTTTCGGTTTACCTCTAAGCTTGTGGGAGGAAGCTATCCTTACAGCAAACAAAATACTCAATAGAGTACCGCACAACAAAATGCAATCTATTCCATATGAAAAATGGAAAGGAAGAAAATCCAACTTGAAATATTTCAAAGTGTGGGGTGGCTTAGCCAAAGTCTAAGTTTCTAAACCAAAAAGGGTCAAGATAGGACCAAAGATTGTGGATTGTATTTTTATTGAATATTCTACAAATAGTAAAGCATGTCGATTTTTAATTCACAAATTCGATCATCCCGATATTCATGATAATATGATAATAGATTTAGAAAATGCTGAATTCGTTGAAAATATTTATCCGTATAAAATGAATAGTAAGTCATCAAGCGAAAGAACTAAATGACTTCGGGAAGAACAAAAGAAAAATACACTTATTGAAGAGGATCCACAACGTGATAAGTGTCAAAGGACATCTACTTTTTTGGACCGGATTTTGTGACTTTCCTTCTTGAAAATGAGCCTCAAACGTCTAAAAAAGCTATGTCTTCTGGAGACTCATCTTTTTGGAAAAAAGTTGTCAATAGTGAGACTAAATCAATTTTTAAGCAACCATACTTGGGAATTGGTTGATCTTCCTCCTAGAAATAAACCTTTAGGCTCCAAATGGATCTTTAAAAAGAAAATGAAGGCTGATGGTAGTATTGATAAATATAAGGCAAGACTTGTTATCAATGGTTATAGAAAAAAGGAAGATCTTGATTATTTGACACATATTCACCGATAATAAAAATAACATCTATTCAGATGTTAGTTGCATTGGCAGCGGTATATAGTCTTGAAATTCATAAAATGGATGTAAAACAACTTTCTTGAATGGAGAATTGGAGGAAGAAAATTACATGGAACAATCTGAGGGTTTTGTGATTCCTGGTAAAGAAAGAAAAGTGTGCAAACTTGTTAAGTCACTTTATGGACTAAAACAAACACCCAAACAATGGCATGTAAAGTTTAACCAAACAATGTTGGCAAATGAATTTAAGATCAATGAGTATGACAAATGTGTTTACATTAAAGACACTCCGAATTATAAATTCATTATTTATTTGTATGTTGATGATATGATGATCATCAGTAGAGATATTTTTGACATAAATGCTACTAAGCGTATGCTGGCTAGCAAATTTAATCTGAAAGACTTAGGAGTTGCTGACGTGATCTTAGGGATCAAAATTCATAAAATTCCTCAAGGTCTAGCATTGTCACAGTCACATTCTATTGTAAAGGTACTTGATAAATTCAAGTATTTGAATTTCAATAATTGCCAAGACACTAATGGATGTGAGTTTTGCACTTCAAAAGAATGAAGGTGAAAGCGATTTACAATTAGAATATGCATGAGTATTGCAAAGTTTGATGTATATCATAAATTATACGCGACCAGATATAGCATGTGCTATTAGTAAACTGAGTTGGTACACAAGTAATCCTAATCAAACTCATTGGATGGTAATGAAATGAGTTTTGGGGTATTTGAAACATAGTCAAAAATATGCTTTGTATTATAATAAATATCCTGCAGTACTTGAAGAATATAATGATGCAAATTGGATCACCGGATCATCTGAAGTTCAATCCACAAGTGGATATATATTTACTCTTGCTGGAGGAGCAGTTTCTTGGAAGTCATCCAAATAAATATGTATCCCTCACTCTACCATAGAATCTGAGTTTGTAGCTTTAGATAAAGCCGGTGAAGAAGTTGAGTGGATCATGAATTTCTTGGAAGACATTCTGTTCTAGCCCAAACCGTTGGCACCTGTATGCATACACTGTGGTAGCCAAGTGACAATAGGTCCAGGGAGCACTATGTATAATAGAAAATCTCATCACATTTGAAGGAGACATAACACTGTTAGATAACTACTCTCTAGTGAAATTATCACGATTGACTATGTAAAGTCAAAAGATAATATGTCAGATCCACTTATAAAAGGCCTAACTAGAGAGGTAGTTGAAAGATCATCAAGGGGAATGGGTTTAAGGCCTAGGACAAGTCATCATGGCGGTAACCCTACCTAGTAGACTGGAGATCCCAAGAGCTAGGTTTAAGAAGAAAAACAAAGTTATGATTGATGGTTCAACATTTGTCAAATAACTCAACCCATTCTCGTGATGAAGACAATGTTTGGAACTAAGGGTAAAGCTTTTAAGGCTTAAAGCTTTTCAATGGTTTCTAAGTTTGGAAGGTATGATAAATAGTTTATCTATACAATTAAATGTTTATAAAATACCTATGTAAGTGTGAAGTGTAAGTTGCTTCAAGAAGAATGATGGTAAAGGCCGATTCTCTAAGCACTTATGAAATCATGTAGTGTTCATAGATGAAACAAATAAAATCGTGAGAACCATAAATGGTTAAAAGTTAGTTGTGTGACTTGTATTGTCTAGGCGTAGAATAAAGTTCGACGGTTCAAAGATATCGCATCTACCGATTGACCGAGTGCATCCGATATAAGTTCACTACGGAAAGTTCAAGGGGAAACATACTTATCAAGATGCAATTAATATTTGCTTGTAAATCAAATACTTATCCGTATATTCTTTCATCTTATAGCCATTTCCAATTCATTTGGGGGATTGTTGGGGTTTAGATATGAAAAAGTGAATGAAAAATGGAGGGAAAATAAAATTTTGCTTTTGCTTTTGTAAAGAAAATTTGTACCACATTGGTGGTGGAAAAGAAATTTCAAGTGTTTATATTAAGAAATACTTTCTCCTTGTCTTAAAGGGTTGAGAAGAAGATAAACCTCATGCCATCGTCGTCTTTGGCTCAGCTCGGCTTTGGCTTTGACTTTGGCTTTAGATTTGAATTTGGATTTGTCAAAGATCGATCGAGAGATTATATTTTTGGAAAATGTTTATTTAAACTTAATTATTTAAACCAAAATTCTCCATGTGCAAGCCGCGCTTCGGAATGTGCAAAACGTACATGAATCGCACGTCAAAATGACACATTCTTTTGATTTACTGTTTTGTGACATGCGACCCACACAATGCCATATGCGTTTTACACGTCGTCTCACACATCACGGCCAGTTTGGTAGTCTCACTGATTTCGTATGCGATGGGACATGCGACGCGTACTTCTTCATGTGCTAAATGCACGTCGTCCTCATGTTTCTAAAATAGTGCAACTTTTCTGAACCTTTGCTTCCTTTCGGAAGCAGTATTTTTTGGCTATAAATATCTGATTCTTCCTCAAATATGGAGCACAAATTTAAGTACTATTTGTTTACACCCAATTTTGGCTCTCTGTGCTTAAAATTAACGTCTCCAGGTCTCCTGGTCGTTAAAGAGCGCAAAATATATTTTTTACACATTTTCTTGAAATATAACAATTTATTGATAATCATCCTTGTTTTAAGAGTTTTATCAATTTATTGATGTATTTTTATTTTTTACAATTCATTGATAATAATTCTTAATTTAGTAAATATTAAGATTTTTATTAATTTATTATCACATTTTTACTACCTTACAATTTAGTGATAATTATCCTTTACTTTGTAAATATTAGGATTTTTATTAGTTTATTGTCATTATACAATCTTGATAATCACAATATTTTTTACAGTCATCTGCACACGTACATAATACAAATACTATAATTTTAATTATTTACAACATTATATTTTATTTTATTTTTTATATATTTTTGTAATCACCTACCAACACACATATATTGTACATTATTTATACTTTTTGATACATTCTACAAACGTAAAGAGTCGAATCAATTAATTATAAATACAAAGTAAAAGTTTAGTCAAGTCAAAGTCTTGTCATCTTTTAAAAAGGTGACATCTGATGTGACTAGTTACGACCTCTATCCATTGTTTAATGATCTTTACACATTAGTTAATAAAATGGAAGACCCATTAAATAATAACTAGGGAAATAAAGGGGTGAAATCTATTAACTTTTGGATAAAAAGGGATTAGTTTTGTATTATATAAGAATGGGAGGGGTTAATATTTTTTGAACACAAAAAAATACATACTACACCACACAAATATTTTTCAGATTTTTATTATTTCTTCACTCCCTCTCACTTTTCTTCATCTTCTCTCCAACTCTCTTCCTCTCTTAGCTATCGGCGCACCACCACTGGCCTGCCACCGGAGCTCCGGCGAGCTCCGAACACCACCCACGTTGCTCGGCCCCCCTTTTCTCTCCCTTTATCTTCCCTTCCCCCCTTCGCTGCTCCCCTTGCCATTATTGTTCCAAACGAACCAGATTTGTCCAGAATAGTGCATTTTTCGGCGTAAGCCGTTGAAGCAATGCCGACCCTCTCTCCCCTTTTCTCTCTATTTTGTTGTTTGCTAAATCAAAAAAATAGTAGTCCCCACCATTGATGTACAGATCTGGACAGATCTAACATCTTTGTGATTTTTTTATTGGCCGAACTTGTCCGGTAAATTCTATGGCTACCATGGCGCCGCTTCGGTGAAAGCCGTTGAAGTGACGCCGGTCTTCCTCTGACTTTGGCAAAAAAAAATGTTATGTTTATAGTGATATATTGGGCTAGCTATAGTTTGTGCACTGTTTGGCTACTATTTGAACTGTTTTTACAATATTTTTGTTAGTCTTTGTCGGAGAAAAACTTACTCCGGTGATCTTATTTTATATATGCTTTGTTTCGACTGATTGCTACTGTTTTGGGGCTGAATTTGGATGATTTCCCCCTCTTACTTCTTTTGTTACCTGATACGAAAAAGATACTATAAATTTGGCCAATGAAAAAACTCTCATCGATTTTTGAGGCCTCCACAATAAAAAGGCGGATACATATATACATACATAGTGGAAAATAAATTTTGGACGATGACGAAATTTTTAATATTACAAAGACAAAATAAAAAGTTTTATGATTCGTATCTTGGAGAGGTGATCTCGGATGGCCAACCAATGCTTCATATCCATGGCGTATCTAAAACTTAGTACAATTACATATTTGAGCCCACACTATAATAAAATTCTATTTTCTTATATTTACATACATATACGTATTTCTTTAACTGATTTTGATAAATATTTATTTGTTATAACATTTTTACTAAGTGTTTATACAGGTACGAGAGGATGCTCCCTGAAGACTATAATTAAAAGGAGTTTGAAGATCTCCCCAAAATTCATTGCTTTTATTTATATTCTTGTAATTCGTGTAATTGTACAAAAGATAAAGTATAGTTAAAACTTTACTTTTGGGGTGTCGGGTAGGAGTGTTCCTTTATTTACTTATTTATTATTACGCGCTTAGGTAAAACTTTAAGTCGTAAATACTTTATAAACAAATTAAATTAACTTAAGTTAATTAATTCATATTTTTTACGTTACGCAAACATTAAGACGTCATTTCTTTTAAAATAAATTTTTCTTCTAATTATTTTTATTTAACCTTTACAAATGATATTTTACATATTCTTTTATTATTAATATTCTTTTTCATCCCTAAATACATTTTTATAAAAGTGAAATATTTTTTACATAATGAAAAACACAGGCTGATTGATATAATCGTTATACAATTTTTTGATACATTTTCTTTACATTATAAATATGCTTACACAATTTTTACATGCTTTACTCAACATATTTTTTCTTACATTATTTGTACTTAGATATATGTTTCTTACACATTTTTTGTAGTAGTATCTATTCTTTTATATTAACATATTTACATACTTTTCATTATAACAATATACATTCTTTTACACTCTTTTATATACTTTCTTATATGTAATTTTTCATACATACTAAATTTTCTCATATATATAAAAATACATTTTTACACTCTTATGCACATATTTTAAAATTATTCTTTGAACATGTATATATATATATATATATTTATTTATTGTTCATATTTATACTTTTTTTAAAATTGATTTTTTACCTCCTCTCTCTTTAAAAAATTAAATTTAGCCGGGTACCACATTTGTGGATTTCAAAGGATGCCTAACACCTTCCCTTCGGAATAAGTTGAACCCTTACCTAGAATCACAATTGGTTTTCGCAGATTAAAATGCGAGTCATGCATATCAATAATCAAAATAGATTTCCTTATTTTCCTTAAAAATTAGGTGGTGACTCTGTACATAATTAAATTATTTAGAGTTCATAAATTGTTCTTTATCTAACCTTGGTAAAAATAGGCTTGACAAAATGGCGACTCTGCTGGGGATACCCAGGTTCTAACCATGATAAACTCTTTTTTTTTAATTGAGGGAGGTATTTCTATTTACATTTTTATATATTGATTATTTAATTCTTTGATTATTTTTGCACACTGTGAATTATATATGCGATTTGTTTTGTACACATGAATTTTCGGTCTTTACTTACATATAAATTCTTTATATTATTTTTATTCATTATTTACTTCATACTATAGATATGTATTCAAAATACTTTTACACATTATTTATTTAATTATCACCTCATTTCTATCGAGTCTTGGTCGTACACTATCACACACTGTGGTTCACGCGAGGAGTGTTCACACTCCTCCAAAACTTCTTTGGATTCCTTAGTTCCAGAGTCGGTGCGTTCAAATTACTACGCGTCTTCTCGCTGTTATACGAATATTCTTTATCAGCTATGGTGAATCTAGTTTTAGAATCCTTAGGCCGTCGTATATATGATTGTCACTTTAGTCGTATGAATTCCTATTCTTTATTTGTTATATATTTTTATTTGATACCTGCTCTTTATCTATTACATATTCTGCATTTTTACATTTTTGTGCATATTTTTTTCAATTATACATATATATACGTTACACGTCATCTTCATCCTCGTCCATTTCGTGTGACGATTTTGGTTGACTTGTGTTGAGACTGGGACCTTTTTAATCCCTCACATTCATTCTCGGTCTCTAATACCATCCTTCATAATTTATCATTCTTTCTCATACCCATTGTCAATCTTTACGATCACTCTTTTGGGCTTCATCATTCGTTTTCAAGAAATTACCAATATGGTTTTGTACATTCTCCTCATATTTATACCATGCCTTTTTCTTGTCCAAACTCTCACTCACAACTCTACTTTTTTTCCCAATACAATCACTCATAGCAATTATACAAATCACATACAACTACTTATATATTCGAACTACGTTTTGACCTGATTCTTGTCCTGGCAAGATGCGTAGGCAATCCTACATAAGGGTTCGGTCTTTCACTGTTTCAAAATAATTTCTTCATAATTTTAAAAACTGAGGCAATTTTTTTGAAACAGTTCAAATACGCTCTCCAAAGTTTTTCTAAGAGCGCAAATCAATAATTCTCTCAAATACAAATCTCCCTGACATCAGTGTCAATAATGGCCTTACATTCAAACCTTCACTCGACTTTGATCCCAGAACATAGGACATAAGTTTTTTTTTTCTCCCGAGCATCGTAGAGTATGAAATATGGCATTTCGAACTTCACTTTCAAGAGTCCAACACTCCCCCAGTCATTCAATTCTTTCTACAACGGCGAAGTAATATTAAATCTTTGCCAAGCTTCTCTTTCTTAGTAATCTTTTCAGCGTGCTAGAGTAGTGACAAAACTCTGTCTATATTTTCACATCCATCATCTTAATTGCCTGATCAGAGTAATTTTAAAGCTCATTATCTGCAATCGGTTCCTCTCAGCCGCCTGTCACACTATTTTTCAAGAACAACCACCAGTTCATGACAATCATACATATCATATCCACAGGTTCATTCCAAACTATGTTCTGACCTGATTTTCATCTTGATTCATCTTGGTGAGATACGTAGGTAACCCTACATAGGGTTTGGTCTTGCTGCTATTCTAAAATGATTTTCCTAGGACTACAAAGTGGGGCAAATATTTTGGAACAGTCCAATGACGCTCTCAACCCCTCAAAAATAATCAAAAGCATCAATCAATTCTCTCAAGTCTAAAATTCAAGAATATCAATGCCACTCTTACCATAATCTCCATTCGACTTTAGTCTCAAAATCTGAAGACCTAAGTCTCTCTTTAAACCTCCCAAATGCTGTAGGCCATGGAACTATGGTGAAAAACTTTCACTCTCCAAATCTAAGTGTTCAACACAAGTTGACTCATTTTCTTCGCAGGCGCACCTATCATAGGATATCAAGCAATAAAAGGAGGAACAACATCATCCCTAAAACTCATGGGAGAATCACACTAATCTCTGATGATTTCAAATCGGATGCATCACATGGCCGCATGGCCTAACTCTAATCCCTCTTAGTCTTATGATCGGAGAATGACTTTAACACTCTGTTTTTTGATTCTTGCAGGTTAAATGATCCCTGAACTTCACATGAGATAACATCTGACCTTGAACTTTTTGAGGCATTAATATTCAATGGGACAGATAAATCAGGGGAGTTTTTGACCATGTAATTATATTACTATTATTTTCATGACTTCCTACTTTCACTCCTTTCTTATTGTAATGACCGGGTTCGTCGTTATGGGTAAACTATTCGTGCCAAGTTTTAGAGTTAGAAGACTTCGGATTTGGGAGTTTGAAATTCTGGGCTAGGCTAGTCTCGACTGGATTTGGGAGCAAGGTATGGTCTAGGACAATTCGGGTAAGGATTGGGTTAGATATCTTGGTTTGAGCTAGTTTTCCTTGTAGCTAAGACATAAGAGAGTCCGAGGGACTTTTCAGAATCGAATTTGGGTAAGTAGAACTCCCAAAATTAAGGTTGACGTGAAAGGGTTATTTTGGAACATCAGGGAAAGTAAATGTGTTGTAGAATGGACAAATTTTGGAGAATTCTCAATATTTTGTTCATGATGAGCGCTACCGCTCTGCCACGGCGACCTCCGCTATAGCGGAAAAATTACTGCTATAGATGAAGTCAAGTCGGTCAACCTCCGCCATAGCAGTTGACTCTTCTACGGTGTTACCTCTATAGAGGAGTGGACCTCTATAACGGAGCATGATGGGATTTAATGTAGAAACATTCCCCAAAAATATTCAATTTTCACAAGTTCATTTGGGAGAAGGGATAGGGCGATTTCAGGCGAATTTCCTCCATTCTTCATTATTTTTCCTCCCAAAGGTAAGGTTTCTACTCCCCGAACTCCGTACTACTTTTCCTATGCTGTAGAATTGTTAGGAGTGGACTCGGGAAAGGGTTTGGAAGGACTTAAGAATGGTAGAATCCGGGGAAAGAGGGGGATTCTAAGTGTAGAAGTTCTTGGGTGTTGTTAAATCCACTACTTTATGATTATGTGACCTTAATTCCCTAATTGTTTCCATAAGAATGGTAGAACTAGGTGAATTAGTGGTGGAAAAGCCCGAAAAAAGGGGTGGGATGATTATGGGTGGCCTGGGGTTTGGGATTTTGTGCAATCCAGGTGAAATTTTGGCCATAAAGATTGATTCTTTTTTATTGTGCATTGTTTTAGACCAAGAACTGGAAAGAACTTCAGGAAACAAGAAAGCTCCAGTTGAGTAGAGCTTTGGATCATTTTCAGGTAGGTGATGGCTTGCTTCCTGTATGCTTTGTGTGTTTAAGTACTCTTATCTAAGTATTTGTATGAGATGCATTGCTTAGGGAATGATTAGAAATGTCTAATAGTCCTGTTTAGCAGTCTGGTAAATTGAACATCGTATTGTGCTTGTTGGTTTACAAGTTGATTGTTCATTTTTGTGACTGTGGATTGTTTGACTTTTGGTTAGGTCGGGTACCACGCTTGGTACGGGATAATACTAATAGTTGGGTCGGGTACCACGCTTGGTACGAAATACACTAATGGTTGACTCGGATACCATGCCTGGTATGAGATAATACTAACTGTTGGTTCGGGTATCACGCCTAGTACATGCTTACTTTCTTGTATCTCTGCATCTTTATTAATGGTTCCCTGAGTGGACCGGGTTGTGGTTATGAATTGTTGTTGTGTATTTTGGTCCTTGAGAGGCCGGGTTGTTACATTGCTTTATGAGTTAGTCTTGATGTAGATCGGGATGTTTGTCTGACACTTAGGTGTTGTCTAGAAGGGATCCAGGGTGGGTCTGGGATATGTAGCAGGATATGACAGTTATTGTTGTGGATTATTGATCATAACTGTGAAGTGGTTTACACGTGGGTCAAGTTAGGTAGAGACTTGTAGTCTAGGAATACCTGTTGACTTGCCTATGTGTTTTTCTATACTCTTACTTGATTTTTGTATTGCTCATATATTGTTTATTTGGAACTGGGTGATGATCCTACCAGTACACGGTGGTTGTGTACTGATACTGTACTTGCTTGTCTTTTGTGAGTATAGGAAATGTTTTAGCGGTTGACGCATGATCTTACTTGTAGGCCAGATTTTCGAGATATCAAGGGTGAGCTATTTGACCGAGCTGCCTTGGTGTCCATCTAGTTGAGTTGTAGCCCATTTGATCGGGCTTAGACTATTTCTATATTTGGGGTTGCATCCCCATACTCTAGTTTTTGGTAGATGTATTTGGTACGATGACTTTCAGATTCTAGGGAGGGATTTCCGCAGTTTATTTTATTTATAGAGGTTATTTTATTTATGATTGATTGCTAGCTTACATTTTTGCATTGGTTTTAAGCTGTTAGGCTAGGCTAAGAGTTGGACTCTAATGATTCGCTTATCCGGGGGTTGTGTGGGTACCACTCACGATGGCCTGGGTCCTGACAAAGATGGTATCAGAGCCCTAGGTTCATTGATCTCATCGTACCAAAACAAGTCTAGTAGAATCTTGCAGAACGGTGCGGAGACGTCCGTACTTTTCTTCGATAGGCTATAGGACTTTAGAAAACTATCTCTTCTTTCTTCCGTCGTGCTATGACTTGATTCCAATTGGTATATGGTGATACAAATTGGTATCTGACTCTTTCACTCTTCTGTTCGTAGATGGTTAACACAAGGAACAATGGAGCATGACTGGCAGTCCTAGCAGTGGGCCCGACTTTCCGTGTTAGAGGCAGGGGAAGGGGTAGAGGATGAGAAAGAGCCACACCCGCCAGGGGTGGGGCTCAAGCTACTGCATGAGTGCGAGAGGCAACCCCTCCCCCACCTCAGGAACAGGTTGTCGAGGAAGTTGAAGTTGTTGTGGAAGATAAAGGGGCGCGGGCGGAGGCAGAGGTGGCACCGGCTGGAGGTGCAGGCCTTCCCTCTATGACACCCGAAGCATTTCAGCAGGCTTGGAACTTCTTGAGTGGTTTGGTTGGTGCTGGAGCCATACCCGCGGGTGTTGCAAATCAGGCTCTGGGAACTCAGCCAGCAGATCCTACGGCTCCTAGGATGGATGCAGCTTCAGGCATAGGTGACTTCTTTAGGCCAATGCTAGACCCAGTGATGACAGGAAATGAACATGAGATGCTGACCAAGTTTCTCTACCTAAAACCTACTACGTTTCAGGGTACGGATAGGGAAGATGCTTATGAGTTCATACTATATTGTTATGAGAGGCTGCACAAGCTGGGCATGTGCGTTGAGTGGTCACATTTCAGCTGCAGGGTGATGCCAAGTAGTGGTGGAGATCTCATGTGGAGTGTCGGTCGTCTGTTTTACCTCCACTGACTTGGGAGAAGTTCCACTCTCTTTTCTTAGAGAAGTACGTACCCATACTTTGAGGGACCAGAAGAAGGATGAATTCTTGAATTTGGAGCAGGGTAGCATGTCAGTCTCTGCTTATGAGGCAAGGTTTCATGCCTTGTATGATTTTGCAACGCAATTATTGGGTTCCGAGGAGGAGCGGGTTCGATTGCTTATCAAAGGGTTGAATACTGAGCTTCAGGTACTGTTTGTGCACATGACTTCTTCAGGGAAAGGCTTTAATGAAGTGGTGGATTAAGAAAAGAAACTTGAGGGGTTCAGGCAGGTGGGGCAGGCTAAGGTGTTAACCAAGAGGCCCCGGAATGAGGGAAATTATGGTGGTTCATACTCCAGGGGTCAAAATCAGTAGGTATACTCAGCCCGTCCTATTCAGTAAGCTCTGCCAGCTGCTACAGTTGGTCGTCCGGGAGCTAACCAGCAGTTTTCAGCTCCTAAGGGCCAGGGAACTTCTTATTCATCTGCTAGCAGGCCTGCACTTGACCGCGATTGTTTCCATTGTTGTGATCTGGGCCACTTTAAGAGGGAGTGCCCTCACAGGCAGATCGGTAATCAGGTTTAGCAGCAGCCCAAGGTTGTGGTCCCAGCAGGTAGAGGTGGTCATGCTAGAGGTCATCCATAGGGTGGGCAAGGTAATTTTCAGGGAGGCCGGGGAGACAGAGGAAATGGCGGCGTAGGCAGGGGCACAGCGCAGCCGGCCAGAGAGGTTGCCTAGATTGATGAACGAGCTCACTGTTACGCATTTCTAAGGAGGACCGAGGCTGAGGCATCAAATGCGGTAATATCAGGTACCATTCTCGTCTGTGACAAAATGGTTTCGGTATTATTTGACCCAGGTTCTACATATTCTTATGTGTCTGTGAGTTTTGCATTGGGTCTGGACTTGGTATGTGGTATCCTTGATTCCTCTATCCATGTTTCTACCCTGGTTGGAGAGTCGGTTGTTGTGACTTATGTTTATCATAACTGTTCAGTTATTTTTGTGGGGTTGCATACTTGGGTTGATTTAGTAATCCTGGATATGGTTGACTTTGACGTTATTTTAGGCATGACCTGGTTATCCCCGTATCATGCTGTTTTGAATTGTAACACCAAGACTGTGGCTCTAGAGATTCTGGGTAAGGATAGGCTAGAGGGGGAAGGTGTGTACAAGTCTAAGCCGGTCAGAGTTATATCGTTCGTTCGGGCTAGAAAGCTAGTGGGGAGAGGGTGTTTAGCCTTTTTGGCTCATCTCTGGGATGATAGTGTGGAGTCCCCCTCTATTAGGTCAGTTCCAGTTGTTTCGGAGTTTCGAGAGGTATTCCCAGCGGATTTGCCTGGTATACCTCCGGACAGGGATATTGACTTTTGTATTGACTTAGAGCTGGACACTCATCCCATTTCTATTCCTCCATATTGTATGGCTCCGGCAGAGCTAAGGGAACTTAAGACTCAGCTTCAGGAACTCCTAAATAAGGGATTTATCCATTCCGGTGCTTCACTTTGGGGTGCTTCGATATTATTCGTAAAGAAGAAGGATGGTAGTATGCGAATGTGCATAGATTACAGGCAGTTGAACAAGGTTATCATCCAGAATAAGTACTCTCTACCCCGTATTGATGATCTTTTTGACCAGTTACAGGGTGCATCGGTGTTTTCAAAAATCGACTTGAGGTCAGAGCCACTTTCATAGAGGAGATAAAGGCCAAGCAGTTTTAGGATTCGAAACATAGTAAGCTTCGAGGTAAGGTAATATCTAGGGAGTCCGGGGACGTCGCGTTAGACTCTGGTGGAGTACTAAATTTCAAAGGAAGGATTTGTGTTCCTCAGGTTGATGATATGATTCAAAACATCTTAGCAGAGGCTCATGGTTTGCGGTACTCAATTCATCTGGGTGTGACTAAAATGTATAGAAATTTGAGGCAGCGTTACTGGTGGCCCGGGATGAAAAGAGATATAGTTGATTTTGTGTCCAAGTGTCAGAACTGCCAGCAGGTAAAGTATGAGCATCAGAGACCTGCAGGACTACTTCAGAGAATGCCCATTCCAGAGTGGACGTGGGAAAGGATAGCCATGGATTTCGTAGTGGGTCTTCCCAAGACGTTGGGGAAGTATGACTCAATATGGGTCATCGTTGACAGGCTAACCAAGTCCGCTCATTTTATTCTGGTCAGGGTAGATTATAATTCACAACAATTAGCTAAGGTCTACGTGAAGGAGATTTTGAGGTTGCATGGAGTAGCACTGTCCATTATTTCAGACAGGGGTACACAGTTTACCTTCAAATTTTGGGGTAAGTTTCATGAGAAGTTGGGAACTCAACTCACCTTTAGTATAGATTTCCATCCTCAGACTGATGGTCAGTCGGAGAGGACGATCCAGGTGTTGAAGAACATGCTGAGAGCATATGTGATGGACTTCTGGGGTCAGTGGGACCAGTTTCTACCATTTTGTGAATTCTCGTACAACAATAGCTACCACTCCAGTATTGACATGGCACCATTTGAGGCATTGTATGGCAGAGGTTGTAGATCACCGATTAGGTAGTTTGAGGAAGGCAATGTAAAGCCTTTGGGCGTAGACTTGGTGAGAAAAGAGCAAGAGAAGGTAAGGGGCATTCAGACCAAGTTGCTAGCTTCCCAAAGCAGGAAGACGGAATATGCAGATCGCAAGGTCAGGGACATGGAATTTCAGGTTGGTGAGCAGGTACTGCTGAAGGTCTCACCAATGAAGGGAGTTATGCATTTCGGTAAGAAGGGCAAGCTCATCCCTCGATTCATTGGTCTGTTTGAGGTTCTTTAAATTTTGGGGCCAGTGGCTTACAAGTTAGCACTTCCGCCTAGTTTGACGGGGGTCCATCCGGTATTCCATGTATCTATGCTTAAGCAATACCATGGGGATGGGGACTACATCATCAAGTAGGATGAGGTACTTTTTGATAAGGACCTTCGCTATGAATAGGAACCAGTTTTGATCCTTGCTTGGGATGTATGAAAATTGAGGACAAGGGTGATTAGTATGGTAAAGGTTCAATGGAAGCATCGTCCAGTTGAGGAAGCCACTTGGGAAATTGAGAAGGACATGCGGGACAAGTACCCTCACCTGTTTGAGGATTCAGGTACTACACTTTCCTTCTTTAATTTCTGTAATTTTGGATTTGATCATTCGGGGATGAACGATGGGTAAATTGGTATCTGTTGTAATGACCGATTTCGTCGTTATGGGTAAACTATTTGTGCCAAGTTTCAGAGTTAGAAAACTTCAGATTTGGGAGTTTGAAATTCTGGGCTAGGCTAGTCTCGGCCGGATTCAGAGCGAGGTATGGTCTAGGACAATCCAGGTAAGGATTGGGTTAGATGTCTTGGTTTGAGCTAGTTTTCCTTGTAGCTAAGACATAAGGGAGTTCGGGGAACTTTTTAGAATCGAATTCAGGTAAGTAGAAGTCCTAGAATTGAGGTTGACGTGAAGGGGTTGTTTCAAAACATCAGGGAAAGTAAGTGTGTTGTAGAATGGATCAATTTTGGAGAATTCTGCACATTATGTCCATTATGAGCGCTACTGCTCCACCACCACGACCTCCACTATAGCGGAAAAATTACCGCTATAGCGGAAGTCAAGTCGGTCAACCTCCGCCATAGCGGTTGACTCTGCTATGGCAGAACCGCTATAGCAGAGTTGAGCGCTATAGCGGAGCATGACAGGATTTAATGCATAAATATTCCCCAAAAACATTCAGTTTTCACAAGTTCATTTGGGAGAAGGGCTAGGGCGATTTCAGGCGAATTTCCTCCATTCTTCATCGTTTTTCCTCCCAAAGGTAAGGTTTCTACTCCCCGAACTCCGTACTACTTTTCCTATGCAGTAGAATTGCTAGGAGTGGACTTAGGGAAGGGTTTGGAATGACTTAGGGATGGTAGAATCTGGGGAAAGAGGGGGGTTCTAAGTGTAGAAGTTCTTGGGTGTTGTTAAATCCATTACTTTATGATCATGTGACCTTAATTCCCTAATTGTTTCCATAAAAATGGTAGAACTAGGTGAATTAATAGTGGGAAAGCCCGGAAAAAGGGGTGGGATGATCATGGGTGGCCCGGGGTTTGGGATTTTGCTCAATCTGGGTGAAATTTAGGCCATAAAGATTGATTCTTGGTTATTGTGCATTGTTTTAGACCAAGAACCGGCAAGAACTTCGGGAAACGAGAAATCTCCGTTTCAGTAGAGCTTTGGATCATTTCGAGGTAGGTGATGGTTTGCTTCCTGTTGCTTTGTGTGTTTAAGTAATCTTATCTAAGTATTTGTATGAGATGCATTGCTTAGGGAATGATTAGAAATGTCTAATAGTCCTGTTTAGTAGTCTGGTAAACTGAACGTTGTATTGTGCTTGTTGGTTTACAAGTTGATTGTTCATTTTTGTGATTGTGGATTGTTTGACTTTTGGTTGGCCCGGGTACCACGCCTGGTACGGGATAATACTAATGGTTGGCTCGAGTACCATGCCTGGTACGAAATATACTAACGGTTGACTCGGGTACCACGCCTAGTACGAAATATACTAACGGTTGACTCGGGTACCATGCCTGGTGTGGGATAATACTAACGGTTGGCTCAAGTACCACACCTGGTATGGGTTTACTTTCTTGTATTTCTGCATCTTTATTAATGGTTCCCTGAGTGGACTAGGTTGTGGTTATGAATTGTGGCTGTGTATTTTGCTCCTTGAGAGGCCGGGTTGTTACATTGCTTTATGAGTTGGTCTTGGTGTAGATCGAGATGTTTGTCTTACACTTAGGTGTTGTCTAGAAGGGATCCAGGGTGGGTCCGAGATATGTATCAGGATATGACCGTTATTGTTATGGATTATTGATCATAACTGTGAAGTGGTTTACACGTGGGTCAAGTTAGGTAGCGACTTGTAGTCTAGGAATACCTATTGACTTGCCTATGTGTTTTCATGTATTCTTGATTTTTGTGCTGCTCATACATTATTTATTTGGAACTGGTTGATGATCGTATCAGTATAGGGTGGTTGTATGCTGATACTGCACTTGCTTGTCTTTTGTGAGTACAGGAAATCATTCAGCGGTTGATGCATGACCTCACTTGTAGGCCAGACTTTCCGAGATATCAAGGGTGGGCTATTCGACCGAGCTGCCTTGGTGTCCATCTAGTTGAGTTGTAGCCCATTTTTTCGGGCTTAGACTATTCTATATTTGGGGTTGCATCTCTGTACTCTAGTTTTTGGTAGATGTTTTTGGTACGATGACTTTCAAATTCTAGGCTAAGAGTTGGACTTTAATGGTTCGCTCATCCGGGGGTTGGGTGGGTGCCACTCACGATGTCCTGGGTCGTGGCACTTATTTCTTTACAGTAGAACTGTCCCCACCTAATCAGGGACGGGTACACCAACAAGTGCCCTCGCAAACAATCGAGAGGCCACAACATATCATCTCCAACAACAATTGGAGACGATCACAATAATGGATGTTTCCCATAAATAATTGTTAGATCGCAATAATAATCATCCCAAAAACAATGGGGAGGTACTCTCTCATCGAGGATATCGCCAACACTCGGCATACGAGGCATCACTCCGAGTTTGTCTATATCCTTGCATTAATTTTTGTACATATTTTATATTTAGTAAATATGTTAATTTTTGTCTTATATTTTTTCTAGAAGTGAATTCTTTTCTGCACATACATTTGCTATCCATCCTCACGAACTACGCGAACCTGATTCTCATTTCGATGAGATATGTAGGCAGCCCTTCTTGGGTTCAGTATTCCTTATTAGAATAAAAAAAAGAATTTGTACATACACTTTAGTCCGTATCTTCATGAACTACGCGAACCTGATTCTCATCTCAATGGGATACATAGGCAGCCCTTCTTGGATTCAGTATTCTTTATTAGAAATAAAAGAGAGTTTGTACATACATTTTTTTCACGTCTTCATGAACTACGCATACTTGATTCTCATTTCAATGAGATACGTAGGCAGACCTTCTTTGATTCAGAATTCTCTTACAAAAGGTCAAAAAAAAGTTTCATTTTCTTACTTCACATATTAAACTTCATGAACTACGCACACCTGATTCTTATCTCAATGAGATACATAGGCAGTCCTTCTTGGATTTGGTACCCTTTCTACCAAAAAAATAGTTTATTTTCTTATTTCACATCATATACCCTATCTTCCTGAACTACGCAGACCTGATTCTTGTTTACACAAGATACGTAGGCAACCCTCTTAAGGGTTTGGTACCATTTTTTCAAAAAATAAGAAGAAAAAGAAAACATAAAAGTTTTGACTTGGTTGGTACCAACATAGTTAGAAGTGTGCATGAGAAAGAAATGAATGGTATGATGAAGAGGACCAATTTCGTGGTAAACCATATATTCTTTTGGTACCTCTTAATTGCATCTTAATGACACTCAAAAAATTCTCTTGCATGCATATAAGACAAGAATGAAACCAATCTCATCGTTTCATGTGCATTGTGTGGCAAGCATTAGATTAATTCATTGCATTGCATTATTGATCTATAACTTGGCCTAAATGTTTGTTGAGGCAAAATCCTGAGTTACACTTGATTTGGGAAAGGATTATAGACCTTCTTTGACCCGATTGTGCCTTTCAAAAATCTACCAAATGACATTATCCCTAGCATTCTCCCTTTTGAGCCTAAAGCCTTTTCTTTGAACAACCACATCTTAGCCTATACCTTTCTGAGTGCTTACATGCACTATCCCTCTTTTGGCTCGACCTCCTTGAGCGTATTGAAAGAGTGCAAATTGCGATAAAGATCTAAGCAGAAGCTGCCAAAGGCAAAAATGCAAGTGTACCAGAAAAATAAAAGCAAATGACGACTTCAAACAAAGAAGGAGGAAAAATTCCATCCGAAAAAAAAAACTTCAACAAAGGTGGAGAAACTTCTAAAAAAAAGAAACTCTGAAAAAGGAGCGGATAAAAAGACTCCAACAACGAAAAAAAGTCGATACAAATTCAAAAGAAAGGGACTACGAAACAAAGATGATCAAGCGTCCAAATGCAACAAATGTCAAAGCACAAATACAGTGCATGCTCAAGGGAGGATTAGTCACTTTTATCCAAAATAATATCCTACCCATCCCCAAGCCTACATTACAAGCTAATAATAAGCACTACATGATCCTATTTTAAGTGTTCTCACATTAGTGGATACTTACATGAAGGCCAAGCCTATGGTATCACAATCGCATGCATTGAACAACTTTCTGAGTGTGAGTGTACTTCTCAAAATGTCCCACAATCAAAATACCCAAATATGTGAAAAATAGGACTTTCTTTCTGGAGAGGAAACTTGAAACATGAGGATAGGTATTGTTTGAAATCTTTGTTTGAGGCAGGACGAACAAATCTTGTCGATACTTAGGTATGTCTGAGGTATCTCTTGAAACTATAGGAATTACCCGAAGTTGATCTTGATTAGCTGGGAAAGATGGTGGAATTCTTATACATAAGACTAATTGTTGGTACCCAACTGAAGTCAAGACATGATTTTCTTTTCAACATTCTTACACAAAAAAGGGTTTTCTTCTTTCTCAGACGCCCACCTCCAAATACGGGCATTTTAATTTTTTTTCAAGGCGCCCACATTCTAATGCGAGTATTTACATTTCAGTACATTTTATAGGTGCCGACCTTCTAATGCGGATATTTACATTCAAGTCCCTTTTACAGGCGCCCACCTTCAAATGCGGGTATTCATTTAATGCTCCGGCAATAAATCAGAGTATGCATATGGATCTTGGCACACAACCCAAGATTTCATTCATTTAATGCTCTGGCATACAAATCAGAGTATGCATCAAGATCTTGGCACACAACCCAAGATTCTATTTCATTCAATGCTTCGGCACACAAACCAGAGTATGCATCAGAATCTTGGCACACAATCCAAGATTCCATTTTATTAACGCTTTGGCACATAAACCAAAGTATGTATCAGGATCTTGACACACAATCTAAGATTTTATTTCATTCAAAGCTCCGACACACAAACCAGAGTATGCATCAGAATCTTGGCACACAACCCAAGATTCTATTTTGATTAATGCTTCTTCACACAAATCAGAGTATGCATCGAGATCTTGGCACACAATCCAAGATTCTATTTCATTAATGTTTTGGCACACAAATCAAAGTATGCATCGGGATCTTGGAACACAACTCAAGATTCCATTTCATTTAATACTCCAGCACATAAACCGGAGTATGCATTGGGATCTTATCACACAATCCAAGATTCTATTTCATTAACGCTTTGGCACATAACCCGAAGTATGCATCATGGTCCTGACACACAACCCAGGATCCCTTTTTCATTAACGCTTCGGCACATAATCCAAAGTTTGCATCATGGTCCTGGCACACAACCCAGGATCCCCTTTTCATTCCAACACTCTGAGAAACAAATCAGAGTTTGACTCAAAGTCTCGAGAAATAAGCTGAAACTCCATTCTGTTGCATCAACATTTTATTCATACAATTCTGAGACATCATTCTCAAGCTCCAAAAGACAAGCTGGAGGCCACATCTTATGTGACTTCGAAGATGACCAAAGACAACATGTCAACATCCAAAGACATTTTGTTATACGGTCCATTTCTTTGCCTTTTTACCATTTTAATAACATGTGTTTTTTACATTTTTGTATGTCAAGTCTAAAAGCGTCATTTGACCTATCGTGACTTGTATTTTTAAGAATTGTTCTTCCTACATCACACCAACATGGGACGTGTAAGCGATCAGGTATTCAATAACCAACAATCCCTGTCACATATCCAGTGTCATCAATTTGATACTTAGAGAATTTCAAAATTGACACCAAACCGTTTCTTCTCACACACCCTCATATTTTCGAACTACATTGACCTGATTCTCATGAACCCGAGATATGTAGGAAGCTCTACAAAGAGTTCGGTCATTATCACATTATAATCATTCTTTTTCCCAACAAGTATACAATCTTACATTCACAACGTCTCACAACTCGACAATGGGTAATTTTGAAAGGGATATTGGGAATATATTGTTGCGCCCCATTTTTCTCGCGAAAAGCGAGATTCAACGTAACAACTCTTTTTGGGATTAAAAGAGCATGAAGAGTCGCCACCTAACAAATTAAGGTGCGTTAGGGCACCATACTACACTAACTACGATTAACTGAAATTAAGATCTACGTCACCAGAAATTGGGTAAGGGTTCAAGTTACGTCGAAAGGAAGGTGTTAGGCACCTTGCGAGGTCCATAAATGTGGGTCCCGACCAAATTTATTATTTATGTGGGAAGAATATGATAAAACAAAGGTTAAAATTTATTAAGCTAAATTGGCTATGTGATAAGCGTACAAACTCTATCTTAAGACAAGTAAACAAATTAAATGTAATTTTCAAAACAAGCGATAAATAATTAAACAAATTGATTCATTCACTAAAA
This sequence comes from Jaltomata sinuosa, assembly GCA_003996215.1. Classification (NCBI taxonomy): domain Eukaryota; kingdom Viridiplantae; phylum Streptophyta; class Magnoliopsida; order Solanales; family Solanaceae; genus Jaltomata; species Jaltomata sinuosa. The sequence continues at coordinate 409,017 of QJPP01000665.1, read as the reverse complement.
AAGTAACTTATTTTTTTAACATGCTAATTTAAATAACTAGGTGATTAACATAGAAAAATCTTTATTTTAAAAATGAATAAATAAGCTAGACGTAAATTATTGTCTAATAAAGAAGAAACTAGGTGATTAAAGCGATTAAAAAAGAAAATTTATTTTATTAATTATTTAAAACAATCAAGTAAAAACTAACATAAAAAACTTGATTAATACAAATTTAAATAACTAAGTGATTAATCATGGAACATTTTTTTATTTTTGAACAAGTAAATAAACTCGGCATAAATTATTATTTAATAAATAGGAATCTAGGTGATAAAAATGATTTAAATAACAAATTTGCTTATTAGTTTAAAAGAGTAGGCGAATAAGTGAAATTAGACATGTAAAACTTGATAATTAATTAACTAATACAAATTAATATAACTAGGTGTTTAATCATAGAAATTCTTTAATATTAGATAAGCGAGAAGAGAGAATATAATTAAAATAATAAAGTAAAGAGATATTGCTTGTTTATTAAAGAGCATAACGCTAACAAATTATACGCAATTGACCATTCAAATCAATTTACACGAGTGAAACTATTTTTTATCACAACATAAAATAACAAGTCTTGAAATAAAAATACTAACTACCCCAGACATGTAAGGAAGAAAAATAACGTAGCAATAAAATTAAGTTTATAAGAATAAATATATTCGAGGTTTAAATGAAGTCATGAGAGAATTTTGGAAAACTTAAAATGTTTGTTGCCTTATAGGAATGATACCACGATATTATTAATCGCGCTCTTCAACCTTGGCAACAATTTGTTTTGAGGTCGGTTTAGAGTTTAAAATTAATAATAATAATTTGAAGACAAACAAAAGATTTGAAATTTCAAATAATAAGCACATAAATGTATTTAAATATAGATACACCTAATCTCTTTTGAAAGTTTTGGCAGGTAGTACTCCCGGGGATGCGTCAGCTTAATTTTAAAAAAAATGAGATTAGGCCTCGTAATATCTTTTTACCTCTCACTAACTATTTGTTAGGAGAAGTATTTATATAATTTAGTGAAAACAAAACAACACTGTTTATTTCAAATGGTAAAAGGGAACCATAAACAGTGGTTTTAATCATAAGAGGTGAAAATTGTTTTAAAACAAATTGTAAATTTATATTCTTGAAAAAATTATTTGAATGAAAATAAATAAAAGAGCACTAACTTGAGAATTAAAAAAAAATGAAGAAGAAACACATAGCACGTAATTTCCCAGTCCCCCAAGGCAGCCCCCTCGTTTCATTGTTACATCAATGTTGTCTATACAATGATTATTACAGACCCAATAAATGACCAGAAGAAACTAAAAATAGATCAAGTTCTACTGAATTGGAACACACAGTCCCTATGGATCCCAAATCTCGGGAAACTCTTCACTTGTCCCAACCGAATCAATCTTAGTAAGGAACCAGGGATGAAGTAGAATCAATGTAAGAAAACTGGAAAGACAGTAAACTTGGTCAACCAGCCCAGCAATTAAGTACTTGATCACTCTTTTCTTTGGCGGTTAGGCAACAAAACAAGAAGTTCAGAAAACCAGTGCTCTCAGACACAATATAACAACTTAGAGATATACAAATAGAGAGGGGAATAGTGAACTCCAGCCTCTCTGGGAGTGTCGAGAACTTTTAGTATATGAATTCTAGATCATCTTTAAGAGAAAAATGAACAATCTTTATATATTGGAGAAGTCCTGCTCCATCATGGTTTTAAAAAAGGAAGGGAACAATCAAGATAACAAAATCAGGGAAATCTCATTCCCTAATTAATCTATTAATCAAATAGGGGTAAGACCACCAAAGCTTACCATAAATAATTATGTATAAAGACTGTCCAAATTAACAAAAAAAGAAAAACAGTCAAAGAACCAATCAATACAAATATTTTCCTTAAACACAAAACCGAATCAATTAAGGGTTAAAACAACTAAGTTTTCCAAGAATAGACAAGAACTAAATAGTCACAACCAGTGAAATTAAAGAAAGGCTAATTAGTAGCTAGAGTGAATCAAAGTTTGCCGAAAATACTCAAAGGCTATCACAATTAGTTTGAGGAAATAAATACATTTATTTGGTCCCTTAGAAAAATCAGTAAAATCACTTTAGTATCACAACCCACACCTTACCAAGAATAAACGAGTATCAAAATTGTCATATACTTTGAAAAACTAGCTATATAAGGTCTCGTATCACCATCATAATGCTGCTATGATAAGTATTTCAAAAATTACCATCGATAATCGAATCAATTGGGTGTGAAACAATCAAAGCTTACCATGAATAAACAAGTACTAAGGCTGATCACAATTAAAGGAAAGCAGAAAAAAGGGAGATGGATTGATTTGGGTATGAAAATAAGTCAACTTTACCATAAATAAACGAATGCTAAAGTTGTCCATACCAAGTTAGAGGAAAGTAAATCAATCAAATCGTCATACGAGATCAGTCACAGGACTACTTTCCAAAGAAACAAAACAATTAGGTGCAAGATGATCCAAACTTACCATGAAAGTTATTTGGAGCTAGTCATCAATCCCATATAAAGAAAGGAAGACATTAGTTACTCACTATAATTTTACCAAATCAATCAAGACGTAATGAAAATGTGCTAATATATTTCAGCAGTTCTAACTATTTGGTCAGAGTCACAATTTGCATAAAATTGACAATTACGAGCGTATGACAATCTAAAGACCCAAACAAATAATAATCAAGCTAAACCAAGCCAAATAAACATGTACCCGGAATGAATTCATGAGAATCCGTTATAAGAATCAAAGCTATAACATTTTGACAGGAACCAAGATAGAACGATTGACTTCAAAACTGTCACGACCCGATTTCTCGGTCATGATGGCACCTACAACCCCCCAGTAGGCAAGCCAATCCCCGTAGCCCAGAACGATTAGTAATGGGCTACCTTCTAACAGTTTAAGCGGAAGATTTGATACATAAGCGCAAGCAAGGGCATAATCAGAAGAAAATAGATACAAGAGAGATATAAACAAGCGAAATCTAAACCAACCCAAAACCTGGTATCAAAGCGTATAAGATCCGAACTACATCAGGAGTACAAAGGTCCAAAAGTCATATATACACAATGTCTCCTAAACTATAAGAGTACAAAATACTCCAAGGATAATTGAAGTCAAGCTCTGAATGCCAAGAGCTCACCCTCAGCCTGGATGATCCAAAAACTGCACCCCGCACGAGTCTCCGATGCGCTAACGGCGATGGCCCACACTAGGATATGCACCAGAAGATGCAGAGGGTAGGGTGAGCACCAAATGCAAAGCATAAGGTACCCAGTAGATATCATAGGCTGACTGGGCACATATAAAGTAAAAGAGCAATAGTAGACAGAGTAGGAACAAACAGTCAAGGGAATTCAATGATAAGCACACAGGAGCTAGCCTAGAGGGAAGACAACAGAAACAACATATAAGGCTAGCATATAGAATATACACACACAACAGGCATAGGTGAAAGTAAGGACAGCGCACCTGGGATCCTTGCAAAAGCAGTATATATAAAAATAAGTTCTAGAAATGGGCGGTATACCGGTACCCTCAAGTATAAGGAAAAAGGGAGAGAAGAATAAAGGTAGACATGCTCGACATACAGGAATTAATACCCAATCAAGTCATACAAAACTCAATCTAGGAACTCACAACCTTACAGTAATCATGCTCATACTCAATCGTAATAGGGAACAATATCGGAATAAAGTAACAAGAATCTACCTGCAGTCCCTCGGCCGCCCATACAACCGAGGAACGCAATTAAGTGAAACAAACCCTTCGGCATCACATACTACCGAAGAGTAGAATCAACAAACAACAAACAAGGGTGGTATCTCAAACAATGGATGATATAATGCATGAAAACCTTGGGGTGAAATAAAACCTCTGTATGTACCTTCTTCGATGCCAATCGGTCCCAGAAAACAGGGTCCATGGAAGGACACAGCCCGTATACCTCTACTCAACCGTATACCCTTCCCCGGAACACATAGCCCAAAGCCTCAAGCCTAGAGCGGCAAGGTCCATGGAGGTCTCGGACCCCATACTAAAACTCAAAATCAAAACGTGTCCTCCAGAATTGAGTCTGGGTTCAAGCCAGTGGCTAAGTCTCAAATATGCATGCCTAGACCCTGTCTAGGACTAAAACAGTGAAAAAGATGTCTCAAAATCCCTTCCAAGGGTGTGCGGGAACAACTGGGTCTAAAACAGTAGTAAAAACATCTCAGATGCTCGACCCGGCCGAGCTTGATATCATTTCAAATCAGTAAGAAAACTCAGCTAGCACTCCGACCCGGTCGAGTGTAGCAATAGTGGTAAATCATGATAAAACCATATTTTTAACCTTCCTTTACCCCAAGAAGATCCACATATCAAGTAAAGTCATTTCCAAATCTAATTTCATCGAAAATGGGCCCCCGGGGACATGTAAGGTTTAGAAAATCAGTTTTCGTAGGCCCGAAGCCAAAAACCATAATAAAACGTGGAAAAACCTCTTTATATGCATGAAAATGATATGATCAACCCAAATAGCTGCCTCACAGCTCACAATCAACCTAACAGCCCTGCATAGACTCCGAAGCTACTCAGCAAGCATAACTAGCCTAGAAGGATATGTCTATGTCCGGGACTCGCGGACATTCTCAATAATCCCACCTTTTATGTTCCAGAGTCAACTAGACCTCACGGGGTCACAAGGGTAATAAATATATCAACTAATAAGAATACTACACAATGGAGAAAAGAAATAGGACGAATCATGGAAAAGCGCTCAAGGTCTGTGGTACCAACCTAATAACCCAACCCAAGGATGCCAACTAGTACAATTTTACCCAATATATGTGAAGTTTAGGGAGTTAAGCCGTAACCTACCTGTCATCCAATGACAAGCTGCGGGAACGATGATATCCGAGGCCAAGCTACTCCGAGAAGCTCCGAACGAGAATCAAACTATCAAATTTATGAATAAAATATTAAGAGGAGTCTAATGATACCCATATTGCTACAATTGTAGCCGGGTTGATATCCGAGTCAAAAGTGGGCTCACGGGTCCCACAATCCAAAAAGCAAAAACAAAAAGAACCACGATGACTCCAATGATTCCAAGAAGGCATGCTCCAAATTTGAGCACAATTGGACAAGGGAAGGGCACAAAAACAACCCGCCTAAGTTGGGGATTAAAGAATGGAAATTTCCAAAATAAAAATGGAAATTGGGCAAGAATTACTAACCAAAACGATGGAAAATCAGCCCAAGACGGATAAAACTTCACACCCACGAATATGCACAAGCTTAGGGGGAAGAATCTATCACAAAATCCAAGCTTTGGATGAGCATCAATGGAGGAATTAAGAGAAAAACCGAAGAAGGCAAGTTGGGGAAGATGACTTACCAAGAGGCGAAGAACTACGGATAATCGACGAACAAATAATTCCCCAAGGTTTAGAACTGAATTAGAGCAAAATGGTGGAGAGAATTTTGAGTTTTAGAATGAGAAAAGTGAGGAGAAGAGCTGGAAAAAACGAAATGACAGCAATAAATAGCTGCTGTCCACAGCTGATTTTTTACACTTTTTAGAAAACTCGATGGGGCATTCCGGGCACAATCGGAAACCGATATTCAAAAACCAATAGTGCTAATAGAGTGAAAACAATGTTACGGACTCAGCGGAATCAAGGAAACTTCCATACGAGGTCGTTTCAGAGAAATGTTGACCCAAGTCAACACTAACGAAAAGGAACTCAAAGGCTCAAAATGAGTCCGACTCAACCGGAACCCAAACCAACCATCTTCCTAGCCCAAACTCAACATTCGGAGCTGATGGAATCGTCGGATTTCGAATCCAACACTCTGATCATTGAAAGTCACCTGAAGTTACACTTTCAACTCTAAATGGCCTGAAAACTGAGAAAACCACACAAAACCCACACCGGAAGTTCTCAGGCCTCAACTAAAGGTCCAACTAGACCAAACTCATCGCTCTGGAGCTAACTAAACTGTCACAATTCAATTCCGAGCATGTTAGCTAAGAATGTTGACTAAAGTCAACGATATTCTAAGTTTAAAGCTCTAAAATAGGTGAACAACTAAAATGACCAAACGAACGACTAGGGCACCGAACTACCGGTCCCAACAAGCCATAAATGACTTGGGGCCGCTACAGGAAGGCTCTAACCAGTGCAATAAATACAAAAATGCAAAGATGACCGAAAGGGTCATCACACATCCACTACTAAAAAGACTTTCGTCCTCGTAAGTCAAGAAGAAGAGAGTACCTGAAGGCTCGAACAACTGCGGATACTGAGCACGCAACTCTTTCTCGGTCCCCAGGTAGCTTCCTCGACCGGACGATGCTTCCACTGCACTTTCACAATCGGAATCTCCCTAGATCTTAACCTCCTGATATCTCAGGCCAGAATAGCTATCGGCTCCTCAACAAATGATAAACTCTCATCCAACTGAACCGAATCCCAATGCAACATATGAGACTCATCAGGCACATATCGGCGTAACATCGAAACATGGAAAACTGGTGAACAGCTTAAAACATTAGAGGCAAGGCTAACATGTAGGCAACACTACCAACCCTCTGTAGAATCTAAAATGGCCCAATGAACCTAGGGCTAAGCTTGCCCCACAGACCAAATCTCATCACGCCCTTCACGGCGATACTCGGAGGAAAACCAGATCACCAACACTGAACTCCAAGGCACGAAGTATACGATAAGCGTAGCTCTTCTGCTTACTCTGGGCTGCTCTAAGTCTGTCCTGGATCAAACGGACTCGGTCCAAGGAATCTCTAAGTAAATCTGTACCCTACGGTCTAGACTCTAACCCATCAAACCAACCAATGGGCGATCTGCAATGCCTACCATACAAATCCTCGAAAGGTGCCATGCCAATGTTCGAATGAAAGCTATTATTATACGCAAATTCAGCCAATGGCACAAATTGATCCCATGAACCTCCAAAGTAAAAAACACAAGCTCGAAGCATGTCCTCCAGGACCTGAATAGTCCTCTCGGACTGGCCATCTGTCTGAGGGTGGAAAGAAGTACTAAGCTGAACCTTCGTACCCAAATCCCTATGTGTAGATCTCCAGAACTGGGATGTGAAATGAGTGCCACGATCTGAAATGATAGAAGCTGGGACCCCGTGCAATCGTACAATCTCACGAATGTAGATCTGAGCTAACCTCTCTTCCCTGTAGAAAGTCTGAACCGGCAAGAAATGTGCTGACTTAGTCAGCCTATCAATGATCACCCAAATAGATTCAAACCCCTAGTAGTATGAGGAAAACCAACAACAAAGTCCATAGTAATACCTTCCCACTTCCACTCAGGAATGGGAAGTCACTGCATCAAACCACCTGGTCTCATGTGCTCGAACTTCACCTATTGACAGTTCAAGCACCGAGATATGAACTCTGCCATATCCCACTTCATACCACCCCACCAGTAAAGCTGCCTCAGATCTCTATACATCTTCGTTGCGCCAGGATGAATGGAGTATCTGGAATAATGTGCCTCATGAAGTATCAACTGTATCAAATCACCAACTCTCTGAACACAAAGTTAACCCTCAAACCTCAGAATCCCATCAGAACCCAAGGTAGCCCGGCTGGCCTCACCCCAAACCACCAGATCATGAAGGTCACACAAACTCTGATCCTCAAACTGTCGGCTCTGAATCTGATCAACTAGAGTAGAGCGAACCTGAACACTGGCAAGAACTCTGCTGGGATCCGATAAGTCAAGCCTAACCAAACGGTTAGCCAAGGACTGGATGTCCAAGGCCAACGGTCGCTCAAAAGCTGAAAGTGAAGCTAGGCTGCCCATACTCACCGCCTTTCAACTCAAGGCATTTGCTACCACATTTGCCTTGCCCGGATGGTGTAAAATAGTGAAATCATAGTCCTTCAGCAACTCAATCCATCTTCTCTTCCTCGAGTTCAACTCGCGCTGACTCATAATATACTAAAGACTACGATGGTCAGTGAATATCTCACAATGAACTCCATAAAGATAGTGCCTCCAGATCTTAAGGGTGAAGACTACCGCCGCCAACTCCAAGTCATGAGTGAGGTAGTTACACTCATGAACCTTTAGCTGTCTCGATACATATGCTATCACTCAACCCTGCTGCATCAACACACAACCAAGAACGACCCCTGAAGCATCACAATACACAGAGAAACTCTGACCTTTAATCGGCAAAGTCAAAACTGGAGTTGAAGTCAATAAGGCCTTAAGCCTCTGGAAGCTATCCTCGCACTGATCAGACCACTGAAATGGAACATCCTTCTTAATCAGCATAGTCAAAGGTGCTGATATGGAAGAAAATCCCTTGATGAACCGTCTGTAATACCCGGCTAACCCAACAAAGCTGTGAAGCTTGGTAGGAGTAATAGGTCTAGGCCAATCACAAACAACAGAAATCTTACCCGGATCAACCCTAATCCCATCCTTAGACACCACGTGTCCTAGGAATGCAACTGACTCTAGCCAAAACTCACACTTTGAGAATATGGCATAAAGCCGACGATCTCTCAAAGTCTGAAGTACAATCCTCAAGTGCGGCTCATGCTCGTCTCTACTCCGGGAGTATACCAGAATGTCATCAATGAAGTCTATCATGAACAGATCCAGGTACGGTTTAAGCACCCTATGCATCAAGTCCATGAAGGCTGCGGGGGCATTAGTCAACCCAAAAGACATAACTAGGAACTCATAGTAGTCGTAACGTGTCCTGAATGCTGTCTTAGGGATGTCTTCCACCCTAATCCTTAACTGATGGTAGCCGGACCTCAAATCAATCTTAGGAAATACGGCGGAACCCTGAAGCTGATCAAATAAGTCATCAATCCTGGGCATCGAATACCTATTCTTCACAGTCACCTTATTTAGCTGCCGATAATTAATACACATCCGCATCGACCCATCTTTCTTCTTCACGAAGAGAACAAGAGCACCCCAAGGAGACACACTTAGTCTAATAAACCCCTTAGCTAATAAATCCTAGAGCTTTTCCTTAAGCTCTCTCAACTCAGCAGGAGCCATACGGTAGGGAGGAATAGAAATGGGCCTGGTGCCTGGCTCTAACTCAATGGCAAAATCAATATCCATCTTAGGTGGAAGGCCTGGCAGGTCAGTAGGAAAGACATCTAGGAAGTCTCTAACCACAGGAACAGACTCAGGAGACGTAGGGTCAACACTAGCATCTCAGACATATGCTAGATAAGCTAAACATCCACGGGATATCATCTTGCTAGCTCGAAGACAAGAAATAATCCAAGATGGTGCATGGCTAACAGAACCCTGCCACACAACCGGGGATACACCGGGCATGGCTATGGTAACGGTCTTGGCATAGAAATCCAAAACTGCACGGTGAGGGGATAACTAGTCCATGCCCAGTATCACATCAAAATCTAACATATCAAGTATCATCAAGTCAGCCCAAGTGTCCAAATCACCAACAAATATCACACATGATCTCACAATCTGATCCACTACTAAAGAATCTCCTACTGGGGTCAAAACAGAAATAGGCACAGACAATGGCGCACTAGCAAACCCCAAACAAGGCATAAAGTATGCAGATACATATGAACAAGTGGATCTAGGATCAAACAAGGCATAAGCTGGCTGACGGCATACAAAAATTGTACCTGTGATCACGACATCTGAGGCCTCTACCTCCTGTCTCTCAAGGACCGCATAAAACTGACGATGACCTCCACCTGACTAACTGCCATCCCTACCACCTGCTCTGCCACATAGGGCACCACCCCTAGCCTGACCACCACCCCCTCTACCCGGAGGCTGAACTGCTCGCAGCGGCTGAGATGGCTGAACTGTACCCTGCTGGGGGAAATCTCTAGCAAAGTGACCAACCACACCACAAGTATAGGAAGCCCCTGAAGACCTACTCGGTCGGGATGAACTAGCAAAACCCGAATGGCCACCATGGGCTGATTCCTCAGAATCTGTACCTCTCAACGGTTGACCACTGTGACCTCGCTAACTGCCCTGACCCTACTTAAACTGAGAACAGATGCCTAAAGTGACACCTGTACCGGTCAGCTAGACTGACCCTAATGCTGCTACGACTGATAACCTCGGCCCCACTGGCCTGAACCTCTACCACTATACCTAAAACCACTGTAACTACCCTGATGTTGAGGCCTCTTATCTCTGGCCCCGATGTCATGACGATGTGAATCCTCAACTATGAGGGCATAGTCTACAATATCCTGGAATGATCAATCGCTAGACACTAGTATATCTGCAGGCTCTCTGAACTCTCTTTGTAGCCCCTAAATAAATCTACGGACTCTGTCCGCCTCAGTAGACATAATCATGGCTCCAAATAGAGCAAGATGATAGAACCGGGTCTCATACTCTGAGACGGTCATGGTATCCTGAGAAAGTCTAGTGAACTCCTCTCTCCAACGCTCTCGGTCACTCTGTGGCAAGAACTTGGCCATAAAGGCCTCATAAAACTCAGACCAGGTCAAGGGAGGTAATGTAGAAGGCCTGTAAGCAACATGTGCCCTCCATCATAACTTCGCTGGACCCTCCAGCTGATATGAAGTGTAGCCAACCCCGTGAGTCTCCAATAATCCTAAATGGTGTAACATCTCCTCACACATAGTGATAAAGTCATGTGGGTCCTGACCTGATATACCAGCGAATCTCAGCGGTTCCAATCTCAGAAACCTACCCAAGGCCTTCTGCTCCATCTCTGTCATAGTAGGTGAGGAGAAAGAGGCTGGGCAACCGATGGAACTGGAACAACCACAGCACGGGGAGCCACAGTAGCAGGTTGTGCTCCTGAAATCTGAACACCCAGGGCTGCCCCTTGAGCGGATATTTGGGCTGTCTCTGAAGTACGCTCCCCAATCATACCCAATAGTTGAAGCAACAAACCCTGAATATTTGAAGACTGAGCTGGGGCTAAAGCTAGCACAGAAACTGATGCTAGAACTGGTACTGAAGTTGGTAGTGCCTGCGTATCCTCGGGCCCACATGATGCTGCTCTGGAGCTAACTCTGGCTTATAGTTATACTCAGGCTCTATATCCACTCTAGCAGCTCTAGCAGGTGCCGCTGCTCTAGGGAGCCCTAGACCCCTACCTCTAACCCGACGACCACCCCGGCCCCTAGCTGGAGTCAGAGGTGCAGGGGCAGGAGTCTCTCCTCTGCCTAAAGCTGAAGATCTCGTACGAACCATCTGTGGAAGATTGAACTAGAATAAGTGAGATTTTTAGAAACTTTCAAGGATACTACGCACAAAAGAGAGACAAGAAAAGTCAAGTTTCCTAAGATGTCATTATAGCCTCTCAAATATTGAGCATGGATGTCTCCACCCTGATCCGCAGGACTCTACTAGATATTGGCTCCTATACCGATGACACCGGTAATCCTAGAGCTCTGATACCAAGCTGTCATGACCCGATTTCTCGGTCATGATGGCACCTATAACCCCTCAGTAGGCGAACCAATCCCTGTAGCTCAGAACGGTTAGTAATGCGCTACCTTCTAACAGTTTACGCGGAAGATTCGATATATAAGCGGAAGCAAGGGCATAATCAGAAGAAAATAGATATAAGAGAGATATAAACAAGCAAAATCTAAACCAACCCAAAACCTGGTATCAAAGCGTATAAGAGCCGAACTACATCAGAAGTATAAAGGTCCAAAAGTCATATATACACAATGTCTCCAAAACTATAAGAGTACAAAATACACCAAAGATAACTGAAGTCAAGCTCTGAACGCCAAGATCTTACCCTCAGCCTGGATGATCCAAAAACTGCACCTCGCATGAGTCTCCAATGTGCTAACGGTGATGGCCCACACTAGGATCTGCACCAGAAGATGTAGAGGGTAGGGTGAGCACCAAATGCGAAGCATAAGGTACCTAGTAGGTATCACAGACCGACTGGACATATATAAAGTAAAACAGCAATAGCAGGCAGAGTAGGAACAAACAGTCACAAAATTCAACAATAAGCACACAGGAGCTAGCCAAGAGGGAAGACAGCAGAAACAACATATAAGGCTAGCATATAGAATATATACACACAATAGGCACAGGTAAAAGTAAGGACAACGCACCTGGGATCCTTGCAAAAATAATATATATAAGAATAAGTTCTAGAAATGGGCGGTATACCGGTACCCTCAAGTATAAGGAAAAAGGGAGAGAAGAATAAAGGTAGACATGCTCGGCATAAAGGAATTAATACCCAATCAAGTCATACTAAACTCAATCTAGGAACTCACAACCTTACAGTAATCACACTCATACTCAACCGTAATAGGGAACAATATCAGAATAAAGTATCAAGAGTCTACCTACAGTCCCTCGGCCTCCTATACAACTGAGGAATGCAATCAAGTGAAAACAAACCCTCCGATATCTCATACTACCAGAGCGTACAATTAACAAACAGCAAACAAGGGTGGTATCTCAAACAATGGATGATATGATGCATGAAAACCTCGGGGTGAAATAGAACCTCTGTATGTACCTCCTCCGGTGCCGATCGAGCTCAGCAGGCAGGTTTCATGGAAGGACACAACCTGTATATCTCTACTATACCGTATAGCCTTCCCCCGTCACACGTAGCCCAAAGCCTCAGGCCCAGAGTGGCAAGGTCCATGGAGGTCCCGGCCCCATACTAAAACTCAGAATCAAAATATGTCCTCCAGAATCGAGTCTGAGTTTAAGCCAATGGATAAGTCTTAAATATGCATGCCTAGACCCTGTCTAGGACTAAAACAGTGAAAAAGATATCTCAAAAACCCTTCCAAGGGTGCCCAGGCACAACTGGGTCTAAAACAGTAGTAAAAACATCTAAGATGCTCGACCCGACCGAGCTTGATATCATTTCAAATTAGTAAGAAAACTCAGCTAGCACTCCGACCCGGTTGAGTCTAGCAATAGTGGTAAATCATGATAAAACCATATTTTTAACCTTCTTTTACCCCAAGAATATCCAAGTATCAAGTCAAATCATTTCCAAATACAATTTCATTGAAAATGGGCCCCCAGGGCTATACAAGGTTTAGAAAATTAGTTTTCGTAGGCCCGAAGCCAAAAACCATAATAAAATGTGGAAAAACCTCTTTATATACATGAAAATGATATGATCAACCCAAATAGCTCCATGAAAGCTCACAATCAACCTAACGGCCCTGCACAGGCGCCGAATCTACTCAACAAGCATAACTAGCCTAGAAGGATATTTCTATGTCCGGGACTCGCGAACATTCCCAATAATTCCACCTTCTATGTTCCAGAGTCAACAAGACCTCATGGGGTCACAAGGGTAATAAATATATCAACTAATAGGAATACTACCCACAACGGAGGAAAGAAATAGGACGAATCATGGAAAAGCGGTCAAGGTCTGTGGTACCAACCTAATAACCCAACACAAGGATGCCAACTAGTATAATTTTACTCGATATATGTGAAGTCTAGGGAGTTAAGCCATAACCTACCTGTCGTCCGACGACAAGCTGCGGGAATGACGATATCCGAGGCCGAGCTGCTCCGAGAATCTCCGAACGAGAATCAAACTATCAAATTCATAAAGAAAATGTTAAGACGAGTCTAACGATACCTATATTGCTACAATTGTAGCCGGGTCGATATCCGGGTCAAAAGCGGGCCCGCGGGGACCATAATCCGAAACCAAAAATGAAAACAATCACGATGATCCCAACGATGCCAAGAAGGCATGCTCCAAATTTGAGCACAATTGGAAAAGGGAAGGGCACCAAAATAGCCCGCCCAAGTTGGGGATTAAAGAATGGAAATTTCGAAAATAAAAATTGAAATTGGGCAAGAATTACTTACACAAAACGATGGAAAATCAGCCCAAGACAAATAAAACTTCACACCCATGAACATGCACAAGCTTAGGGGGAAAAATCTATCACAAAATCCAAGATTTGGATGAGCATCAATGAAGGAATTAAGAGAAAAAATGAAGAAGGCAAGTTAGGGAAGATGACTTACCAAGAGGCGAAGAACTGCTAATATCGACGAACAAATAATTCCCCAAGGTTTAGAACTGAATTGGAGCAAAATGGTGGAGAGAATTTTGAATTTTAAAGTGAGAAAAGTGAGGAGAAGGGCTGGAAAAAAACAAAATGATAGCAATAAATAGCTGCTGTCCGCAACTGATTTTCTGCACTTTTTAGAAAACTCAACGGGGTATTCCAGGCACAATTGGAAACCGATATTCAAAAACCAATAGTACTAATAGAGTGGAAACGACGTTCTAGACTCAATAGAATTGATAAAACTTTCATACGAGGTCGTTTCGTAGAAATATTGACCCAAGTCAACACTAATGAAAAGGAACGCAAAAGCTCGAAATGAGTCCGACTCACCCAGAACCTGAACCAACCATCTTCCTAGCCCAAAATCAACATTCTTGAGCTGATGGAATCGTTGGATTTCGAGTTCGACACTCCGATCATCAAAATTCACCCAAAGTTACACTTCCAACTCCAAATGGCCTGAAAACTCAGAAAACCACACAAAACCCACACCAGAAGTTCTCAGGACTCAACTAAAGGTCCAAATAGACCAAACTCATCGCTCCAGAGCTAACAGAACTGTCAGAATTCAATTCTGAGCACGTTAGCTAAAAATGTTGACTAAAGTCAACGATATTCTAAGTTTAAAGCTCTAAAATAGGAGAATGGCTAAAACGACCAAATGAACGACCAGAGCACCGAACTACCAATCCCAACAAACCAGAAATGACTTGGGGACATTACATGAAGGCTCTAACAGTGCAATAAATGCAAAAATGCGAAGATGACTGGAAGGGTCATCACAAAAACCATTGTTGGAGTGCTTGCCTCGTCGATCTTTCCGATGTTCGCCTGAGAAGGGAAAATGTTGGGGTTTTGGGGAAACCGAGAGACGACAAAAATGGGTATAATATTTCTATTTGGTGGTGGTTCGGTTGGCATCGAGTTTAATGGTGGTGGCGACAGAGCTCGTCAACCGGAGACAAGAGGAGAATGGGAAGAGAGAGGGTTGAGGGTTGGCTATGCTGGTGGCGTGGAGAAGAGAAGAGAGGTGGAGAGTATTTGGAGATGAGGGTGGAAGATTTGGATGATTCTCCGACTAGAGGAGTGGCGACAGAGGAGAAAGGGTGAAGGGTGGCGCCGGGTTGGTGGTAGTGGCTGGTCGGCGATGGTAGAGAGAGTGTTGGGAGGAGAGTAGATGGAGGCGGTGGAGGAGGTCAGTGGATTGGAAATTTTAGGATTTGGGGTTTGGGTTAAAAGGGAAAGAAATTAAGGAATTAATATTAGCCATTGGATGAGGAAGATGGATGGTTGAGATTAAAATCATGGAATGGGTCGGATCCGGGTCGGTTTATGGGTCAACGAATTTGGGTTCAATTGAAATGGGTATTAATTTGGGGTTTAAAATGAGGCACAATTGGACTCAATTGAGGCTAAAATTGACATTAAATAAGTAGAAAGTGACTAAAATTTAAATAATTTGAGAGGTAAATCAAAATTGGGCTGCTATTTAATTAATAAAATACTACATATATAATTTAGTAGATAAAATAATAATTAAGGATAATTATATATATATATATATATATATATTATAAAAAAATTATAAATAAATGACGTATATATATATATTGTACGTAAATTTAATGATATGTAATATTATATGAAATTTATGATAAAATAGTAATAATAAGAAATAAATTACATATTTAAAAAGTGTCAAGACGATGATAAAATACGTAATTTATTTACTAAATAAAAGCAATATGTCAGAAAAATTAAGCTTTAAAAATAATAATAACTAGTAAAATAACAGCCCGAGACGGGTATAGGGAGGTCAAAATTGGGTGTCAACAGCTGCCCCTTCCTTGCTCGGGAATGAAGGATGAATTGGTGGGCAATGAATGTTGACTAGTAGCCAATTTTGTCCGACCGGGAGGACAATTCTTTTGTAATCAGAATAAATAGGAAGGAATCGTGAAAACTGATGTGGCCGAGACTTCAGTTTCAAGTCGCCTACATATCTCGAGTCTTACGAGAATCAGGCCGTGTGTAGTTCTAGATTTAGGAATGAACGAGGTCCATAAAGAAGATTGATGAATATGAATTTTGCATGAGGTTAGCACGAGTTGACAAGATTAAAGTTGTGTGAAAGGGTGGAATGCAAATATTATGCAACGATATAGGAATAGAGGTTAGACGAAAGATAATAAGAAGTGTATCTCAAAACAAAATGATAATTCTATTTGTTTCTTGCCTTAGTCACCTGCAACTTTTAAGATTATTAGATAAAATGATAAACTCATGAATATAAATAAGTATTAACTAATGCGATGAGAAGTAATAGTAATAAATAACGGTAATAACAAGAGGAAATAAGAAAGCATATCTTTGACGTTGTGCCTGTAACCTGGTATTTTTGAGGAACCTCAAAAATTCGTCTCCAGTTTCAACCTACGGAACTTAAACATGCTACATAGCTTTGTTAGTACCAAGAGATTATCATAAAATGGTTTAGAGACTCAATATGTCCTATTTTAAGGTGGACGAGCCTGAATGTCCTATTATAAGGCGAACGAGCCTGAATGTCCAATTTTAAGGTGGACGAACCTGAGTGTCCAATTTTAAGGTAGACTAACCTGAATGTCCAATTTTAAGGTGGACTAACCTGAATGTCCAATTTTAAGGCGGACTAACCTGAATGTCCAATTTTAAGGCGGACGAACCTGAATGTTCAATTTTAAGGTGGACTAACCTGAATGTCCAATTTTAAGGCGGACTAACCTGAATGTCCAATTTTAAGGCGGACGAACCTGAATGTCCAATTTTAAGACGGACTAACCTGAATGTAGTTCAATTCAGCTATAAATCTCGGACTCAATATAATTTTTGGGCTCAATATAATATGCGGGCTCAAAAATATAAATTCGGGCTCAAATATAAATTCAGGCTCAAATATAAATTCGGGCTCAAAATGTAAAATCTGGCTCAATATAAATTCGGACTTAAAATAACTCGAGCTAAAAAGTATAAAATCGGGCTCAATATGTAAAGTCACGCTTAAAATATAATCAGAGGTGAGGAGATAGAGTAACTTAGCTCCTTTTTCATGTCGAGGATGTAGTAGGTGCTTCTGTTGATGATGATTGTTCGAACGTTGTGAAGCAGTTTTCGTACTTGTATCTGCTATTTCTGCATTCAAAGAAAATTATTAATTTTAAAAGAAAGGTTAATTCATACCTTTGCTTGTCTTTAGCTCCTTATCGATGTTTGACACGCTATCAAAATGAAATTTTTGAGGACCCCTCAAAAATTTCTGCCCCAGTTTAAAATACAAAAAATATATTTTGCATTTCATTGTGAATCAAAGTTTTGCCTATTTGTGAAATTTTTTGAGGGAACCTCAAATTTTTTTCCCCAGTCTTAACTGTGGAGTTTTATGTTCCTGCTTTACTCAAATAAAATGTTAGTTCAAAAGAAAGTGGTTGTCTTATATTGAACATCGAGGTTCAGCTTGGAGTCTGTATTTGATCATTATTGAAGTCAAGATTTTGCTATTGAGGAAAAAGAAAAATTTATTTGATTAATACCGAACTTAATAATGAGCTTCCTACGTATCCAAATGGAAGTAAGGTCAAACGTAGTTCACGAGTACAAAGAGAGGAAGAATAAAAATAGAAAAAAAAATCTTGATTGGATTAAACAAATAAAGGGAGATGGCACTTTTCTTATGATGGTCTTGTCTTTCTCAATTCCTTTGATGCCCTTTTCGCTTCCTTGTCACATGTCTCTCTATAGGATCACCTTGAATTATGATTGTACATGCGGTAGTATCATAGGTATTGCTTGGTGACCTTTGTTGCACTATTAATTTGCCCTTCTCAATCAAATTTTGAATCCTGTTTTTCAACGCTAGACATTCCTCAGTATCATGACCTTGAATATTTGAGTGATATGCACAATTTTTGAAAGGGTCAAAATTTGTAGAAACATTCTCAAGAATCCAACCCTTCCTTGGTTTCAGAACTTCCTGAGCCCACAATCTTTGAAATATGCTCGTCAAAGATTCAGTTAGAGGAGTAAAAGTACGAGGCTTCCTCTTTAGCTGACGAAACACTGATGGTGTCTGATAGACCTCTAGAGAACCTTGATTATAAAAATTGAGTTGTGTCTAATAAGCTTTGTGTTGAGAGCCTTGTGAGTTATAAAGTTGAGGGTGCACATCGTAGGAGCCAAACACAGCGTGTACTTGTTGAGTATCTTGATGGTCTAGTGTTTGAGGCAAAGCGGTTGAGACTTTTTCTTCCTTCTCATCCCTAGAATCTTCTGATGTTACAGCAGTGTCAATAATTCTTCCTGTCTGAATTCTATATTCCACTTTTTTTCCAATTCAAATTAGACTGGCAAAATTATCAAAGCTCATAAAGAACAATGATCTTAAAATATACCATCTAGTGATTGAAGGAAGGTTTGAATCAAATCCTTTTCAGACAGTGAATGAAGTATTCTAGAAGCTTCCAATCTTCAACGTGTTACATACTCCTCAAAAGATTCATGGGCCATTTTCTTTACTTCGAGCAGATTCGTTAGTGTTGGACCAATCTTGATATTGAACTTATATTTCTCTACAAAATCTCGAACCATATCTTCCCATGTAAATCATTTAATAAAGTCTTGCTTAGTGTACCACGTAATCGCTATTCCTGATAAACTCTGAATAAATAGCCTCACTAACAGAGATTCATTATGTCCAATTCCAACTAATCTACTACAAAAGTCTTTCAAATGCTCGACTGAATTTCCTTGTCCATTAAAAATGTTGAATTTTGGAATTATGTATTCTGACGGCAGTTCAACATTCGGATGCAAACACAAGTTCTCATACTTTAGGCCTGGAATGTTCTCAAAACATAATTTTTCATCTACAATCTTCTCCAAATCATAAGCTCTTTTGTGCAGTGTAGCTAATTTTTCATCATTTGTCACCATATCTTGCAAAGTATCAAGATTAGTGTGCACCAAAGATTTTTGCTGCGAGATCGAATGGGGAATTATAGTCAAAAAGGTACTTTGTGTTTGGTGAGAATCAAAGTTTATATTAAGATGAGAGTCAGAATGATTGGACATGTTTGTCAAATTTCAAACTCTTAGTCGATTCAATGTTCAAATGATAGACAACCTTTATACAAAATAAACACAATAATTAACATGTAGCACAAACAAGATTAAGACATCCATAACAATAGTGATAATAATGATAGTTACAAAATATTAGTGAAAGACACTTGTAAAAGGTTTTAGATCGGATAACGAATGAATACTAGGACCTAATGAGTGATTTAAGCACGGAGGTTTGAACTTCTCACGCATGAAATAAACAATAGAACTTATGATTTTAACGGATTGGCACAATACTAGATAAAATGTTAGGATGCGAAACTTGAGAGATAAGGGAGTCATAGAAGATGAATAAGGTTGACTTATGTTGAACACTAGAGTTTTGTTCACATCACTTTGCCGATCAATCCAATTTCAACTTTGAAAGATCAACTATATATCATAACATAAGGGGAAAAAAACTTTTATTATTATGAGACCGAACTCATTAAATGAGCACATAAGTATCCCTCTTATAGGGGAATCAAGTCAACCGTAGTTCATATTACAAAGGAAATTAAAACAAAAGGCTAAATAGATAAAAGCGTAAGAAAATGGAAGTCTCACAAACTGTGAGGTGTTGTCTTTATCAGTCAAGCCTCTTCTTCAGATGCCTTGTTGTCAACCTGCTGATTCTCCATTAAAAGTGATAACCTTAGTTAAGATGCTGCATTCTTCTCTTGATTTTCTTTTCTTTACCTCGCCCCCTTGGTATGGTTGTTTGGCTATGAGAATAGGTTGGGGTGGATTGTGAATGAGACACTGGGATGTAAGACTAGGTGGAGGTGGATACCAAACAGTTTGAAAATGAGGTTTTGTGGTGAATTGAGGATAGTATGCTTGACTGTAATTTGATGTTGGGATGATTTTTGGAGATGGATACCATATCAATTGAGGGCGAGGCTTCTTCACTATCTTTCTCTTGCTTATCAAATTTTGTATTTCTCTCTTCAATTGACGGCATTTATCTGTGTCGTGGCTCGAAATACTAGAATGAATGGCACAATGCTTACTTGGATCAAAGAAAGGACTTGAAAGGCAATATGAACCCACAAACTTAGGTCGCAGAATTTTATTTGACCTCAGCATCTCAAAAGTGAGCGAAGGCGGCTCGTCCAAGGGAGTCATGATTTAAAATTTTCTTACTTCGAGCTTTGGAGATTTTGTTGTCTCATCCATGTCTGTCTTTCCTTTATCCTTGGATCGTAGCTCAACCAGACCAACTCTATCATGCATTACCATCTCTTCTGTGAATCTTCTCTTTAGCTTCTTATCAAACTGCTTTAGGAAATCTTCAACTAAATTGTCCCAGCATATCCATTTACTCACATCCTTTTCCGTGTACCAAATCAAAGCTGAACCTGCCAATGACCTAACAAAAAGCTTCACCTTAAGATCATTCCCCTGCCCAATAGTGGCAAGCTCCTCAATATATGCATTCAAGTGAGAGTGAGGGTCTCCAGATCCATCGTACAATGAAAAATTCAAGCTTCTTTTTCTATCCTTGCTTTCTTCCCATGACTTGACCCACTTACTCGTCTCTGGTTGTTGTGTGGACCTCGCTTGACAGTTGAGAACTTTCCCTTCTCTTCCTTTTTCCATACCTATTTTTGTCAACCCATCGAGTGCTTTTTGTAGTGCAAGTGAATGCAGACTCGGGGAGCCTTGTACATCACGTACACATATAGGTGAAGTTGTCAGTGTAGGGGACTTTACAGTGTAGATGGGAGCAACAAGGTGTATTTCTGACATTGGCTCTGGAAAATATGGTGGCATATCTGTTGAGCCTTGAAAATCAAACATCAACTCTCTAATTCTATCAATTCTCTTTTCCATTCTTTTCATACTCGCCTCAAATATAGTAGCATTACTTTGGGGTGACCCTAAATTCTTATCCTTGATTTCACTATTGACAAGGTTGATAAACATCACTTGACTAGCCATTTGATATGCTCTAACGTTCAACTTTAGCCAACCTTAGAAGAAGAAGACTTATAATGAGTAAAGAAAGAAAGCACAAGAGAAAAAAAAGGTCTTATAATTAAGAGTTGACTAATGGATTACGACTCATTCAGAATTGAAGTTATGAGGAATGCTATTTGACTTAAAAGTTGCTAAAGCTGGAGGATGACACAAACATCAAACATTGACAATTGAGAGTCAAATTTACGGTGGAACCTAGACCAAATGAATGAAATTTTAATGGAGGAAATAATATGTCAATATAGAAAGCAATGAGTTAAGGATATTCTAAAAGTAACGAATTACCCTAAAAGGTTAGAAGGAAGTCTAGGATATCCTATCGAGGAACGAATTGAGTCAACTGATGATTCGTATGGTAAAAGAAGATTTTTAGAGGACAAGATCAAGTATGACATTAGAATGAAGGAAAATTTGATCGGACCCTAAGATTATATGATTTGGGCCTAAAGGAAAAAGGTATGACACTATAAGATTATTTGCATTAAATGCAAATGAATGGTTTTGACATCATCTAAAGCTTGAAATTCTAAGAGTAAGGATATCTAAGACAAGAACCAAATAGTCGAGTAGGTAAAATAATAAAATAAACGTAAAAGATTAACACGTAGCAGATAAATATATGCACCCTTTTAGTGTCATGAACGCCTATTTATAGTTAATGCATGCATGTCTTAAATATAAGGGGTAGACATGACACTATATTAAGCTTTCTAAGAGTTGGATAGACACGGACTCAAGATTTTCTTATGCGAGGAGGCACGTGGTCACACGGTAGCAAAACTATCCGTTCACCCCACGTCTATGCCAACTCTCTAAAATAGGGTATTGAAAGAATTTTGGAGAAGTGCAAAGGCACAACTCACGTGTATAGTGTGTGAAATGTGTGAAATTTCCAAGTGGGAGAAAATATGAGCGAAATGACAATTTATATAAAATGATAACATGTAGCACATAGTGAAAGATAATAACACATCAAACAGCTTAAGAAAAATAGTAAAGAAATAAATAAAGCAAAAACAAGGAATAATAACAATAAGTAAATACATAAATAAAAGGGAAGAACCAAATAAATCATGCGACATATTAATTTAATGGATGAAATAAATAAATAATAAATTAATCATGAAACAATAATAAGAAAATACGTAAGGAGAATGAGAAAAGGAATTAATCAAAAAAGTAAAATAAATCGATCACATAATAAAAATAAAGAAAAGAACAAAAGTAGGGGAAGGTACATGAAAAGAAATACATCATACTACCTAAGAAAATAAATAAATAAAAAATTCTACCTAAAAGATAAATTAAAAAAAAAAACAAATAAAGGATTTAGAAAGAGGATTTTCATGCAAGATGTATAGTTCAATTAAGGAAATAAAATATTCAAGACAAGAAAACTAAATAAAGGAGTATAGAAAAAGGATATACGGTACAAAAAATATTTATCTAAACATGAAAATTAGATATGAAAGTGAGTCATTTATAAATAAATCAACAATGGAAATGGATAACCTGACGCAAGAATATTTAAGGATATAAATAAAGGGAAAGAAAAAGAGATTTAATCATGACACGTAACTACGGCAGGAACAAGCATTTTAAAGGTCAAATAAAAGAAAAGAACTAATCTAATTCATGAAAAAAAAATTATTTTAAGAGAAATTTAAAAAAATAAATAAGGAAAGGTGTAAACTATTAAACTATATCAACAACTTAAAGAAGCCAATCAAACTTTACCAAAAATAAATAAATATTAAATCCTACAAATAGAACACAAAACGCAAATGAAATGTAAAATCCCACATAAACACAAATCTGTAATGGTTAGAACCTAAGTATCCCCAGCAGAGTCACCATTCTGTCGCGCCCCATTTTTCTCGCGAAAAGCAGGATTCGACGTAACAACTATTTTTGGGATTAAAAGAGCATGAAGAGTCGCTACCTAACGAATTAAGGTTTGTTAGGGCACCATACTACACTAACTACGGTTAACTAAAATTAAGGTCTACATCACTAGAAATTGGGTAAGGGTTCAAGTTACCTCGAAAGGAAGGTGTTAAGCACCTTTCGAGGTCCACAAATATAGGTCCTGACCGAATTCATTATTTATGTGGGAAGAATATGATAAAACAAAGGTCAAAATTTATTAAGCTAAATTGGCTATGTGATAAGCATACAAACTCTATTTTAAGACAAGTAAACAAATTAAATGTAATTTTCAAAACAAGCGATAAATAATTAAATAAATTGATTCATTCACTAAAAAGTAACTTATTTTCTTAACATGCTAATTTAAATAACTAGGTGATTAACATAGAAAAATCTTTATTTTAAAAATGAATAAATAAGCTAGACGTAAATTATTGTCTAATAAAGAAGAAACTAGGTGATTAAAGCGATTAAAAAAGAAAATTTATTTTATTAATTATTTAACACATTCAAGTAAAAACTAACATAAAAAACTTGATTAATACGAATTTAAATAACTAAGTGATTAATCATGAAACCGTTTTTTTATTTTAGAACAAGTAAATAAACTCGGCATAAATTATTATTTAATAAATAGGAATCTAAGTGATAAAAGTGATTTAAATAACAAATTTACTTATTAGTTTAAAAGAGTAGGCGAATAAGTGAAACTAGACATGTAAAACTTGATAATTAATTAATTAATACAAATTAATATAACTAGGTGTTTAATCATAGAAATTCGTTAATATTAGATAAGCGAGAAGAGAGAATATAATTAAAATAATAAAGTAAAGAGATATTGCTTGAGAACAGTCACGATATACCTGAGTCACAACCACCGACTCTCCCACTGGGGAACATAGATAGGGGAATCAAGGATATCATAGGTCAAACCCAGTCCCAAAGCAAAACTCACAGACACATAAGAATATGTAGAACCTGGGTCAAATAATACCGAAGCCATTTTATCACAGACACGAATAGTACTTGTGATCACCGCATCTGAGGCTTCCGCCTCAGTCCTTCCTGGAAAAGCATAGCAATGTGCCCGATCATCAATTCGGGCAACTTCCTGGGCCGGCTGCGCCGCACCCCTGCCTGCGCCGCCATTCCCTCTGTCTCCCTGTCCTCCCTGAAAATTACCTCGACCACCCTGTGGGCGGCCCCTAGCATTACCGCCTATGCTTGCCGGAACCACTGCTCTAGTCTGCTGCTGACCCTGATTACCTGTCTGTCTATGTGGACACTCCCTCTTAAAGTGGCCCAACTCACCATAATGGAAGCAACCACGGTCAAGAGTAGGTCTGCTAGTTGATGCATAGGATGCTACCTGGCCTCTAGGAGCTGAAGACTGAGCTCCCTGATGACCACCTGTTGTAGCTGGATGAGCTGACTGAATAGAACGGGCCGGATAAGCCTGCTGATGCTGGCCCCAGGAGTATGAACCAATATAGTTTCCCTCATTCCGGGGCTTCTTGGCTAAAGCCTTAGCCTGCCCTTCTTGCCTAACTCCCTCAATCTTCTTCACATAATCCACCACATCATTAAAACCCTTTCCTGAAGAATTCATATGCACTGACAGTACCTGCAGATCACTATTCAGACCCTTTACAAACAACCGGACCCGTTCCTCCTTGGAACCCAACATCTGTGTAGAAAAATGAGACAATGCATGGAACTTAGCCTCATAAGCTGAGACCGACATGCTACCTTGCTCCAAGTTCAGAAACTCATCTTTCTTCCGGTCCCTCAAAGTACGAGGAATATACTTCTCTAGAAACAACGCGTGGAACTGCTCCCAAGTCAGTGGAGGTAGAATAGAAGACCGACACTCAACATGAGACCTTCACCACTGCTTGGCATCACCCTGCAGCTGAAAAGTGACAAACTCCACCCCATGCTGACGTACAATACCCAATTTCTGCAACCTCTCATGGCAATCTAGGATGAACTCATAGGCATCCTCCTTGTATGTACCCTGAAACATCGGAGGTTTCAGCTTAAGGAACTTAGTCAGCATCTCATGCTCATTACCTGTCATCACTGGGCCTAGCATTGGCCTGAGGAGATCATTTGTGCCTAAAGCTGCATCCATCCTTTGTGTAGTAGTACCCGTTGGCTGAGTATCGAAGGCCTTATTTGCATAAGATGTAGGTGTGGCTCCAGCACCAACCAACCCACTCAGAACATCCCACGCCTGCCTAAAAGCTTCCAGTGTCATAGTAGGAAGGCCTGCACCCCCAACCGGTGCCGCCTCCTCCTGAGCCCCTCCATCCTCTACAACCACTTCTTCTACATCCTCAGCCACATGATCCTAAGGTGGGGGAGGGGTTACCTCATGTGCAGCAGCAGCTCGAGCTCCACCCCTGGCGGGTGCGGCTCCAACTCGTCCCCTGCCCCTTCCCCTACCTCTGCTGCGAACTTCTAGGCCCGCTGGCCTTGCTCTGTTATTCCTTGTAGTAACCATCTGCGGATAGAAGAGTGAACGAGGTTAGATACCAATTTGTATCACCAGATACCAATTAGAATCCAGTTATAGCATGAAGGAAAGAAGGAAGAGATAGTTTTTCCTACAACCCCATATCCTCTCGAAGAAAAGTACGGACGTCTCCGCACCATTCCGCAAGACTCTACTAGACCTGTTTGGTACAACGAGATCAATGAACCTAGGCTATGATACCATCTTTGTCACGACCCAACTCATCGTGAGTGACACCCACCCAACCCGCGGATGAGCAAACCAACAGAGTTCAACCCTTGCTTAGACTAACAGCCTAAAACCAGCAAGCGAAAAGTAAACTAACAATCAAACAATTCAATAACTAAACATAATTATTATCTTGCGGAAAATCCCTCATAGGAACTGAAAGTCATTGTACCAAACATCAATACAATTTATCTAGAATAGGGGGATGCAACCCCAAAAGACAAAATGAAATAGTTTTAAGTCCGAAACAAATAGACTGAAACTCTAAGATAACTCAAGGTAGCTCGAAACAAGCAGCTCACCCTTGAAAGTCAGAAATCACCGGTGCTAGATGCGAGGTCGCGTTTCAGTCGCTGGTAGATTTCCTGTACTCACCAAAAGAAAGATAAGTGCAGTATCAGTACACCACCACTGTGTACTGGTAGGATCATCATCCAGTTTCCAAGTAAATAGTATATATAACAGTACAACATATACAAGTAAATATATGGAAAACATGCAACAAGTATACAGGCCCTAGACTACAAGTCTCTACCTATCTTGTCCCAGCATGAAATCCATCTCTTACAGTTCTATACCACGAACATGAGCCATTAACTATATCCATCAGTCTAGCCCGGACTCACCCTGGAATACCCTCTAGACACATACCAAGAAATGATTAAACCCGGCCTAAACCAAGACCAACACATCAGTTAAACAAGTTCCCGGTCACTCAAGGACCACCATCAATAGCACCTTTAACTAGACAACCCGGTCCACTCACGAAACCAATACCAAGTATCACATTCAGTAAAATAACCCGGTCCACTCACGAAACCAATATAAACCAATGCAATACAATAGTCAATGAAACAATGCAAGATGCAATAAAGTAAACCCGTACCAGGCGTGGTACCCGTGCCAATCGAATGTTATACCCGTACCAGGCGTGGTACCCATGCCAACCATGTGTTATACCCGTACCAGGCGTGGTACTCGAGCCAACCGAATGTCAACAAACCACAGTCAATATATGAACACACACAACTTGTAAAACCAACAAGTAAAATCGTTCAATCACAGACTGTAAACAGGAACCTAGACATTCCACAAAATTTCCCTAAGCAATGTAATGCATACAATCACTTAGACATGATTACATGAATATACACATTCACAGAAAATCATAAGCCATTACCTACCTCGATATGTTCCAAGCTCTATTTGAAATGAGCTTTCCCATGTTCCGGATTCCTCTCTCGTTCTTGGTCTAAAAACAACACACAGGACATATAGTTAACACACAAGGCCTATACATTACCCGGATTATACTAAATCTCCAAACCCCAGGCCACCCATGATCATCCCACCCCTTTCCCGGGCTTTTCCACCGTTAATTCTCTTAGTTCTATCATCTTATACAGATAAAACAGGGAATTAAACAACCTATGATCATAATAATGTACTTTAATCCATACCCAAGAACTCACATGCTTGAAATCCCCTTCCTTCCCCGAATTCCACCATCCCTAGGTTATTCTAACCTTCCCCAAATTCCCTCCTACCAATTCTACCACATAGAAAACGTAATACAAAGACTGGGGAACGAAAACCTTACCTTAGGGAAGAATTTTGACGAAGAAAGGAAGAAAAATGCCTGGAATCGCCTAGCCCTTCTCCCAAAATGAACTTGAGAAAAAACTGAATGTTATAGAAGGTGTTTCTGCATTAAAAACCCATCAGCCCACTATAGCGGTCCCCGCTCTGCTATAGCAGTCCCGTTATAGCGGTTGCCCACCACTATAACGGTCTTAATTAGGTTGACTGCCCTTTGACCGTCGCTATAGCGGTAATTTCTACCGCTATAGCGGTGGCCGCTATCTTGCTTGACCATACTCGTTACGGATAGAAAGTACAGAAATCTACCAGTTTTGGCCATTTCGCAACACACCTGTTTCCCCCGATGTCCTAAAACAACCCTTTCACGTCAAACGCGACTTCGGGAATTCTACTTACCCAAATGCGATTCTGAAAAGTCCCCCGGAATTCTTTATGTCTTGGCTACGTGGAAAACTAGCTTAATCCAAGACGCCCTAACCCATATTTACCCAGATTTCCCCAGACTCTACCTCGCTCCAAAATCGGCCGAGGCTAGCCTAGCCCAGAATTTCAAACTCCCAAACTCGGAGTTTTCTAACTCTAAAACTTGGCACGATGGAACTACCCGTAATGACGGACCCGGTCGTTACATTCAAAGAGAAGTACCAAAATTAGAAGAAGTATCAAAGTCACTATCCTATAGTATTTCTAAGAATAGTAACATGATTTCCCAATTTGTTATTATCATCATTGTCTAGCTGTTGACAGCAAATGACAAGTAAAATAGCTACAATCTTCTGTTTTCAAATTGTGTTACATCGAATAATTTTTTTATAATATATATATATATATAATCTACTTCTTATTATAAAATACTAACAAATATTTAAGGGAAAAGAAAATCAAAGTAGAGAGAGAGAGTTGAATAGCTTTTCTATATTTATTTATGCATATCTTTTCTTCATCATGTTACAAAGAGGATGATATATATGGGCTTAATTTTGGCCACTAAGACAATCCATGTGGCATTAATCTAAGGCTTAGTCATTTGTGTGATTACAAAGACTTTATAAAATTTCCATTTGTTATGGCTCTAATAATGTTGCCACATGGGCATTCAACATATTTACAACACTCCCCCTTGGATGTCCATGTAAAACAAAAGATATGATACATAGTTATCTGTAATATGCATTACTTTTTGCCTCATTAAAAACCTTACCAAGAAAAACTCAGTGGGATAAAATCTTGGTTAAGGAAAAAAGAGTACAACGCGTATTCTTACTCCCCCTGATGAAAGCTACGTTTCAAGTGGTGGAGCCTTCGCATTCCAATCTTGTGTACCATCTTCTCAAGAGTTGAGGTTGGTAAAGATTTGGTGAATAAGTCCGCTGGATTATTACTGGAATGAATTTGTTGTACATTAATATCACCGTTCTTCTGAAGATCATGTGTAAAGAATAACTTCGGTGAGATATGCTTCGTTCTATCTCCTTTTATGAAGCCTCCTTTCAATTGGGATATGCACGCAACATTGTCTTCAAATATGATCGTGGGTACTTTGACACCACACTCCAGGACGTATCTTTCTTTGATGAACTGTATCATTGATCTCAACCACACACATTCTCTACTCGCTTCATGAATCGCTATTATCTCAGCATGGTTTGAAGAAGTAGCAACAATTGACTGCTTTGTAGATCGCCATGATATAGAAGTTTCTCCGTATGTAAATAGATAGCTTGTTTGAGATCGAGCTTTATGTGGGTCCGATAAATAACCTGCATCTGCATGACCAATAAGATCTGCACAATTTTGGTTAGTATAAAATAGACCCATATCTATAGTCCCCTTTAGATATCGCATGATATGTTTGACACCATTCCAATATCTCCACGTCGGCGAAGAACTATACCTTGCTAGCAAATTAACGAAAAATGGTATATCAAGTCTGGTTGCATTAGCAAGATACATAAGTGCACCTATAGCACTGAGATATGGTATTTCAGGATCAAGAAGTTCTTCATTCTCTTCTAGGGGTCGAAACGGGTCTTTATTCACTTCAAGTGATCGAACAATCATTGGAGTACTTAATAAATGTGCTTTGTCCATGTAAAATCATTTTAAGATCTTCTCAGTGTAGGAAGATTGGTGGATGAAGACCACGTCTGCTAAATGTTCAATTTACAGACCGAGACAAAGTTTTGTCTTTCCAAGATCTTTCATCTCAAATTCTTTCTTTAGATATTCAATTGCCTTTTGGACCTCTTCAGGGGTTCCAATGAGATTTATGTCATCAACATAGACGGCGAGTATAACAAACTCACATGCCATTTTCTTGATAAAAATACAAGGACAAATGACATCATTTATATAACCTTTATTTATCAAGTACTCACTAAGACGATTATACCACATGCGCCCTGATTGTTTTAGACCATACAATGATCTTTGAAATCTGATTGAGAACATATCCCGAGACTTAGAATTATGTGCTTCAGGCAGTTTAAATCCTTCTGGAATATTCATATAAATTTCATTATCAAGTGAACCATAAAGATAAGCTGTAACCACGTCCATTAGATGTATTTCAAGATTTTCATGTACAGCTAAACCGATGAGGAATCGAAAAGTTATTGCATCCATAACTAGTGAATATGTTTCTTCATAGTCGATGCCGGGTCTTTGAGAGAATCCTTGTGCAACAAGGCCTGCCTTGTATCTTACAATTTCATTTCTCTCATTTCGTTTTCGCACAAAGACCCATTTATAGCCAACTGTTTTTACACCATCAAGGGTTTGGACTACAGGTCTGAAAACCTCACGTTTAGCAAGTGAGTCTAATTTTGATTGAATTGCCTCTTGCCATTTTGTCCAATCACGTCTTCGTCGACATTCTTCGACAGATTGAGGCTCAAGATTCTCATAGTCTTGCATAAGATTAATTGCAACATTATATGCAAAAACATTATTCACCGTAATTTTTGATCGATCTAAATTCATTCTATCACCGGTAGAACTTAGTGAAAGTTCTTCATTTACTTGAGTCTCGGGTTCACTGATTTCTTCAGGAATATCAGGATTAATCAGATCTTGAATCTCTTCATGAGATTCTTTTACAGTGTCATCTTTATCATTACTTGAACTTCTTTTTCTAGGATTTTTATCCTTTGAGCCCAATGGTCTACCACGCTTCAAGCGTGTTTGGGATTCAGAAGCTATGACACTAGTAGATGGTCCTTTTGGGACATCAATTCTGATATGCACATTCACTGTAGGGATATTTGACTTAGTTATCCGTTTTAAATCAGTAAATACATCTGACATTTGATTTGCTATTTTTTGTAAGTGGATGATCTTCTGGACCTCCTGCTCACATAACGGAGCACGTGAATCCAAATGAGATAGTGATGAAACTTTCCACGCAATTTCTCTTGTGGGTTCCTTTTTCTCTCCCCCTAATTGCGGGAACTTTGTTTCATCAAATCGACAGTTTGCAAACCGAGCAGTGAATAAATTTCCTGTCAACGGTTCAAGGTAGCGAATTATGGAGGGTGAGTCAAACCCAACATATATACCTAACCTTCGTTGAGGTCCCATTTTAGTACGATGTGGTGGTGCTACGGGCACGTATACAGCACAACCAAAGACTCGTAGATGAGCTATATTTGGCTCATGACCAAATACTAATTGTGATGGAGAGTATTTATTATAATGAGTCAGTCTGAGACGAACGAGTGCTGCTGCATGGAGGATAGCATGGCCCCAAACAGTAGTGGGCAATTTTATTTTCATAAGCAGTGGTCTTGCTAGCAGTTGTAGGCGCTTAATAAATGACTCTGCAAGGCCATTTTGAGTATGGACATGAGCAACAAGATGTTCAATTCTTATCCCAATTGCTAAATAATAATCATCAAAAGTTTGGGATATAAATTCTCCAGCATTGTCGAGGCGAATAGCCTTAATAGGATAATATGGAAATTGCACCCTTAATCGTATTATTTGTGCCAATAACTTCGCAAACGCCAGGTTGCGAGATGACAATAGGCACACATGTGACCATCTTGAAGATGCATCTATTAGGACCATAAAATATCTAAACAATCCACTAAGCGGATGAATAGGTCCACATATGTCCCCATGTATACGTTCTAAAAAGTCAGGGGATTCGATGTCAATCTTCATTGGTGATGGCCTGGCAATTAACTTGCCTTGATAACAAGCAGCACATGAAAATTCATCATTTGTAAGAATCTTCAGGTTCTTTAATGGATGTCCAGTTGAATTTTCAAGAATTCATCTCATCATTATTGATCCAGGATGACCTATTCGGTCATGCCATAGGACAAAAGTATTTAAATCAGTAAACTTTTGGTTTACGATCGAATGAGCTTCAATCATACTAATTTCTGCATAATATAGGTCAGAATATAAGGTTGGTAATTACTCCAAAATATATTTCTGGCCGGAAACACTTTTGGTTATACCAATGTATCCATATTTATTTCATTTAGTTTCTCAACATGATATCCATTTCGGCGGATATCTTTGAAACTTAACAAGTTTCTTGGGGATTTAGAAGAGAACAATGCATCTTCTATAACAAATTTTGTCCCCTTAGGCAGAAATATAGTAGCTCTTCCGGAGCCTTCAATCAATTTCGAATTACCAAAAATTGTAGTAACATTTGCTTTCTTTCTAAGCAAGGAAGAAAAGTATTTCTCATCTTTAAATATGACATGCGTTGTTCCACTGTCAATTACGCAAATATTCTCATGATTTGAAGATCCAAATAAAATTTGAGGCATATCCATATTTTCTTCAAAACAAAGATATAAATAAAGTAAAATTACTATTAAACATGGCTATTATACAAACTTTATTTATTTACAGGAGTTGAAAAAAAACATAAATATATCGACAAGGATAAACAAACAGAAGACTATCTAGATTATAACAGGTTCATCACTGATAATTTTTCCTTCAGGGAATTCAAAGAAATCAGCTACGTCCAGATGCATGGGCTCATCATTATCTTCAGAGATAAAGCTTGCTTCTGCATTGTTACCCACCTTATGTATGGGCTCAGCATTATCTTCAGAGATAAAGTTTGCTTCTGGATTATTATCACCCCTTTTCAAGGATGCCTGATACAATTGAACCAGATGTTTGGATGATCGACATGTACGTGACCAGTGCCTCATTCCTCCACATCTATGACATATACTTTCTGAATTTTTCTTTTGTACAACTTCATGTTTTTCACCCTTCTTTTTATACTGCTGGTCATTTTTTGGTGCAAGATGAACATCATGATTGTAATTTCTTTTTTGACCACGGCCACGACCACGACTGGGGCCACGACCTCTTTCTCGCTGGTTATAGTTTGCCTGATTCACTTCAGGGAGTGGCATAGAACCAGTGGGTCAACTCTCATGATTCTTCATCAATAGGTCGTTATGATGCTCAGCAATAGGAAGATGTGAAAGTAATTCAGAATATTTTTTAAAGCCCATTTCTCAATATTGCTGCTGCAAGAGCATATTCGAGGCAGGAAATGTGGAGTATGTTTTCTCAAGCTTAACATGTTCAGTGACCTCTTCTCCGCATAAGTTTAACTGTGATATAATTCTATATATGGAAGAATTATATTCAGTTATGCTTTTAAAATCTTGTAACCTTAGATTAAACCAATCATGATGTGCCTGTGGAAGAATGACCAACTTCAGGTGGTCATATCTATCTTTCAAATTATTCCACAGTATAAGTGGATGTTTAATAGTAAGGTATTACATTTTCAATCCTTCATCAAGATGATGACGGAGAAATATCATAGCTTTGGCACGGCTTGGCTAGATGCCTGATTTTTATCTTTGATGGTGTCTACCAGACCCATCGCATCCAGGTGAATTTCCGCATCTAATGCCCATGACGAGTAGTCTTTGCCCGATATATCCAGGGCAACAAATTCAAGTTTAGAAATATTAGATATTTTTTGGAAAAATAAAGTCCTTACTCTTTTTACCTGTCTAGAGTAGCTCGATAACGAATTATAAAATACTAGCAAATATTTAAGGGAAAAGAAAATCAAAGTAGAGAGAGAGTTGAATAGCTTTTCTTTATTTATTTATGCATATCTCTTCTTCATCATGTTACAAAGAGGATGATATATATGGGCTTAATTTTGGCCACTAAGACAATCCATGTGACATTAATCTAAGCTATATTAGTCATTTGTGTGATGACAAAGACTTTATAAAATTGCCATTTGTTATGGCTCTAATAAAGTTACCACATGGGCATTCAATATATTTACAACACTTCTATTTTTGATGAAATATTTTCCCGCATCACATGCAATCAATATAATATACATTTAAAAAGCTTTTACTTTCTTTTTATTTTTAATTATGTAAATAGGTTCTTGTGTTTAAATTGTTATTAATGAAGTTACAATTACAAGTAATTTACTCGTACACCCCCCCCCCCCCGCCCCGCGTCCCCCCTCTAGAATTAGTTATTTTGTGCACTCATACTCATTATTCAGTGTTTATTATCTTATATGATTTGATTGTTATTATTTTAAATTTTAACTCCAAAAATAAAAACTAACTGGTGTGTTTGGTATGACGGAAAATATTTTTCATGGAAAATGTTTTATGGAAAATAAGTTGGTTTCTTACTTATTTTCCCATGCTTGGTTGGTGAGTGGAAAATATTTTCTTTTGTTTGATTGATGAGTGAAAACACATTTTTCAATTTTTTTTTTATTAGAGAGTAGAAAATATTTTCTAGGGAGTAGGTCGGGGGGAGGGTAACTAATTTTTTTTTTTTTGAATTAAACATTAATTTTTTTTTGGGGTGGGGGTGGGGGTGAGGGGTGGAGTAGAGGGGGACCAAAACTTACTTTTTTAAAATATATAAGTAATTGTTTTTTAAAAAATTAAAAATTAAATTTTGGGTGGGGTGGAGGTGGTAGAGTGGGGTGGGGTGGGGTACCAAAAATATAATTTTTTTTTAAAAAAGTAATTTTATTTTAAAAAAATTTTAAAAATTAAATTTTGGGTGGGGTGGAGGTGCGAAAGGAGGGGGGTGGATGAGGTGGGAGGGAGGGGCTGGGGTGTAGGGTGGGAGTTGAGTGGGATGGAGGTTGGGATACAAAAATATTACTCTTTTTAAGAAAAGAATGTCTTTTTTTTTGATTTTTTTTTTAAAATTGAGTTTGGGTGGGTGGAGGTGGTAGTGGTGGTGGGGTGTGTTGGGGGGGGGGGGGGGGGTAAAGTGGAGTGGGTGGATGGGTGAGGTGGGATACAAAAAAAATTATATTTTTTTAAAAAGTTAATTTTGTTTTTTAAAGAAAGAATTGAAAAAAATTAAAAAAAATTAATGTGGGGTGGGGGTGGGGGTGGGGTGGGTAGGGGTGAGTTGAAATAGAAAAAATATTTTTAAAAAATTGTGTGAGGTAGAGGTGGGGGGTGGAGGTAGGTGGGAGTAGGAGGGTGGAGTGGGTAGGATTGAGATGTTATGAAGGTGAGAACTTGTTTTCCCTACTTTCATTAGAGAAGTCATTTTCCTTATTTTGGAGGAAAATATTTTTCCAAAGAAAATATTTTTCAAAATTTTTAACCAACCAAACATAAGAAAATTGGAAAACATTTTCTAAAAAACATTTTCCTCCATACCAAACACACAGATCTATAAGTGAGTCCATAATTTAGATTAAAAAAAAAGAGCATGATATTCAAAATAGTAGGAAGAGAGAAAAGCCGATAATCTAAAGAACAAAATAGATATTTAAAATTTGGTTGAGTTAAGAGGAGGATAATGTATATAGTTGGAATTTTTTAAAATTATTTTAGGCATGATTTGCCCAGTATTGATCAAATAGTTCAATTTTCAAATGTCTTTTTAAACTTATTTTGTGCATGAAAGGACTATATGAATTTTGGTTTTTTGACCATGCATGTGTTACGCCGCATGGCCTGCAAATGTGATACAATCATAATTTTTTTTAAGGGTTAATACATAGCTAGCACTTTAAGTTGGTTGGAATATTTTATTTAAATACTTGAACTAAGCCTTATTTCAATTGAACACCTGAATTCCTAATAAATTGTTTCAGTTGGTCACTTTCGATTCAAATTTTTAAAAAAATTTATCCGTATTTTCATTCGTCTATTAGATAGTTAAGTTAATTAGATAAAATATATCATCTCATTTTATTACGCACATCAATCTCAAATATAAAAATATCTGAGATTTTATGGCTTATTGAGGCGAATGCGTATAATGAAAGAAAATACCATACATTACGTGGTTAACTTAACTACCTAATAGATGAATGAGAAAACACACACAAAAAAATTTCAAAATTTGAACTAAAAGTGTCCAATTGAAACACTTTATTACAAATTAAGATATTCAATTGAAACATAATTTAGTTCGAGTGTCTAAATGAAATATTTGACAAATTTAAGAGGCTAATTTATGTATTAAGCTTTTTTAATTTTTTTTTCTAAAAAGAAACAGGAGCAATAGTAATGCTGGAGAAGTAATTAATTGATCATGTGGTATTTACATTATTCTACTCGTTAAATGGGTCCCAGTTGACATTAGAGAGAATGGTGCTCAGTGTTTAGTACCAGTAATACACTGGTAATTAGCAATTTATAAGCTGCAACTGTAAGAGAATCTATATTTTGAATTTTTTAATCAGTTAAATAATTAATGAGACCTCGTTTTTGTCTCCTAATACTATATTGAATTAAATACTTTTTAATCAATTAAATAATTCCCATAAAATTCAGAATCTATTCTTACTGTTCATGCTTTACCCTTCCTAATTTTAACCTAAGATTTCATTCAGAAACTTTGGAATTAGGGTCAAATTTGATCCATTTCTACTTTAGAGAATTTCATTAAATTTTGTTTAGTCTCCGTAAAACTTGAGTTTGATAATTTTGTTGGACATATAATCAAGTAAATAAATTTCTTACAATTTAAGTTTTAAGTTTCAATATAGAATCAAAATGTTATATGGCAAGTTGGCAACTATGAAAGAAGGGTATTCATGTCTTTTTATGTAGATAAGAAGAGTATAGTAGTGATGATACATGAAAACTTAGTAAAGAGTTTGTTACACAATTAATTATTAGTTAAGGGCGGTTAGAAGCTAACTACGATTATAAATACACAAAATTGTAATCCATTTGGATTTATTGATAAACCATATCTCTTTTCTTATTTTTCTGTCTAAATTCTTGTAACTATTTCTCTATTCTGTATATTAAGAAGTTATTCTTCAATAAAAAAAAGCACATTATATTGATATTAGAGTGATATACTTTTTGACTTGTAAAGATGTCTGAGACGACAAGGAATTATGATAGGGAATTTTACAGCATTGAGATAAAATAATTACATAAGTAACTAACTTTTTCGGTCCATTTCCTTCATCCAGTCAATTGCTTTCTTTACAAGCTTCACTTTCTGAATCCTTTCCATTTTCATTTCGGTTGTTCAGATATAATGGCTCTGGGTCATACAAATTTCAAATTTGAAACTTCATTATTTCTTTGTATTGCTTTGCATATTTATTTTTGATGAGTCCATTAATTTTTTTCGGTCTACAATCCACTTTTGCTTGGGCGGTTCTTCGGGTATGCATTAATAGAACCTCTTATACACTATTATATATTCATAATTATATTCATAGCTCACATAAAGTGTGTATAAACACCCTTTCCTTTTATATATTAGTATTATACAAGTTTATACATTTGTGTATAGTAAAAGTATAAAGTTGTATAAAAATGTATAAAAATGTATAAACACTGTTGCAAAAATAAAATAAAAAATAGGCTATGCGAATTTTTGGGTTATATAAATGTAATTATTTTTTAAAAATGAGATATTTATGAAAATATCCAATGATAAAATGCGCCGATAAATAGATGAAATCACAGAGTTAGTGAGTGCATTTAGGAACGACATGAAGATTCCTTGCGCCAAGTTCATCAATTGTTGACGGTGATGGCTATTAATAATCAAGCTCAAGCAATAACGTCAGAAGTGACATTGACGATTCCAGATATGAATGATAGGGTACATACATGCAATAATAATCATCAAAGGACTATTAGATATTCTCATGTATAATTTCCAAATTTAATGATGTGATATGAATGAGTGGATTTACATAAATGAGTAGTTCTTCGATATGGATGAACATCAAAAGAGATAAGGGTGAAGATATTATTATCTCAAGTGTTTGGCAAATTATTCTTAAATAATTTAGATGCTCTTCTTGAATTCTCGAATAAACCAAAATATCGTCAATAAACACGATAATGAATCGATCAAGAATGTCACAACTCACCTAGACCATGACTGGAGCTTATAAGTAAGCCTACTGATCAAGTCTGGATCATTTTCATGCTAAAAATTCAATAGAGTTTTTTCTTTACTGGGAGCAATTCATAAATTTAAACCTGTCAGCACCCAGTAAATAAGAACCCAACATACTACAATATCAATATATTAAGTCTAAGAGACTATCAAAATTGAAAGTGAATGACCTTCATAAAATTTTAAAAATTTCAAGTCACATCTTTACTAACACAAGCCAAAATCAAATTTACAGGATCAACTCAAGAAGCAAAACTCTAGAATTTAAATAAACTAATATAGTACATTAGTCTAAGCAAAATGATGACCCATATGAAGCAAGTGGGAGGCTTACTGGATTCGACGTCAACTCTGTCTATCACTCTGTCAAGTCAAAGGGTCACCCTCAACTAAATTATCTAGAAGAAGAAAAAAGGAGTTGGGTCAATCACATATACTGAATGAGTAATAGCATCAACTATAGCGTTTTACCTAGGACAAGTATATATAAGAAATCATGATGTTTATAGATCAACAATAATAGCTTGTTTCAATCAAGTTGATAATTCATGTATGAAAGTTATACTCAAGTTATTTAGACAATCACATCGTTATTTATTGCGAGTATCCTATGCGAGTATCAAGTATACTTTCTGACGCTACAGATTTATCTATAACCGTATGACTCCCCATTAGATAGGTTCCCTTCTAGAGGGTCTTTCTAGAACATAGTTTTCCTACAAGGTGCATCAGGTCTAACAATCCCGACGTTAGATAACGGCGAAACTGACAAAGTTAACTTCCTGAAATAGTTTCTTTATAATGCAATATTTTTTTATATTCTTCATGTAAAATTCAAATTTAACAATAATAACTCATAAATAGAACAAATTCAAAAGTAATCAGTATGTAACTCAAGATAAAAATGATTCAGTATATTTTTAAATATTTGATCATACTATCACTTGCTCACGTGCAATAAATCATTTTCAAGATAAATCATTCAAATGCAAGAAAAATAAATTTAAAACATGTTATAGTTGAAAATCAACTGTGGGAGAATTATTACTCATTGTACTACAGCTGAAATAGCCTCAGTTTGCTTTCAACGACTTCGTCCTCGAAGTATCTGAAGAAAATATAATATAATACTTGAATATTATTTATTCTTAAAACTTAATGTAATGACCTGTCCTATCGTTATTCTAAAATTACCATATCGCGGATTTTGAGAGCGATTAAAATAAGATTTAATTTAAGTGGGGTTGACATGACAAAAAATTCAGATTTTAAAATTCATCCGAACTGACGTCACCCCGCTATAGGAGGAATTTTACCGCTATAGTGCTACCGCTGTAGTGGTCAGCCGGCCGCTATAGCGTTACGACAGAGGCATTAGCTGAAAATGGAAATATTATTTTTAGACTTTTCCTCCTTCGTTGGAAAACATATGAGGGTTGCTCCAAAAACTCTCCCAGGCTGCTCCAAAGCTTGGAAGCCATGGGGAGGGGAGATTTCGGCTAAAGAGGAGCGAAACCATGGATTTCAGGTCTGTTCTCCGTCAAGAATCGCCTTCACAGAGCCAAAATATAGTGTTCAGACCTCTGCAATTGATGATTGGCGTCCAGGTAGGCTAGGTTTAACTGAGTAACTATAGACCTGTATTTTCTTGCATATTATTATTGTAGAATAACGAAAAAGTTCATGCCTAGGCCTTCAGGCATGGAGTCTGGAGGAATAATATAGTGTTTAGATTGTATGATTGATGAGGAAATGGTAATGTTGTAGGTTTTTGATCCAATTCTTATGTATCATTGTGCGTGATTCTAATTCTAGGGAACTAGATTATTTGGTAGGTTTGGGGAACCAAAAATATTGTGAACAAATAAGTGGCTGATTTCTAGCAGGCTTTCGGGAATAATTTCAATTAAAGGGAATGGAATGAACAGAAAGGCTTGAAGCCTCAATGTTAGGGGATGTTTTCCCTGAACTGTTGCTTAGTATTGCATGTTCATTGTATGTTTTAAGAAATAAAATTAGGAATGTCTACCTATCCGGTTATCACTCGTGTAAAATAAACTATCCTTGTTGCTTGTTGGTATACAAGTGTGTTTTTATTCATTATTGTTAATTGTTGGATTGTGTTTGACATTCAGTTGGCTCGGATACCATGCCTGGTACAGAATACATATCGGTTTGCTTGGGTACCACGCCTGATACAGGTTACATATATCGGTTGGCTTGAGTACCATGCCTGGTACGGGTTCTATAATGGTTGGCTCGGGTACGCTTGGTACAAAATTGATTACAATTACTTGATTGTGCTTTGTTGACGGTTCTATGAGTGGACCAGGTTGTATTCTTAAATCGTGATTGTTGCATAATGGCCTATGAGAGGCCGAGTAGTTATACTTAAATATGGGGTCGGTCCTTGTAGAGACCGAAGTTACATGTGAAACACTGTAGGTATTGTCCTAGGGATCCTTGGGCGGCCTGGGTACTTGTAAAGGGTAACATAAAGATATGTGGTCTAATTATTGTGTTGTTAGGCATACTTTTGGTTGTAGTGTGTCACACCTCGAGACTACACCCTGGACGTAACACGGTGCTTAGAGTCACAAGTGACCCCAAGCTAACCCATAGACTGGCATACTACTGAGAAATAAACTGAAAGATAATGCGGAAGCTGAAATGTGCTGAGCTCTTGAAAAATACTATAATAACAAAATGAACTTTCATAAACTGAGATACAAAAGCATTTGAAAACTGATACAACTAACTGACTAACTATCTATGAAGCCTCTACTAATACTGAACTACAGTTAGCCGGGACATAACCCCCAACTATCTCTAATCAATGTATAACAACTGAAATGACTGCTATAACTACTAACTTACTGGAGTTTCCAAAAACAGGAGAACTCATTCCCTACTAACTAAAAGCTGCGATCTGTCTAACCATCCTCCTGGGATCTAGCACTTAAATCTACATCATGAAATGATGCAGCGCAAAGAAAGTATGCGGTCAGTACTTTGAATGTACTGAGCATGTGAGATAATGCACTAACTTTCAAATCACGAGGAATCCATTTATAATGAAATCATGGCTGAAAACTGGACTAAGTATAAACATCTGAGAATTCATAAGTCAAGGCTGTAAAATATGGGTTCTTTTATTAAAGTGAGTATAAAGCATTTCTGAATTGTAAACTGTGAGATACATTGGTTATAAGATAACTAAGCATGCTGAAAGTTCTGATAAGCTATTTAAAACTGTAAATTGAATATGTAGTACTCAGGCCCAAACATAATATGCATAAAATCTTAAATGCAAGGATGTTCTAGAAAATATAATTTAAAAGTGATAAAACTGAACTGAGGGCCTAGTACACAACTACTGAGTCTAATTTTGTGGGAGAGTCTGTTAACCAACATAAACCACGTGAGCTAAACGTGGAGTTCGATGTATACGCCCCATCGAGAGGACCCAATATACCTTGCCAAGGTATAGAGGCATGACTGGCATGATCACTAGTTCTGATGCCCAACTGAGGGGCTAAATAAACCTGCGGAAGTATGTAGTTCTTGGACTTTAGGGTACGCTGAACCCTAGTCCAACTCGGTGCTAAGTACTACTCCCAAAACTGATTTCTGATAGCTCTTTTAAATCTGAAGTTCTAGAATGCCGAGTCAGAACTTAACTAGTCTAAAAACTTTTATTATCTGAAAAGTTGTAGGCTGAAAACTGACTATTTTCATGCTTTAAAATGGAGTGCTAGTAGACTAGGCTAAATTCTGAAGAAGAGTTAATTCATGTGAAAATACTACAATTTCATGTTAAGTTCTAGAAAAGAAAGATAATTTATGCAGAAGATACTGTAAATCTAGGCTAAGTCTGTTTCATATAAATTCTAGGGATTTTAAGAAAATATCCATAAAACTTCATGCAATATCTCGTAAACCATGTACAGGAATATATTAAATCATAAGGAGTTCAATTCTGTAAAACATGCATATAGTTGGGTATGAACCCTAGAATCATAGATTTGTAAAAATCATAACTGAAAGATGAACTTTGGGGATGATGGTAAAAGGATATCCTTATTGAATTCCCACATACCTGCTTAATGGAGAATCTTGAACTGAAGCCTGGAGAATTTGATCTTGAGGATCAACCCTAATTTTTTGCTTGGAAGAGGTTTGAGAGCGTATTGTTTTCTGTCCTTAGATGTTTAATTGAGTGAATGAGGGATTTGGTAACTGATTAACCTTTTAAAATCTCCCTCTAAATGAGTTAAATGACATAGTATAGGCTTAGAAAATAATGAAAAGATTGATTTGCCCTCAACTAATCGAATTAGAAAAGCTGAAATTGGAGGTTCCACTAATTGGTTCACGGGTCATGGAATGGGTTGACAGGTCATCAACCCACTCATGAAATTTAGAAGACTAGGTAATTCTCTGAAGATGATTCCATGGTTGACAGTATGGACCATCGTTCAAAACTACTACCCGTAAAGTCACTCGTGGAAACCTGAGATAAAAGGCTCAAATTTGACATTCCACGGGTCATACTATGGATCGTGGTTTTGGTCTATGGGTCGTAGACCAACCAGTCATTTTTAGGTGAAAATTCTAAGTTTCAGGTCTATTTTCACGAGTCACAGTATGGACCATGGTTGTGTTCCACGGGTCATCATCCCGTCCATAGAAACTGATAGTGCTGCAGTAAAATATACATAACCTTTTACTCCGGACTCAGATTAATACGCGGTTAGTGACATTGAAAAGAATAATCAAAGACCTATAATTTGGTGGGGTACTAGGCCACCTAACACTTCATATTATAGGAGTTATAATCATTTGAAGTTGACCCTATTTTAGTCTTACATGAAAACTTCTTTGGTTGGGGTGCTTTCAACTTAACTTATTGATAGGAGTTTCTTATAAACATGATTTGCATCCAAAGCACTCACTACACTAGAAAAATAATCATTACACTTATGGAAATAGTTTGGGTCTTAGCTTAGAATTTTTGAGGTGTTACAATATCTCCTCCTTGGAATTATTCATCCTCGAATGAAGACTAGCTAAGCTGAGGTGGTAGGAAAAGAGCTGTAATCCCACCATCTGAGTTCTAAAAGCTGGAGTACTGACATGGTAACTGATTTCTGACTGAAATATGAACTGCAATGGATTTGTGAGACCTATATGCATACTGAGTGCATAAGAACACCTGTAGGACATGAAATTGAATATCCAATATGATAACTGGTCTGGAGTGAGAGTAGGGACTTAGATGAAACTCATAAAGAATGAACACATTCTTAGAAATTGTAGTTAGCTGAAAGGAACATAAAACTGAGAGGAGTAACTGTATGAGAAAACTATTCTCTTCTAAACTGAGCTTACTAGCATGGACTGAACTAAACTTAGGGACTTCTGTCCTTAAGAATGATTATCAGTAGGTCTGAACTGATCTAATATGAGGGGTCTACTATCTTGCTAGCTAAACCTAATGGACTTAAAGCCTGAGCACCCTAAATAAGGAGTAAGAACAAGACTATTCTTGCCTTAAACAATACAGTTGACCACCTTTAAGCTTAGGCACACCCTTCAACTACACTAACTCCTCTGAATACCACACTTACCATCTGCAACTAAAATTCTCATTAGTGCACATGTAGATGTTGAGGTCTGAGTCTAACTACCTTCTTTC
The DNA here is from genome assembly GCA_003996215.1 of Jaltomata sinuosa. Taxonomy (NCBI): domain Eukaryota; kingdom Viridiplantae; phylum Streptophyta; class Magnoliopsida; order Solanales; family Solanaceae; genus Jaltomata; species Jaltomata sinuosa. The sequence continues at coordinate 365,389 of QJPP01000665.1, read as the reverse complement.
ACCATGTTTAAGCCTATCTCGACTATATCTCTTACATCATGTGTTATCTTCTAAGAATAGTATTCCTTCTTATCATAAAAATCAACTAACCTTGAGCTCTAAATCAATGGGTTACTAGTCGCACAAAGCAAAGGTCCACATGTATTTCATCACGACATTCAAGCCTATTACTATGATCATCTTATGGCTTCTTTATAGCTGACACTATCTGAGGCTTCTATCCTTTTCCCTAGCATATCTGGAAGCTGCAACTTCAAGAACTTCTACAATGAGATATACCCAAATTCCTCTTCTATCTATTACATAGGAATAATCCTTACCTCGCATTTTGACCACACTTACAATCTAAGGTGGAACTAGTACATCAAAGAGAAAATCCATTACTTCCCATCTAAGCTACTACTTAACTCCCTCAACTAACACCTATAAAACATAAGCCATGATCACTAAATGAATAGAGTGGGAGCATGAGCATCACATATGAAGGAATACTGATCAGTTTTGACTTATACTTAGCGTGATCTAGCCACTCAAGGTAAGGTCTGAGAAGTCAAGGGTAAAGGCCTGAGTGTCTCATATTCTGGACATATGAAGCATGGTTAGAGTAAGAATATCATAAGCATGAACTATTCAAGAAATTTGGTCTGAGCATATACATGATGTAGCATGATTTCATTAGCCATTAAGGCATATCTTGAGGACTGAACTGAGTACATAGAACTGAGAATACTGTGAGACATAAAATTACACATATAATGAGTCTCATGGCATAAAGCTGAGATTCATAGAATCATAGAGTAAGACTAGAATCACTATCTGGAGCAATTTCTATTTTTCTAAAAGCTGAGCATGAACGTGAATCTGTATGGAGTGCATGAATTTAGCCATGAGTATAATACAAATATGTCTGAGTATAGTGTCGTCTTGACTGAAGTTCTAGGAAATCCGCTGGAATAAGAATGGACTGATATTCCAGCATAGTTGTTTCTAGAATTCTATACTAGCTGAGTCACAAGAGTCAACTTGGTTCTTCATTCTATCATCTCCCACTTAGCTCAAACTTCACCCCTCTAAGTCTGTGGATCTCTCTCCCTAACTAGGCTATAATCAACTAACTCTTATAAGATCAGGGTATCACTGTAGTCCTGGACGCTAAACTCTTCCTGATGGGCTATAACTGAAGATGCTAAACCCTTTCTAAGCCTTATGCTAAGGCATCTCTTGGCTTTCTATTTACCCTCAAGGCTATCATTAGAGGGCTCATACTCTTACTGGTGCACCTAACCATTTCTTCTAACACTTAGCAATATGACCTTCACTTGTTCGTCTACTAACATTACATCTCTAAGAACACCATATATATTACACCTAGCCTTTCCCATAATTAGCAATCCAAGAATTCTAAACTAGTCACACGTAGCACCATAGAATCTTTGAATACCATGCAACAACATACTACTCTGGATACACAACTACCTTTCTACCATTCAAGGGTCTCATTCACCTAGATCAAACATGTTCTGAGTTATCTTAACCAACCATTCTTCCTCTACATACTACCATGGAACCTACACATAACTTATTACTCTTCCCTTAATGCCAAGGGACTTATCAACCTAATACTCACCTCATTGATACATGACTATGGTTATATACTTCAGTCCATCACTATCAAATCTTATAGCTATTATGCTTATATATTCATACACCTAGCTCTGGAGTCATCCTGCTACTTATGGACCATAACATCTCAATTCACACTAAATGTTGAGTGGCTATACTACCCAAGATCTTAGAAAACCATAATTGTTGGCTAAGGTGCCACTCATAGTAAAGTTTTTGGAAGGGGTTTGATAGAAGATTCTACTATAGGGCTCAACTGCACGAGTGAAGAATGGTACATGCTTTTGAATTAGAAGACTTAACACACTAGTGGACTCCTCTCAAGCTCTTGTGCAGTTGATTAACTTTCTGGTGGATCTATCTGAGAGCATATCACTAATAGGAATCTAAACTTTACTGTACCTACTACCTCGAAGATGAGGTGTGATTAGAGGAATTAGAGAAACACACGAATATGTATAAGTTACTTAAGGAACAACTTTACTGCACGACCTGTAGTATGAAAGAAGGGAAACATTTCCTAAATGCCCTATAGCCTCCTGATTATAAGTGTGGTGCATGATGTGCCGTGGGTTTGTGGTATTTTTGACGCTTAAAACATGGAATTGGAGTATGTTATTTAGTGATTTTTAGTAGCTTTGACGTGCTTTTGAGTCTTGTGTAGGAAAACATAGTTGGAGATAAGTGCAGAAAAAGACTGATATTTGGGCTGAAACTGACATCTATGACTCAGAACCATGAGGTGTGAATCACTCCACGAGTCATAAAAGTCAGTCGTGGAAAGAGTACTGTAGATGAGCTAGAGCCTGAGTTCTATGGAAGGTTTTCATGAGCCGTGGACTTGTTCACGAGTCGTGCTACCTGCTCGCTGAACATGATCAGAGAAGGAAAAAACTGTCTGAGATCTACGACTCAATTCCATGAGCCATGATTCAAGTCACGAGTCGTAGACTGATCTCATGGAAAGGAACCCATAGGAGGATAAAAGATCTGAGGTTCACGAGTGCTGGTAACAACTCGTAGAAACTTCCATGGACCGTAGCCTGTGTCCATGGAAGCTGTCGATTCCAGTTTTCCTTGTTTAATTAGGATAGGATTTCTACTATCTATAAATACCTTTCATAGGTTTTATTTTATGTTGGATGCTCGTTACTTTGTAGGAAACACTTTCGAAACATTGTGATCTTGGTTTATACTTGGTTTTGAGAGTTATATACATTCATAGTTCATTGTTCTTACTTCCATCTTCATCTATTCAAGTTCACAGATTTCTTTACTTCTTATTGTAAGTATATAATCATAAATACACCAATAACTTCAGACTGTTTACTTATGAATATGAGTAGCTAAATCCACAACTAGGGTTGTGAGAACTATGAAGGATTAACGAAGTAGGCGAAGTACTTGGGTATTCTAGGGCGGTGTCTATGCATGTATTGTTCTTCCCTTTGTTTTAATTGCTTTTTAACGGTGGCCAACATTAGAACTCGCCTTATCCTTACTTGCTGGACCAAGAAAGTAACGGATGGGAAAAGGGTTGTTTAACAACAGAGATTTGAGGCTACCAACCCTCATCTAATAGCTTGACCTTATCCAAGAATAGCTAATCTAGGATCCAGGGTAAGGGTTAGTAATGCACACACCCACGGCCGGACCAAGGCGTGTGGTGAAATTCAGCTATCTGCTGGACCAAGAATTTAGGTGAACCTAACTTACCGATTCTGCATGCTAAGAACCAATCTAGTTTACTAAGTACAAATGCCTTACTCAGTTATGATCTCATGGGGAATACTACCCTAGTTGCTTCTCTCATTGATTATAACTCTTAAAACTGTTACGTGTTACTTGTTTACATTCTAGTTACAATTATTACTTGTCACTTAAAACCCCCCTTCGTAGGGAAATAAATGGCTAAGAGCGCAAGTAAACACTAATCAACCATAGATCTATCATATTCCCTGTGGGATCGACCCCAACCTTCATTGGGTTCTATATTTGAACACCGACCACTTACGCTTCTAAAAGGAGGTGTAATTTGGGCGTGTCAAATATTGGCGCTGTTGCCGAGGAATACGTTTAGAATTATGAGAGATTGTGTTTATTTCACTATTAGTCCTTATATCCTGATTTTACTTTTTCTGTTGTTTTTGTTTTGTTACGCAGGTTGCACACTTGTGCATGCCCAACACAAGGATTCAAGGCAATCTCTTGATCCCATACAATCCTGAGCTCTCTAGGACCTTGAGAAACATGGATAAGGAGGGAGAGCATGAGACACCGGATAAGATCACATCTTGGTGATTGGTCAAAGCTGAACAGAGAAAAAAGGAAGGAGAAGATGCCCTTGCTGCTGAAGATGCTCAAATTACAGCTGACCTAGTAGCCCGAAATGCGGCAGCGGAGCAAATAAGAAAATCTGCGAGAGATGAGGCAGCAGCTAGACAAAATATGCCATAGAATTAGTGCCGATAGCCACGACAGCTGAGGCATGCCCCTCGGTACTATGATGATGATGAGGAGGATGTGGAGGAATTGAGCATTACTGTACCGATAGTGTTGCCACCACTGACTGATGGAACGAAGTTTGACATCACCAGCACCATGATCCAGTTACTGAACCTGAGGGGACTATATGCTGGAAAGCCTACAGAAGATGCAAATCTGCATGTGAAGAACTTTACTCAAATTTGCAAAGCTTATAATCTACCAGGAGTGGGGCAAGATGCTATCATACTGAGATTGTTTCCTTTCTCATTGACTGACGAGGCAACTGTGTGGCTCTCATAATTGCTCGCGATAATTCCATATACACATGGCATGAGTTGAAGACTCAGTTTCTGGAGCGGTTCTTTCCTCCATCTCAGATGTTGTAGTTAAAGCAAGAAATATATAATTTTAAGCAACTACCTGCGGAGGCATTGTATGAGACATGGTTGAGGTTTAATAAGAAGTTGAAACAAGTTCCGAGACACAGAATCCCTTCAAGGAATCTCATGGAGATCTTCTACAAAGCATTGAATGCCAACACAAAAACTGTTGCTGACACTGTAACTGGAGGAGAATTCATATTTTGAAGCTTCTAAGATGCTTAACAGGGTCTCCAAGACCAATAGAGCATGGAATACTAGAGAGTCTGAGACCCCAGTAGGTACATATGCGGTTGGAAAGTCAAATGGTTTTCATGAGTTACAAGACCTCAAACAGAAAGTTGCTGATATAAAGATAAGCATTGGGTTGATTTCAAAGAAAATCCTAGATGAGGGAGTAATAAAGGTGAAAGCCATCGGTTCACATGGTAAAGCACCAAGGCCAGACGAGTACTCATCCAATGAGGAGGTTAGTTATATGAATGATCAAGGGGCGGGTTTCCGAGCCTCTGGCAAAGAAAATTAAGGTCGGAACAGAGATAGAGATGACAACTACAATCTATCCGGTTACCAAGATAGAAGCAGAGCTAGAGGCAGGGATGGTGATTGGAATAAAAAATAACGCTATAAGAATGATAGAGGTGGTTTGTATGTCCCTCCAGGAAATCGCAAAGATAGACCTAAACAACCAACCATGAGGGAGCTGCTCAACAAAGTATTTCAAAAGGTTGATTCTACGGATGCAAGCATGAAAGAGATACGAGCTGACCTTTCGAGTATTAGTAAGAGAGTGGAGTCCCATTCTGTTTCCATAAAGTACCTTGAGACCCAGATACACCAGATATCTACTAGCATGAATCCGCGTCAAAAGGGCACTCTCCCAAGTGACACCATTCAGAATCCAAAGAATGATCGACAAGTTATGGCTGTGACTACCCAAAGTGGAAAATAGACTATTGACCCTCCTATGCCTATAGTTGTTGATGAGATGGACGAGTCTGAGAAGGATGATGCTGAAATTGTGGTCGAGTCTGAGGAAAAGGATAGCGATAAAGGCCAAGTGAGAGAAAGTCTTCTGGGTCGAAAGAAAAGAACAAAGTGGTTGCACCGGTCCTGAAACCCATGTCATTGCCTCCTCCACCTTACCCACAGAGATTGAAGAAAAAGGTTGAGGACGACAAATTTAACAAGTTCATCTCCATGCTGAAATAACTTTCAGTCAATATTCCTTTAGTTGAAGCATTGGAGCAGATGCCTGGATATGCTAAATTCATGAAGGATCTGGTGACTAGGAAGAGGACAGTAAGGTTTGAACCAATTGATAATTTGCACCATTATAGTGCAATAGCCTCCCGTTCTTTGGTGCAAAAGAAAGAAGATCCGAGAGCTTTCACTATTCCTTGTACAATTGGATCATTCTACTTTGCTAAGGTGTTGTGTGATCTGGGTGCTAGTATTAATCTTATGCCACTAGCAGTGTTTAAACAATTGGGCTTGAGAGCCCCCAAACCAACTACAATGCGACTTCTTATGGATGATCACACTGTGAAAAGGCATGTAGGGATTCTCTATGATGTGCTTGTGAAATTTGATACTTTCATCTTCTCTACAGACTTTGTGATTCTAGACTGTGAAGTGGATTTTGAGGTCCCCATTATCTTGGGATGACCATTCCTTGCTATTGGATGTGCTTTGATTGATTTAGGGTCTGGACAGATAAAGTTCAGATTGAATGATGAGGTAGTTACTTTTAATGTTTTCCAGTCTATGAAGCATCATGATGACATGCGATTGGTTTCAGTTATTGATGTGGTTGATGATGATCAATTAATTGTGCCTGTTGAGGAAAGACTTGGCGTTGAGGCACTTGCGGCGGTGATTATGAATTTTGAAGGAGATGATATTGAAGAGTATGATGATATAGTTGAAGCACTAGCAGGTATGGGGTCTTACAACTATGCTCCAAAAAAGCTTGACTTGGACTTAAAAAATAAAGAGAAACCACCTGCCAGACCATCTTTTTAGGAGCCTCCAGTCTTGGAGCTCAAAGCGCTTCCATCTCATCTTTGGTACCTGTTCCTAGGAGAAAATGAGACCTTGTTAGTTATTATTGCTGCAGACTTAGTTGAAGGGTAGGTTGAGGCTCTAGATTCTGTTTTGAAGAAGTTTAAGAGGGCCATTGGTTGGACCATCGCAGATATCATAGGGATTTTGCCTGAAATCTATACACATAAAATTCAGCTCGCGCCGGATTGTATTCTGAGTATTGAGCACCAGCGTAGGTTGAATCAGCCTATGTAAGAGATTGTCAAGAAGGAGATCATAAAGTGGCTGGATGCAGGTGTGGTTTACCCTATTGCGGACAACAAGTGGGTGAGCCGAGTTCAGTGTGTGCCAAAAAAGGGTGGGATTACTGTAGTCCCAAATGCAAAGAATGAATTGATTTTGATGAGGCCAGTCACAGGCTGGCTCATATGCATGGATTATAGGAAACTGAATGCTCGGACCAAAAAGGACCACTTCCCAATGCCGATCATGGATCATATGTTAGATCATCTTGCTGGAAGAGGATGGTATTGTTTTTTTGATGGTTATTTGGGATATAATCAGCTCTCAATTGCTCCTGAAGACCAAGAGAAGACCACTTTTACCTGTCCATATGGGACATTTGCTTTCAAGAGGATGCCTTTCGGTTTATGCAATGCACCAATGACATTTCAGCATTGCATGATGTCTATTTTTTATCAGACATGGTGGAGGACACTATTGAGGTTTTTATGGATGACTTTTTAGTAGTGGGTGACTCTTTTAAGGATTGCTTGGATCATCTGAGTTGTAAGCTGAAATGATATGAAGAGTGTAATCTTGTGCTGAACTGGGAAAAGTGTCACTTCATAGTGAAAGAGGGTATAGTGCTTGGCCATCGGATCTCCAAGAAATGTATTGAGGTCAATAAAGCTAAAATTGAGGTGATTGAAAAATTGCCTCCACCAGTTTCAGTGAAGGGGATTCAAAGCTTTTTGGGGCATGCTGGTTTTTATAGAAGGTTTATTAGAGAAGGAGGTAATGTTTGTGTTTGATGATGCATGTTTGAAGGCATTCGAGTGCCTTAAAGAAAAATTGGTCTCAACTCCTATCATTATTTCTCCTGATTGGTCTCAACCTTTTGAGGTTATGTGCGATGCTAGTGGAGTGGCGCTAGGAGCAGTCCTAGGTCAGGGGCATGAAAAGATTCTTCATCCTAAATATTATGCTAGCAAAGCACTTAACCCGGATCAAACGAATTATACTGTCACTGAACATGAGCTGCTTGCTATGGTCTTTGCTTTCGAAAAATTCAGATCTTACCTTCTTGGCACCAAGGTGGTGGTGCATACTGACCATGTTGCTCTTCGTTATCTCATGGCAAAGAAGGATGCTAAGCCAGGACTGATTAGATGGGTGTTGCTTCCACAAGAGTTTGATTTTGAAGTCAAGGACCAAAATGGTACAGAGAATCAAGTAGCAGACCACTTGTCTAGACTGGAAGAAGTGGCAATGTTCAAGCTGAATGATGAGAAGGAGATAGATGACTGGTTTTCTGATGAACAAGTGTTAGTCGCTTCTCAAGATTTGATTCCATGGCTTACTAACATTGCCAACTATTTGGCAAGTGACTTGTTGCTTGATGATATGACTGTCCATCAAAGAAGAAAGTTTATGTCCGATGTCAAGAAATACTTCTGGGAAGAGCCATTCTTATTCCGTGTGTTTGCCGATACTATGATCTGAAGATGTGTGCCTGAAGTTGAGATAATGGAGATACTACAGGCTTTCCATTAATCCCCTGTTGGGGTCGTCATAGAGGTATTCAGACCACACATAAGATCTTGCAATGCGGCTACTATTGGCCGACTATTCACAAAGACTCCCATGCGTTTGCTAAGGCTTGCAACAGATGTCAAAGGGAAGGAGGTATATCAAGGAGGCATGAGCTTCCTCTTAATCCCATCCTTGTGATTAAGCTGTTTGACATTTGGGGTATAGACTTCATGGGTCATTTTGTGATGTCCAATGGAAACCGGTACATATTGGTGGTTGTGGCCTACGTATCTAAGTGGGTGGAGGCAGTTGCGCTTCCCAGTAATGAAGGCAAGTCTATCACAGCGTTCTTGAAAAATAACATCTTCTCCAGGTTTGGTATGCCAAGGGAAATAATTAGTGATGGAGGCTATCACTTTTTCAACAGGCTGTTTCATGCGTTGCTTAGTCCTGTCCAAGACTGTCAATGCCAATAGAAAGGATTGGTCGTGAAAGTTAGATGATGCTTTGTGGGCATACTAGACTGCATTCAAGACCCCAATAGGTATTTACCTATATCAGCTTGTGTTTGGTAAGGTGTGCCATCTTCCAATTGAGTTGGAGCATAAGGCCATGTGGGCGTTGAGGAAGCTGAACTTAGATTGGTCTGAGACATCATTGCAGCGGCTTGGGTAGTTGAATGAGTTGGATGAGTTCCACCTGAATGCATATGAGAGTTCAGCCCTATATAAAGAGAGGATGAAATTGTATCATGACCGGAAGATAGAAAAGAGAAACTTCCAGTCGGGTGACTTGGTCCTGCTCTTCAATTCAAGACTTCGCTTGTTTCGTGGCAAGCTGAAGTCCAAGTGGATTGGAGCATTCAAGGTGGTACAAGTGTTCCCTCATGGGGCTATTGAACTTGAAAATCATGAAGGAAAAAGGTTCAAGGCTAATGGACAGCGGATTAAAGCTTATTTTGGTATAGCTGAGGAGCTCAAAATGATTGAAGCCTGGAGCCTTGATGAATTCATCCCCCCTAAGGAGCTTGATGAAGTCTGAGTAATCAAGCAACCTGCGTCATGGTGCGACGTTAAATCAGACGCTGCATGGGAGGTAACCCATGGACACTTTCTTTTTATCTTGTTTTGTTATTTTTGCTTTTGTAGGAGTGTTTTGGCGAAGTCTGAGTAGCCACAACACTCGCATTGTGCCGTGACGTTAAATCAGGCGCTGCTTGGGAGGAAACCCAAGGCTAATGTTTGATATATGTGTAGGCACAAGTGGAGGAAGAGTGCTAGAGAAAATAAAACTCCAAAAATGGATAAGTCAAGTTCCACGAGCAAGGTTCACGGATCGTGGATCAATCCACGAGTCATAGACCCAACTCGTGGAACTCGAGTTACACTGGCCAAGTGCAGAACAACATCTACAAACCAGTTCCACAAGTCATGATTAAAGTCACGGGTCATGGTTACAGGTCGTAGAAATCAAAGGATTATGGCCATCTGTAGAACTTAATCCACGAGCCGATTCCATGAGCCGTGATCACAATCACAAATCGTAGTTTTCGGTCATGGAAATAAGATGAAATATGAGTGGCAGGACTTGTTCCACGAGACTATTCTATGAGCCATGGTTAAGTCAACGACTCGTGAACTGGACTCATGGAAATCAGGTAAGTTTTTATAATTCTTTTACTGTTCACCCGTCTCACCTGACCCAACCCGCGACCCTATTCCCTAAATCACCCCTAAATCAAATTTTTCCCTCATATTTTCATACCATAGTCGACCCCTACACTCTCTTAATCACACTCAAACACCAAAATCCCCTCTAATCCTCCATCAAATCAACTAATCTCCTCAAATCACTCCCTATATCCCCTCAAATTGATTGTGTCACTATTTCTTCACCATAGTGTCAAAAATGGGTCTATAAAGCTTCTAGTTGGTCGTGGGTCGTGGTTTTTGCTTAAATTCTCAAGTACTCACTCAAGTTTGCCCCTAATTTCTAAGGTATGAACTCGACTTCCTACCTTAATCAAATTTTTGGAGGCTGCAACTTGACCTAGGGTATAAAATTATGTGATTTAATTGTGTAAACACCCTAATGAATGACGGTTGTGGAGTGAATAATTAAAATATGCATGAGATTGGGTGTATAAATATGTTCGGGGTTGAAAGAAATCCACAAAAGTTGAATCGTTTGGTTTTCTGCTGTACAGTGATCACGAGTGCACTCTACGGGTCATGGTTCATTCCACGAGTCTTGGAATGCACCCGTAGAAAATGGAACAGAGACCTGTTCTCAGGTCTGATTTTCACAAGGGTCATCCACGAGTCGTGGTTCATTCCACGAGTCGTGGATGGCACTCGTGAATCTCAGACCTGCAGACAATAAAAAAGGGTTTGATTTACACGAGAGGAATCTACGAGTCATGGTTTCAATCACGAGTTGTAGGTGCAACTCATAGAACTCAGACCTATAACCATCTTGTTCTACCCATAAATCACGAGGGGCATCCACAAGCCGTGGTTCATTCCATGGACTGTGAAACCCACTCATGGACCCAAAGTTCAGTGAAGTTCTAATATTTTTTTGGGATTTATTGGCTTGGATGTACTGACATTTCCTCCGCAGGCACTATGCGTTTAAAAAACACACAAGCACGCAAAGAAGGGGCTCGTCAATTCAAATCCAGACTCACAGATAAGCTCGATGAGATGACTGAATTGGAATCAAGTGGGTCTGAGGAAGTCTATTAAATTTAGCCTGACCGGGATGTAGTGCCTCGGACCATGAGACATGGGGCATAGACACAAGCAACTGAGGAGGTAGCACTGCAGCTAGCCCTCACAGTTGCTCCATCAGCTACGAGCACCGCTCCTCAGTCTGAAGAGAGAGAGGGGTCGTCCCAGTAGGGTGATAGTAACTGGGAGAGCAACACAGGGGCTGGTATTGATGAAGAAAATGAGTCTGATAATGTTGAGTCAGCATCCAGTGATAAGAGCTCCTCTAATCATGCCACCCCAGTTGCTGCACCTTAGACATAGGCAGAGGCTGATAGAGCACAGAGACCGGCGGCTCAGGATAATCAGAGATGGTGTGTCCCTACCATGAGGGACAAATATATGTAGGGGATTTATCAGTCTGACAGAGGATTGCCCAAAAGGGGCATATTTGAGGAGCCAAGGAACTGGACTGAGGGCTTATCATCTGTACTAGCCATTCAAGAGATGTTCAATCATTACAGGTGCGGCTGGATGGCTGAGCCTCTGGGCAGCTACTGTCTCAAGATCATTAGAGAGTTTTATGCCTCATATGCAGCCATGGGCAGTTAGCTCATCGTACCAAGACAACGATATCAGGATCTTCCTCCACTTACCAGTACTTTAGTGCACCATGCACCTGTTGACATCTCTAAGCAGACTATTCAGCGGTTTTTGTTTGGGACAAAGTATGAGTTACAGGTCAATGTGGTCGAGTTTGATAGCAAGATTAATGTTGTCCGCGATAAAACAAAGATTAGGGACCCAGTGCAGCGACCGAATTTATTGAGATGGGCTGTAGGTTATATAGCTGAGAGTGGTGCAGATGAAGAATGGGTCCACGACGGTGACTTAAAAAGGCAATATTAAACTTCACCGGCCGATTTCGGTGGGCCATTGTATGGTCCCGCATCTATCCAACTCAGGTGGATAATTCTCTGACTCTTGATCGTGCAGTACTAGTGTCCAGTATCATGGCTGGATATACGATTAATTTTCCACGCTGCATATTGGAGGAGATTCATGAGCGGGCTTTCAGACTGCGCACCAGCATTCTTTTCCCATGCTTGATCCATCGTCTATGCATGGAATCAGTTGTGCCATGGATTTCGGATATTGACCACACATTGGAGGTGACTAGGATACAGGATGCCAGGTTGATTAGAGATGTGGCTAACCCAATTGCACACTGATGAGCGTCATTCTCTATTTCTGTGAGTACTGTGAGAGTTGAGGGATCCTCCGCAGCACCAGACCTAATAGACTTGCATGATACGGGGGTGAGTATGGCTACAGAGGGTGGCACTGCCATAGCTTCAGCTTCAGCACCTTCGACCTCCTAGCCACCAGTAGGCATCCCTACCGTGCCTTTGTGCCCATCTTCTTCAGGTAGGGTTATTATTGATGAAGAGTTTCTCCAGAAACTAGTCTCACGCCAGGCCAACACCCAAAAGTAGGTAAATGATTTGTTGGACCAGCTCCAACCATGGGTGATATCTACGGTTGCAGCCGCTGAGGCTAGGATAAAAACTGAGATTGAGTGGGTTGCACGAGAGATGCCCGCACGGGTAGACGCTTTTGAGCACCGTGTGAATAATTGGTTGCAGACTACACAGAGTCCCAATTTGGGACCAATTCAGGATGAGCTAGCACGACTCCGAGAAGATATTAGATCTATCGACACCAACCAGACTCCGCTTATGCCCTCCATCGATATTGAGGACCCAACGCCCATGCATCGAGTTGTTGACTTATTTGCTGGGATGGACCCTGTGCTCCAGGGTAATAAAATGAAGAGAGTGTGTACTGATAGCACTTCTGAGATTGAAATGGACCCAAAAAGAGGCTAAAGCGAGACATCGCTACTGCTGTGCGGTGATCCTTAGATTACATGCGTCTCCTTGAAGAGGCGGAGCAACAGAGAGTTAGGGGTGCTTCTTCTAGTTTGTCTCCAGTTGGTGGAGGGGATACATCTTCCAATCTTGGGATTCTGGAGTTCGTTACTACTGAGAGGGCATCTACCTATGTCTCTCCTGTTATTGAGCCATTGAGCATGATGGCCACTGCCGCCGCTACTGACACTGCTATGGGTGCTACATCACCAACCCCGCCTACTTCATCAGACGCCAACACCTAGGCACCTCATGTATGTTCCCGCATCCCTATGTCTTTAATTTTTTTGGTGCATTGAGGGCAATGCACATTGCTTTTTGGTGGGGAGGGGGCAGCAGTGGTCCGTATTTTGATGGGTCTCTTGGAGAAGTCTGAGTAGTCAAGAGACCTACGTCGTACCGCGATGTTAACTCAAGCACTGCATGGGAGGCAACCCATGAGGGTACTCACAAGATACCCGAGTCCTTGGGGTTTTCTTGCCTGTGTTCTTTTCCTAAGGATTTTTTAATTTCTGTTGAACCGGCATGTTTAGTATAGGTTATGTGTAGTAAAAGAAGAAAAGGAACTTAGTGCAGTCTATGATATGATTATTAAACTGGATTTTGATTGAAAAATAGAGACCCCTCCAAATTTTGTGTGAACATGAGATTTTTCATTTTTGATAGGCTGACCACTATGGATCTGTGCATGACATTATGTTAATCAATCTGATGAATGGCTTAAGCCAGAGTATGAACCTGATAGTTAGCGTGTGATTGTTGTACTCTGTGCCATGTGTGTGTGAGTTGCATTCATACTGTTCTTGCATTGTGTGCCAATCTAAAACTTCCCAGTTAGTCTTGCCTAGGTTGTAAGATGGTTGGTTAGGAAAGGATTATAGGCCATTTTTGAAATAGTCCAGTTCAGCCTAAATGACCGTCCAAATGATTTGAATACCCTTTGATCCCTGATGTTGAGCCTAAAGTGACCCTTTTTGTTGTTTAGCCTAATCACCTTCCCCATTTTCTATGAACTTTCAGTTTGTCCCTGGTCCCTCCTTGGACATTGTGCACCTCAACTCAGGCAAATCGCCTAAGTTGAGGGTGGCTACTATGAAGGTAAGCATGAAATATAGGGTATGAAAAGAAAAGGTTAGTGATAAAGAGGGAAATAATAGGTGTGGCGGATATGCTAAAAAGAGAAAAAGAAAAAGAAAAGAAAGAAAAAAAAAGAGAAAAAGAAAAAAGAAAACGAAAAGAGAGAGATATGTGATGAAAAGTTTAGTCTGAAATAAAAGCCGCACCCGTCACTTGATGAAAATGAAGAAATAAAAAAGGGACAAAAAAGGGAGGAAAGAATAGAGTTGGCCTGAAAAGTGGAAGAAACATAGCGTAGTGTCAAGGAAGGCTTAGTCACTATTTCCCATATCTACCATACCAGTCCCCGATCCTACGTTACAAGCTGAGTAAAGTCCTATAGTAATCCTAACCCAACTGTTCAAAAACTGAGGCATAGAAAATAAGCCCAAGCCTATGGTATTGTGCATGTATTGCTAGAATATCTTTGTGAGTGTGAGTGTTCTAGTTTAGTCTCGGATATTATGACTGTATTATTGTGCGATTCAGACTTCTTTGTGGTGAGGGCACTAGAGTAACATTGACTGTTAACTGTTAAGGTAAGTCTCATATGTGTATGCTATGTTGTCTGTTGATATCGTAATGTCGTCAATGGATCCTCTTGTGTTGTCTTGATAGGCAAAACTTGTGCACTTATTTGTATTAAAAAGGAGGGGGACACTTGTTGTAAGCTGAATTGCTAAATCATATGACTGTCGGAGTTCCTAGTTTTCTTTTACTTAAGCGTCGTTCTAGGATAGTTTTGTTTAGTCGCTTGAGGACAAGCAACATTTTTAAGTTGAGGGTGTTGATGTGCCGTGGGTTTGCGACATTTTTGACACTTAAAACTTGTAATTGGAGTATGTTCTTTAGCGATTTTTAGTAGCTTTGATGTGCTTTTGAGTCTTGTGCAGGTAAACATGGTTCGGAGACTAAGTGCAGAAAAAGACTGATATTTGGGCTGAAACTGACTTCTACGACTCAGAACCACGAGTCGTGAATGACTCCATAAGTCATGGAAGTCAGTCGTGGAAAGAGTACTACAGATGAGCTGGAGCCTTAGTTCTATGGAAGGTTTTCACGGGCCGTGGACTTGTTCACGAGTCATGCTGCCTGCTCGTGGAACATGATCAGAGAAGGAGAAAACTGTCTGAGATCTACGACTCAATTTCATGAGTCGTGATTCAATTCATGCGTCGTAGACTGATCTCATGGAAAGGAACCCGTAGGAGGACAAAAGATCTGAGCTTCATGAGTGCTGGTGATGACCCATAGAAACTCCACGGATCGTAGACTGTGTCCGTGGAAGCTGCTGCCGATTCCAGTTTTCCTTGTTTAATTAGGATAGGATTTCTATTGTCTATAAATACCTTTCCTAGGTTTTACTTTACGTTGGATGCTCGTTACTTTGTAGGAAACACTTTCAAAACATTGTGATCTTAGTTTATACTTGGTTTTGAGAGTTATATACATTCATAGTTCATTGTTCTTACTTCCATCTTCATCTATTCAAGTTCACGGATTTCTTTACTTCTTATTGTAAGTATATGATCATGAATACACCAATAACTTCAAATTGTTTACTTATGAATATTAGTAGCTAAATCCACAACTAGGGTTGTGGGAACTATGAAGGATTAATGAAGTAGGCAAAGTACTTGGGTATTCTAGGGTGGTGTCTATGCATGTATTGTTTTTCCCTTCGTTTTGATTGCTTTTTAACGGTGGCCAATGTTAGAACTCGCCTTATCCTTACTTGCTGGACCAAAGAAGTAACGGATGGGAAAATAGTTGTTTTACAACAGATATTTGAGGCTACCAACCCTCATCTATTAGCTTAACCATGTCTGAGAATAGCTAATTTGGGATCCAGGGTAAGGATTAGTAACGCACACACCCACGTCCGGACCAAGGCATGTGGTGAAATTCATCTATCTACCGGACCAAGGATTTAGGTGAACCTAACTTACCGATTCTGCATGCTAAGCACCAATCTAGTTTACTAAGTACAAATGCCTTACTCAGTTATGATCTCATGGGAAACACTACCCTAGTCGCTTCTCTCATTGATTACAACTCTTAAAACTGTTACGTGTTACTTGTTTATATTCTAGTTACAATTATTACTTGTCACTTAAAACCCCCCTTCGTAGGGAAATAAATGGCTAAGAGCGCAAGTAAACACTAATCAACCATAGTCCTACCATATTCCCTGTAGGATCGAGCCCAACCTTCGTTGGGTTCTATATTTGAACACCGACTGCTTACGTTTTTAAAAGGAGGTGTAATTTACGCGTATCAGTGCACAACACACCTATAAGCAAGATTCTACTAGACACGGCTTCACAGACACCCTAGGACACTTGAACTCTATGCTTTGATACCAAGTTTGTCATTCCCCGAGACTACAACTTGGACATAATATGATGCTTAGAGTCACAAGTGACTCCAAGCTAACCCATGGTCTGGCATACTACTGAGAAATAAACTGAAAGATAATGCGAAAGATGAAATGTGCTAAGCTCTTAAAAAATACTATAATAACAAAAGGAACTTTCATAAACTAGAAACAAAAGCATTTGAAAACTGATACAACTAACTCACTAACTGTCTATAAAGCCTCTACAAACACTGAACTACAGTTAGCTGGGACATGACCCCCAACTATCTCTAGTCAATGTATAACAACTGAAATAACTGCTATAACTACTAACTGACTGGATTTTACAAAAAAAGAGAACTCGTTCCCTACTGTCTGGAAGCTGCGATCTATCTGACCATGAGCCTGGGAGCTAGCACTGAAACCTATATCATGAAATAATGCAGTGCAAAAAAAGTATTCGGTCAGTACTTTGAATGTACTGAGCATCTGAGATAATGCACTAACTTTCGAATCACGAGGAATCCATTTATAATGAAAGCATGGCTGAAAACTAGACTAGGTATAAACATCTGAGAATGCATAAGTCAAGGCTGTAAAATATGGTTCTTTTATTAAAGTGAGTATAAAGCATTTCTGAATTGTAAACTATGAGATACATTGGTTATAAGATAACTAAGCATGCTGAAAGTTCTGATAAGTTGTTTAAAACTGTAAATTGAATCTGTAGTACTCAGGCCCAAACAAAATATGCATAAAATATTAAATGCAAGGATGTTCTAGAAAATATAATTTAAAAGTAGTAAAACTGAACAGAGGGCCTTGTACACAACTACTGAGTCTAATTTTGTGGGAGAGTCTGTTAACCGACATAAACCACGTGAGCTAAACATGGAGTTCGATGTATACGCCCCATCGAGAGGATCCATTATACCTTGCCAAGGTATAGAGGCATGACTGGCGCGATCACTAGTTATGATGCCCAACTGAGGGGCTAAATAAACCTGCGGTAGTTCGTAGTTCTGGGACTTTAGGGTACGCTGAACCCTAGTCCAACTCGATGCTAAGTACTACTCCCAAAACTGATTTCTGATAGCTCTTTTATAACTGAAGTTCTAGAATGCTGAGTCAGAACTTGACTAGTCTGAAAACCTTTATTATCTAAAAAACTGTAGGCTGAAAACTGACTATTTTCATGCTTTAAAACAGAGTGCTAGTAGACTAGGCTAAATTCTGAAGAAGAGTTAATTCATGTGAAAATACTACAATTTCATGCTAAGTTCTTGAAAAGAAAACTAATTCGTGCAGAAGATACTGTAAATCTAGGATAAGTCTATTTTATCTAAATTCTAGGGATTTAAAGAAAATATCCTGTAAAACTTTATGCAATATCTCTTGAACCATGTACGGGAATGATACGCCTAAATTACACCTCCTTTTAGAAGCGTAAGCGGTTGCTGTTCAAATATAGAATCCAACGAAGGTTGAGGTTAATCCCACAAGGAATATGGTAGGACTAGGGTTGATTAATGTTTACTTGAACTGTTAGATGTTTATTTCCCTACGAAATGGGGGTTTATAGTAATAAGTATTACTCCCTACGTCCCATTTTATATGAGTTACTTTGACTTGACATGAACTTTAAGAAAGAAAGGCAGACTTTTAAAACTTGTGTTCTAAAATGAGTCTTAGATGTTTGTGTGATTGTAAATCATTTCATTAAGGGTAAAATAGGCATTTTAAAGTTAAATTATTACTAAATGTAGAAATGTGTCATTCTTTTTGGGACTGACTAAAAAGGAAAGTGAGTCATATAAAGTGGGACAGTGGGAGTAATTGTAATTCAAATTCGAATAAGTAACAAGTAACAGTTTTAAGAGTTGTAATCAATGAGAGAAGTGACTAGGGTAGTGGTCCCCATGAGATCATAACTTAGTAAGGCATTGTATTAGTAACTAGTTTGGTGCTTAGCATGCAAGATCGGTAAGTTAGGTTCACCTAAATGGTTGGTCCCCTAGATAGATGAATTTTACCACATGCCTTGGTCTGATCGCGGGTGTATGATTTACTCACCCTTACCCTGGATCCCAGATTAACCATTCCTGGACAAGGTCATGCTATTAGATGAGGGTTGGTAGCCTCAAATCTCCATTGTTGAACAACCCTTTTACCATTTGTTACCTCCTTGGTACAGTAAGTAAGAATAAGGCGATTTCTAACATTTACAACCGTTAAAAAGCAATCAAAGCGAAGGAAAGAACAATACATGCATAACACCGCCCTAGAATTACCAAGTACTTTGCCTACTTCGTTAATCCTTCATGGTTCCTACAACCCTAGTTTTGGAGTTAGCTAATCATGTCAATAAGTAAATGATCAAGAGTTTTTGCAGCAATCATGAGCATATACTTACAAGAAGAAGTAAAGAAATCCGGAATCTTGAATAATTCTCAAGAACACTTGAATAAATCAAGAACAAACTTTGAATTCTCAAAACTATGATATGATGTCTCCGAAAACGTAAAAATGTCATGAATGTCGTGTAACAATATGTGAACAATGAGTAACCTTAAAATAAAACCTAAGGGGAAGTATTTATAGACAAAACAGACCAAATCCTAAGTAAACTAGGAAAGCTAGATACGGTACTTCTGACGGGATGCCCTACGAGCCATCATGGATGCGATGGGCGTCGTAGGTGCCCATCGAGCCTCCTTCATATTTTAGATCCAAGCTTCAGCCTTGTTTCCATGGGCTACTATATTGGAAAATCGTGGGTACGATGCCCGTCATGGCTATCTTGTCAACTCACAGGCTTGATCTCCAATCTCCGCTGGCTAAATCTGATGGGCTCTGCGATGTCCCATCATGTCTCTCACGGGCGTCGTGGCTCGTCAAGTCTTTCCTCTCAGCTTCAATTCCACTGGTCTAGTCCGATGGGCCTAGTGACATCCCGTAGCTGGATGACGCCCGTCGTGGTAGGTCATCAGAGATGGTTTTTGCCTTTGATTCTCTCTGGTTTATTCCGATGGCTTCTCCCACGGGATGTGGTGGATCCCACGCTAGTGGGGTATGGCTTTTTGCCCAAAAATCTACAACTATTTGGTATTTTCATATTTTTAATACTTTTCCTTGTACATGAAACAAATGACATCAAATCCAATAAAATATACTTGAGAACTCCCAAAATCCTTAGTTTTAAGCATCGAAAGTGCCGTGAAATCCTGGCATATCAACACCCTCAACTTAGAATGTTTGCTTGTCCTCAAGCAACAAACGAAAACAAAAACTAACACGATGCTTAAGTAAAAGAAAACTAGAAACTACAGCAGCAACATGATTCAGTTATCTTTTCAATCCATAGGAGCAGTACCCACTCCTTAACAACTCAAAAACCAGTGCATTTGCTTAAGTTATCAAAATCAACACAAGACGGATCCATGAGTGACAACATGATATTCATGAGCAAGCTAACATATACAATAGATATTCAAACCAAATAATTAGCAATCGCAGACTACTCTAGTACCCTCACAACAAAGAAGTCCCAATCACATAAAATTGCAATTTGACAAACAGGGACTGGGAACACGCTCACTCTCACAAAGAAATTCAAGTTGTACCTGCACAATGCCATACGCTTGCCCTTATTTTCTATGCCTTGGCTTTCAAACAGTTCGGTTATGATCACTATGGGACTTTGTTAGGCTTGTAATGTAGGCTTAGAGACTGGAATGGTATATTTGGGTGAATAGTGACTACGCCCTCCCTCACACTACAATTACTTCTTTTATTCTCCACTTTTCGGACCTCAAAGTTTTCCTCCCTTATTCTCCTTTTTTTGTTACCTTTTCATTTTTATCTAGCTTCGGGTGTGGATTTCATTGAACTTTTGCACTTTTTCTTTTTCATCCATTTTTTTCTTTCAATTTTTTTCTTTTTATTTTCTCTTTCTTTTTCTTTTGCAACTCACAAACCACACCCGTTATCTTCCTTTTTTGCACTAACCTGATCTTTTTATACTCAACACTTCCTACTTACCCTTACAGTAGCCACCCTCAACTTAAGCTTTTAGCCTGAGTTGAGATGCACAATGTCCAAGGAGGGACCAGGGCCAAAACAACGGTTTATAGGAAACAAGGTAGGTGACACGCTAACAACAAAAAGGTTATCTTTGGCTTAACTTCAGGGATCAAAGGGATTCAATTTCATTTGGTAGGTCATTTGGCTTAAGTGGACTCATTAAAAAATGGCCTATGATCATTTCCTAACCAAACCATTCTACAACCACAACAAGACTATCCAAAAAAGTTCTAGATTGGATAGCACAACAAGAACAAATACTAAGAAGCTCACCTCATGTCACGACCCAACTACCGGGCCATGCTGGAGCCTACTCTAATCCACCTAGATAGGAGAATCCTTACCACCCAAACCAACAGGCAAGCGAAAAAGAATATAAATCATGAAATAAAACCCTTTTGAATACATGGAACTTCCTTTCCAATAATTTCAGAAAAATAAACGACTAATAGAACTTGCAAAAAATCATTTACAATATGAGACAGCCCTCCCCAGAACCTAGTCTAAGCCGGTACAAGAGCTACTACAAGATGATATATAACTGAAGAGGACATAACTCCCCCCATAGAAAAGAAGTAGGAGTTGCTGGAAGATCACCGCCATCCTGAACTTGTGAAACATCACCAACCTTGCAAATAGACTATACCCAAAAAGGTATAGCAAGAGTAGAATCAGTACAAACACACGTACTGGTAGGCATCATCGGTTGACCCAAATTCACTCCTACCATAATATAGAAAACAAGATAAAATACATCAGTTAAATACTTCAACCCCTTTCCCAATCGCCTTTAACAACCCTCCCCCTTCGGAACCAACCTTCTTAACCTTTTGCTACCAACTCCACCACTCTAGTCTTATCCCTGACGTCAAGGACTTCTCAAGTTTCACTTACCACTATACTTCCCAGGTCTCACTAACCTTTACCAATATCCGTGTCCATGGCTAGACTACCCTTCCCTTACCCAAGTCAACTTCCTTGACTAGACATCCAGGCTTAACCTGGCTAACTACCCAACCAAACCACTTATACCCGTAGTAATACTTACCAGTGTCCGGACTTCTAGGACAACCTTCCAACCTGTTTATAACCACTAACAAATACAACCCCAGACTCTCAATATTCCTCCCAATTTATCAACAATATCAAATCCATCTAGCCACCATTAACATATTTCATGACAACCATAGAGTTACATCTAAACCCCTTTTTAATCACATAACCCGTACCCTCCCAGGGATCCCCTAACCATACATAAATGTTCAATAGGCTACCCCGGTCTACACCAAGACCAACCATTAGCTTATTAACCAAAAGTAATCCCTGACCGCCATTGACACACTAAATAATGACAATATATGTATAATTAACCTCCCTTTTTACATAGTTCAGACCCACCCCGGGATCCCCTTAACAACATCTAAGTGTGAGCATGACAAACTCGATCTACACCAAGACCAAATATAAATTAGTATAATATCCCAGCCTCTCATGGACTATATGCAATTTTCACAGTTCAAGAATACAACCTAGTCTGCTCATGGAACCTTTGTAAGAATACAATAATGCAATAAAATAAACTCGTACCAGGCATGGTACTCGAGCCAACCAGTTAGTATCCCGTACTAGGTGTGGTACCCAAGCCAATAATTAGTATTCCTATATTAGGTATGGTGCCCGAGCCAACCATTAGTATACCCGTACCAGGCGTGGTACCCGAGCCAACCGAATGTCAAACAGAATCCACAGTCACAAACAATGAACAATCAAACTTGTAAACTAACAAGCAATAACACCTAGTTCATTTCACAACACTGATAACATGACCCTTAGACATTCCTAACTCATTCCCTAAGCATGAAACTCATACAACACTTAGACAAAAGTACACAAACACACAATGCATACAGGAATCAATAACCATCACCTACCCTATTTCGGGTACACAATGAACCATTAAATCCCGTACGAAGACTAACCCCAAATCAACCCTTTAAATATGCCATTAGATACCGTTATTACTGACCCTCCTCCTATGACCGAGATACAACATGGGAAAACCTCCCCTAGCCTTGGAAACACAATCATTACGATATTCTAATTCTACCAATTCATCTCCCAGAACTTCCATTCCTTGCATATTAGTTAATTATTAACCCTTCCCAGTTCCCCAAACCTTCCCGACATCCTAGTCCCTGCATTTTATTAGAAAAACTATAACAAAATAATTATACACCTAGAATGTCACAACGCATTATCACAAATCTACTATTTCCAGTTCAACCAAATAACCTAACAATATTCCTCCAGACTCCATTCCCGAAGGCCTAAGCATGGTTTACACCTTTCATTCTACATAATAAATAGGAAATGAAAGCTGTCAAATCTACTCTGTGAAGAAAACCTAGCCTACCTGGATGCCGAGCAGCTGTTCCATGCCCTTTCTGGCTCTGTGAAGGCATTCCCTGGTGATTTTACAAGCCTGAATCCGTAGTTTCTCATCCTTTTAGCTGGAATCACTCCTTCTCATGGCTCCCAAGCCTTAAAGCAGCCTAGGAAGGTTTTTGGAGAAACCCTCGTATGGTTTCCAACTGAGGAGGAGAATTCTTTTATTAAAACCTATCTTGAGGCTACTGCCTCCCGTCCCTCCGCTATAGTGGTTGACCTTCCACTATGACGGTACAACTATAGAAGAGTGATGTCAGCCCTGACGATTTCCAAATTAAAAATCTCAAATTTTCCTTCACGTCACCCCACGTAATACAACCATAATTTTAAATAAATTCTCAAAATTTTCAACTTCGTGATTCCTAAAATAATGATGAATCTAATCATTACAAAAGATACCAATTTACCTATCATTTGTCCCCAAACGATCCCCTCAGAAGACAAAAAGAATTAGCCCGGGACCCTCACTATCCAGGTGACCGCATAATTACGAACCTATGCAAGTTATCAAACTCCCCCCTAATTAGTCACACCGACAAATAGAAAACATTAATATTATCCCGCTCTGACGAGGAATTTCCAAACTACCCAGGGAATATTTCATGGGTCCCTCATTTCGAGTAGCCAAGAAATCTAGGCCTCATATCATGTCAGAGTGGAGGAATTCAAAAAGACCCGGGAGAACCTTTCCTTTCTAAAAACTGACTGCCGTCCACTATAAAGGATATTATACTGCTATGGCAGTTCTACTATGGTGGAGTACCGACCGCTATAGTGGTTGGTAATAGATTAAAGTTGGGAGAAATAGGTTTTCTCCTTATTCTCTCCTATTTTTAACCCAAACTCTCTCTTTTTCCCCCCGATCACTACATTTTTTACATTGGAATTTCTAGGTAATAATCGTCCACACTTGCTACTTTACTTCCCCGCACGATTATAGTAAGAATTCCGATAAAAAATAGGGACTTAGGGTATACATTGTAGTTATTTTTTGAACTTGAACTAAAATTGGTTTATTTGTGATTTCCCGAAGTATGAGTGCTTCCCTTATATTTACAATGCCTCCAAGGTGTTCTGGTCATAGGGATTACACAACTTTTGACCAAAAATGGTGCGGGAGGTGAAGGGTTGTTCTTGAGTAAAAATTATGATTTGGACGGAAATTAGGAGTTATAATCCCCAGATTGTTTTATAGAAAACTATAATAGGATACCTTAGAATCACTGATCTGAACTTGGATTGTTAAAAATGAAATTTTGGGTCAAGGGGCGCCCTTGTTGCACCCCTTGAAGCTTCTGGGATGATGAATATTGCTATAGCGGTTGGGCTCCGCTGTTATGATCCCACTACGGCAGATATGTTTCTGCTATGACAGTTCTGCTATGGCAGACGATCGTCCGCTATAGCGGAAGGCCGTGAACCAGTAGCTCCCCAAGCTGACACTTCGAAATTTCCCCCCCTTTTTGTTAATCCCTTATGCCTTATCGTGTTCTAATCTCGCCTTTTTGTTACATTGCAGGTTATCACACCCAATGACTGAAGGACAATAGCCCGTGTATCATTATGTGCATTTCCCCAAGGAAGCTATTCGGAAGAGGTTCATGGATTATCAGAGACTGGGATTTTGCTATGAGAGGGGGTGCAAGCTGACAAGTGTGGACGGAAAGGTGACCGCCTTCTATCATGGAGTTCAAGATCTCAACTGGGATTCATTGCTAGTGGCTCCCCCTCCCGCAAAAATAGGATGGATGCGGGAGTTCTATGCTATCCTTCCTACCATCCATTGGGTGCCAACTATCCAGATTCGAGGGGTAGATATTCTGGTGGACGCCCGTACTCTCAATGAGGTGCTAGAAGTGCCTCATGTTTAGAATGCTGCCTACGAGGCCAAGGCTAGACTTTGGGATATGACATGGTTTAGAGATACCCTGGTATATGCAGAGTTCACAGATCAGGTCTACTGGCCCAGTCGCGAGGGCATCACTAGTGCTTACTTCTATGCTGATGCTAGGAGGTGGTTAAACTTGGTATCCCGAAGAATCTCCCCATCGAGTAATAAGAATGATGTGACTTATGCTCAGACCCTGGTGATTTCCTGTGCTACAGCGAAACTGCTACAATGGAAAAAATACCGCTATAGCGGAATCGCCGTAGCGGTGTCATCCGCTATGGCGGTTCCAATGGTAACAATCCAAAAATTGGACTTTTCAGCAAAGTATGCTCGTTCCCTTTCCCACTTATCATTGTTTAACCCCGTTTATTCTGCCATGGTCTTGAACAACCCTGAAGAACATTTGAGGCAATGCACAGACTGAAACTTAGCATCAAATTCTCACAAATCATGAATGAATTACACAAGAAAATTGTTCTTAACAATACGTCCCCACTTCAAACATGAATAACCTCCTTGTTCCCATGGTTCCTAACCAAGTCCCGACTGTCCTGGAATTGGAGTTTCCCCAAAGTCATAATTCATTTCCCCTCACCATCTTGACCAATGATGAGTCCTTTTTCCGAAAACTTATATGAAATTCCAACTCTACACACACACATCAATTCACACTCAATCATACCAAGAATCAATTATAAATACCTTCAGACTCGCAATTTCATAACAAGGAAACCAATCATATACGAATCAAATAAGTCATGCCAGCATTGTAATACACAAACAATTCAATTTCAGGTTACCACAAAAATCAAACCACATCAATTACTCTATATCCGTCCCATGGATGACCCCTAGCCAATCACCCATTCCCTACAATAGCCTCTCAGGCTAGATACCAATTGGAACCTTCCCGGTTCCAATCCTTCTTGCTTGTCCATCGTATCCGGAGTCCAACGACATCCTTCACCTTATTGAGATACCAATTGGAATCGAGAGATACCAATTGGACTCGACTCATACAAGCAAGTAACCGAACCTCACGAAGAGGAATGAAAAAAGAGAGATGTTTCCTAGAATGCTTCATAGCTTCCCTAGGATTAGATATGGACGTCAACACACCAATTCTTAGGACTCTATTCGACATTTTTCTCTTGTACTGGGAGACAGGTAACCTGGGCTCTGATACCATTTATCACGACCCAACTACCAGGCAGTGCGGGCACCTACTCTAATCCCCCTAGATAGGAGAAACCTTACCACCTGAACCAACAGGCAAGCGGAAAAGAACATAAATCATGAAATAAAACCCTTTTGAATACATGGAACTTCCTTTACAATAATTTCAGAAAAATAAATGACTTATAGAACTTGCGGAAAATCATTTACAATATGAGACAGCACTCCCTAGAACCTAGTCTAAGCCAGTATAAGAGCTACTACAAGATGATACACAATTGAAGAGGACACAACTACCACCATAGAAAAGAAGTAGGAGCTTCTGGAAGATCACCGCCATCCTGAACTCGTGAAATATCACCAACCCTGCAACCTGACTATACCCAAAAAGGTATAGCAAGAGTAGAATTACTACAAACACACGTACTGGTACACATCATCGATTGACCCAAATTCACTCCTACCATCATATAGAAATCAAGTTAAAATACATCAGTTAAATACTTCAACCCCTTTCACAATCGCCTTTATCAATCCCCCCCTCTCGGAACCAAACTTCCTAACCTTTTGCTGCCAACTCCACCACCCTAGTCTTATCCTTGATGTCTAGGACTTCTCAAGTCTCACTTACCACTATACTTCCCAAGTCTCACTAATATTTACCAATATCCGTGTCCATGCCTGGACTACCCTTCCCTTACCCAAGTCAACTGCCTTAACTAGACATTCAGGCTTAACCCGGCTAACTACCCAACCAATCCACTTATACCCGTAGTATTACTTACCAGTGTTCAGAGTCCTTACGGACCTCTAGGACAACCTTCCAACCTGTTATAACCACCAACAACTACAACCCTAGACTCTCAGTCTTCCTTCTAATTTATCAACCATACCAACTCCACCTAGCCACCATTGACACATTTCATGACAACCATTGAGTTACATCTAAACCCTTTTTTAATCACAGAACCCATACCCTCCAAGGGATCCCTTAACCATACCTAAATCTTCAATAGGCTACCCTGGTCTACACCAAGACTGACCCTTAGCTTATTAACCACAAGTAATACTTGACCGCCATTGACACACTAAATGGTGACAATATATGTATAATTAACCTCCCTTTTTACATAGTACAGACCCACCCCGGGATCCCCCTAACAACATCTATGTGTTAGCATGCCAAACCTGGTCTACACCAAGACCAAATAAAAATCAGTATAATATCCCGGCCTCTCATGGACCATATGTAATTTTCACAGTTCAATAATATAGCCCGGTCTGCTCATGGAACCTTCACAAGAATACAACAATGCAATAAAATAAACCCATACAAGGCGTGGTACTCGATCCAACCAGTTAGTATCCCATACCAGGCGTTGTACCCGAGCCAACCGTTAGTATTCCCGTACCAGGCGTGGTACCCGAGCCAACTATTAGTATACCAGTACCAGGCATGGTACCCGAACCAATCGAATGTCACATAGAATCCACAGTCACAAACAATGAACAATCGAACTTGTAAACCAACAAGCAATAACACTTAGTTCATTTCACAACCCTAAGCATGCAACTCATACAACACTTAGACAAAAGTACAATAACATACAATGCATACATGAATCAATAACCATCACCTACCCTATTCTGGGTACAAAATGAACCGTTAAATCCCGTCCAAAGACTAACCCCGAATCACCCCTCTAAATATGCCATTAGATACCATTATTCCTGACCATCCTCCTAGGACCAAGATACGATATGGGAAAATCTCCCCTAGCCTTGGAAACACAGCCATTACAATATTCTAATTCTACCAATTCATTTCTCGGAACTTCCGTTCCTTGCACATTAATTAATTATTAACCCTTCTTGGTTCTATGACCCTTCCTGACATTCTAGTCCCTGTATTTCATTAGTAAAACTATACCAAAATAAGTATACACCCAGAATATCACAACGCATTATCATAAATCTACTATTTCCAGTTCAACCAAACAAGCCAATAATATTCCTCCAGACTCCATGCCCGAAGGCCTAAGCATGGTTTCTCCCTTTCATTCTACACAATAAATAGGAAATAAAAATGGTCAAATCTACTCTGTGAAGAAAACCTAGCCTACCTAGATGCCGAGCAACTGTTCCATGCCCTTTCTGGCTCTGTGAAGGTGTTCCCTGGCAATTTTGCAGGCCTAAATCCATAGTTTCGCGTCCTTTTAGCTGGAATCCCTCCTTCTCATGGCTCCCAAGCCTTGGAGCAGCCTAGGAAGGTTTTTGGAGAAACCCTCGTATAGATTCCAACTGAGGAGGAGAATTCTTTTATTAAAACCTATCTTGAGGCTACTGCCTCCCGTCCCTTTGCTAT
This sequence comes from Jaltomata sinuosa, assembly GCA_003996215.1. Classification (NCBI taxonomy): domain Eukaryota; kingdom Viridiplantae; phylum Streptophyta; class Magnoliopsida; order Solanales; family Solanaceae; genus Jaltomata; species Jaltomata sinuosa. The sequence continues at coordinate 337,018 of QJPP01000665.1, read as the reverse complement.
AGCGGTTGACCTTCTGCTATGGCGGTACCGCTATCGCAGAATAAATACCACCATAGCAGAGTGACATCAGCCCTGACAATTTTCAAAAATCTAAAATTTTCTGTCACGTCACCCCACGTAATACAGTCGCAATTTTAAATAAATTCTCAAAATTTTCAACTTCGTGATTCCTAAAATAATGACGAATCCAATCGTTACACTTCATACATGGCACAGAGTATAGACTACAAATTAGCTAACTACTAGTTCATGCTTTAGATTAAGCTACTTGTCTCAGTTATATGCATGCTGTCATTTACAGATCCATCAAGGTCAGTTGTAACCACTTATTGCACAAAAATTTGGAGGGGTCTCCATTTTTCACAAAAAATATTCAAAATACGACCATGGTTGTATTCAGTTCCTACTTTACTTCTTCAAACACACATCCTATTCTAAACATGCCGATTCAACAGAAATTAAAAGTACTTAGGGAAAGAACACATGCAAGAAAACCCCAAGGACGCAGATACTATTTAGATACCCTCATGGCTTACCTCCCATGCAACACCTGATTTAACATCGTGATACGATGCAAGTGTTTTGGCTACTCAGACTTTGCCAAAGCACTCTACAAAAAAAAATGACCAAGGTGCCTCCACCTAATCTAAAAAGCTTTGCATTATCCCCAATGCACTAAAAACAGCTAAAAAGGGATACAAGGCAAACCTGTGGCGCCTAAGCGCGGTCATTGGGTGTAGAAGTCAGGACTACTGGATCGGTGCCCACAATCTTATCACCAACAGAGGCTTCCTCTGCAGTTCTCTCAACAGTATCAACTGACCAGGCAGTATCCTCAACACTAACTCCCATAATGAGGCCTAAAGACGGTTCCTCAGTAGCGCCAGCAAAACCACTTCCCGAACCACCAGTACCAATGGCATCAATGTGGATTTGGTGGATGGCTCGGGATTCTTTAAGTACCTCAGATTCTTTCCCTTTTCTCTTCTTCTCGGCTCTGTCATACTTGCGCTTTAGTGACTTTAGGATCAATGGGGCATCGTCTTCACGAACATGCTTATACTTTCTCTTTCTCTTTGTTTGGGGCTCCGAAGGACTAAGAAGTACCTCAACATCTTTTTTCTTAGCAGGTTCCTTTAGTTGGAGCTCAGGATTAGCATAGTCCCACAGATCAATCATAGGCTCCAATGTAGTCTTAGGCAGGACTACGGGAGCTCTAGCATATGTGGTCGGATGATTCTTTAATGCATCCATATCTACCCTCAGCTCTGCAATATGCTGTTTCATCTCAGTAAGATCGGCCGCACCCATTTCATCTAACTTGACATTGGTCCTCTCTTCCAATACATCAATCTGGCCATGTACATTAACAAATGGTGCTATGGCTCTCTGTATGGAGGCATCAACAATGGCCTGGAACTGCTCATCAAACTTCTTTATCTGCCCTTGTAGCTGAATGGTAGTCTGAACAGTGTTAGTGAAATTCACTGAGTGAAAGAAAGAGATGGATTCAGGGTTCTCCATTAGAGGTGCAACAGAACTAGATGGGGCCCTTAGAGTTTCCTCAAGTCGGCTACCTGGTGGGGTTGCCACAATAGTAGTGGAAGGTGTTCTCTCTGTAGTGGGTACAACTGCCTCTTGGGTGTGTGCGAGTGGTTCAAATGTGCTTCTCAGACCCATTACCCTGCTTTCATCTTTAGACCTCTCTGGGTGGTGGGTCTGGATAGCTGGCACTGCATAATCAATACCCAAATATTTCGGGACCTCCACCTCATCACACAACTCCATCAAGAGGCACAAAAATGGATATGAAGAGCTGATCTTTGTGACTCTATCCCGGATCTCCTCAGCAATAAAGTTCCCAAAGTTCAGATTATACTTGTATAGGAAGCTAGCGATTAGGATGGCTCATTTAAGAGTCAACTGATTGTCAGCACCCATCGACATAAGTCAGAGTCGCACCAAGGCCCACCAGAATTTGGCCTCAAATGACAGAGAAGCCTTTGTGATTTGTGGCTTGTCTTGGTCAAGCCACTTTGGTGTTCTAGTCATTGTAAGACACTTGGCTAACCACTTTATCTGCTTGAGATCATTCTTCACCCGATAGTCATAGTCAAAGGTGTCAGTGGTAACCACATACTCAGGCCCAAAGAGAAATTTGTTTATGGTTTTGACTGAGATGTTTATCGGGACACCTTGTACTGGGACACTCTCAAGAAAGAGCAAGTCTACAAATTTCTAGCCCTTTTTGCATCTACTTTTCTGGATGGCCTGATAGTTTGCATAAAACTCCCTCACGATGGTCGGCTAATAATCGGGGAGTGGCTTGCTAGTCTAACCTAAGTTATAGTGTCGAAAATAGTCATCTAACTTGGGGAAGTCCTTGAGCTTGAGTGAGTGTATTCTCCATTCCTCTGCAATAGGGAATTTTATGTGCCCTCTTGCCATTGTTTCTAACCCGTACTCAAAGATTTTCTGAGACCATTTTACCATCCACTTTTTCTTCTCCCGGAGTCAGACATCTTTGGAAGTGAGGACTATAGAGACTCCGGGCTCTTTTGGAGTAGGTGGAGAGGCCTCTCATTCAGAAGTAGTCGGCTCTGTGTCAGATTCAACATCACCTTCACCTTTCTTTGCAGAACTGGACTCTGACTCAGACTGAGCATCATCCCAGTCTCGGTCTCAGTTTCTATGCCAGTGGAAACCGAGATTACAGTCTCTTTTCCTCCCTTTACCGATAGAGGTGGGGGGACGGGGTGGCGGGTACTCTCTGAATCAGTGCTGGCCAAGCTGGAAGATGATCATTTCCCCTCTTCAGACTGGGAGGAAGTGTTGGCTGATGTCTACTCTGGGGTTGGTTCTTTATCTCCTCCCTCTTCAGACTAGGAAGGGAAAACCACCAGCTTCTTTCTTGTCATCTTGGCGAGAGGGCGGTTGTCGAAGTCACTCTTCTTGGCCCCAGAATTAGTTTGGTCCTTTGCCAAGACTTGACTGTATTATCTTTAGCTTTCTTGGCCCCCACGTCTAAGTGGAGTTGGTGGTTCCATATAGTACCAGTAAGTAACCGACGTTAGCAAATGATACCAAAAATTGAAAACAAAAAAAAAACTCAACATTTTGAAAAAATTAACAGAAATTTTAGCCTCCCACAAGCGAGGGAGCTTCGACGTCCCATGGTACAGGGCGTCGGGATGAGGCAGTGGAGTTTTTAAGGACAATTTATCCTCCCACGGGCTCTTCCCATAGACGTGGGAGGTCTGACATCCCATCGGATTGGGCATCTGATCCGTACAGAAGCCTTTTCAGGCACTGATCCATTTCTAACGCCTTGTCCGACGCCCATCATGCCTCAGACGTTCCGTCAGGTGGCCCATGGGATCAAGTTTAGCACAAAGTTTTCTCTCTCTTTTCATTCACTTGCACGATTGTCACCTCACCCAAACAAGCAACATACATAATTTTATAAACGCAACATCAACCCATTACTCACACCAACAATACAACCCTAATTCCCAATTTTAATTTATACACACAAACATATAATCACACACATAGGCATAGTTCAAGTCTAGGGTTTGGGATTACTATAAACAACATACTTTTTTCTCAATTTCAAACCCATAGATGCTTACACACACCAAGAAGAAATTTAAAACCATGAGAAAGTTTACTTACTCTTGGTATTGCACAAAGTTTGAAAAAAACTTGAGTCTTGGGTGCTTGAGTGAACTTGCTTAATGTTCCTTGTGATTGTGAAGAGTATATGGGATGTGAGGTGAGTGATTTGTGGTGATGATAATTGTAGGTTGAGGAATTTGGGGACTTGATCATGCGTTTGTGAGGAAAAACTTAGAAGGAGGGAGTTGAGTGAGTATTGACCCCAATCAAATTGAGGTCAAATGTATACAAACATGGGTAAAAGAGGGGAAAAGGTTCCGGGTCGGGTCGGGTCTTAAATTAAAAGAATTTTAAAAATTGTTGACCAACCCAGAAGACGGGCTATGTGACGCCCATGGGGCACGTGACGTCCCGTCATGAGTAACTTACCTGGGCGTTGAAAGCTTTCTGAGTTGTACTTGGCATCATGCCGATCTCTTATACCCCTTAGAGCCGCGATGCCCCATCATATGGGGTGTGGGAATGGGACAAACCAAGTTATATTTGCTTTTCGCTTGGCATACCTTAATCCCACGGGCGTGGCACTTGCGACGTCTTGTCATAGAGCCTGTGAGAACCCCTTTTTCTGCATTTCTACATTTTTTTCAATCTCACCAATTCCTCCACATTTAAACACACATTAGTCCATGGGTTGCCTCCCATGCAGTGCATAATTTAATGTCACGACATGATGCAAGTTACTTGACTACTCATACTTCATCAAGTTTCCTCATGGGTTGGCTTCCATGCTGCACCTGATTTAACATTGCGGCACGCCGCAGGTCACTTGATTACTCAGACTTCATCAAGCTCCTTGGTTATCATATATTCACCAAGGGTACAAACTTCAATCGCCTTAAGCTCCTCTGCAGTTCCCAAATAAGCCTTTATCCGCTGACCATTCACTTTGAACCTTTTGCCCTCATGGTTTTCCAGTTCTACGGCCCCATGTGGAAATACTTGTACCACTTTGAATGGCCCAATCCATTTGGACTTCAACTTGCCAGGAAACAAGCAAAGTCTGGAGTTGAAGAGCAGGACCAAGTCACCTGGCTGGAAATCTCTCTTTTTTATCTTCCCCTCATGATACAGTTTAATCTTCTCCTTGTACAAGGCCGAACTCTCATATGCATTAAGGCAAAACTCATCTAACTTATTCAACTGCCCAAGCCGCTGAAATAATGCTGCAGACCAGTCTAAATTTAAATTCTTCAATGCTCACATGGCCTTATGCTCTAGCTCGATAGGAAGATGACACGCTTTCCCAAACATAAGCTGATATGGTGACATACCTTTTGGTGTCTTGTATGCAGTTCAGCATGCTCACAGAGCATCATCTAGTTTCCGTGACCAATCTGTTCTATTTGTATTGACAGTCTTGGACAAGATTGACTTGATCTCGCGGTTGGACACCTCAACTTGCCCACTAGTTTGGGGATTATAGGGGGTCGCAACCTTGTGTTTCACTCCATATTTCTCGAGTAAAGCATGAAACAACTTGTTGTAGAAGTGAGAGCCTCCACCGCTAATAATTGCCCTTGGTGTACCAAATCTGGAGAAGATGTTCTTTTTCAAGAACGCTGTGACACACTTGCCTTTATTACTGGGAAGCACAACTTCCTCCACCCACTTAGATACGTAGTCAAAAGCCACCAATATGTATCGATTTCCATTGGACATCACAAATGGGAACAAAAAGTCAATACCCTAAACACCAAATAGCTCGATCAGAAGGATGGGAGTAAGAGGAAGCTCATGCCTCCTTGATATACCTCCTTCCTTTTCACACCTACTGCAAGCTTTAGCAAAATCATGGGCGTCTTTGTGAATGGTCGGCCAATAGTAACCGCATTGTAAGATCTTGTGTGCAGTTCAGATACCACTATGATGATCCCCTACAGGGGATGAATGGCAAGCCTCTAGTATCTCCATCATCTCAGCTTCAGGCACACATCTACAAATCATAGTATCAGCAGACACACGAAACAAGAATGGCTCATCCCAGAAGAATTTCTTAACATCAGACATGAACTTTCTTCTTTGGTGGACAGACATATCAGGAGGAACCACATCACTTGCCAAATAGTTGGCAATGTCAGAAAACCATGGAATCAGATCTTGGGAGGCGGCCAACACTTGCTCATTTGGAAACCAATCATCAATCTCTTTCTCATTATTTAGCTTAAGTATTGCTTCTTCCTCTAATCTAGATAGGTGATCTACTACCTGATTTTTAGTGCCCTTCCAGCCCTTGACCTCAAAGTCAAATTCTTGCAGCAACAACACCCATATAATCAATCTCGGTTTTGCATCCTTCTTTTCCATGAGGTACCTAAGAGTTGCATGCTCAGTGTGTACAATTACCTTAGTACCAAGCACATAAGATCTAAACTTTTCGAATGCAAAGACCACAACAAACAACTATTGTTCCATCACCGTATAGTTCTTTTGAGAAGGATTAAATGCTTTGCTAGCATAGTAGATAGGATGAATAATCTTTTCACGTCTTTGGCCTAAGACTGCTCCTAGCACCACTCTACTAGCATCGCACATAACCTCAAAAGGCTGAGACCAATTGGGAGAAATAATAATGGGAGCAGAGATCAACTTTTCCTTAAGGCACTCGAATGCCTTCAAACATGCCTCATCAAAAACAAACTTCACCTCCTTCTCCAATTACTTGCACAACGGATGTGCAATCTTAGAGAAGTTTTTGATAAACCTTCGATAGAAACCAGCATGCCCCAAAAAGAATCAAATCCCCTTCACAGAAATGGGTAGAGGCAATTTTTCAATCACCTCTATCTTTTTCTTGTCGACCTCAATACCCTTCTTGGAGATTCGATGGCCAAGAACTATACCCTCTTTCACCATGAAGTGACACTTCTCCTAGTTCACCGCTAAGTTGCATTCTTCACACCTCTTTAGCACACAACTGAGATGAGCTAAACAATCATCAAAAGAGTCACCAACTACCGAAAAGTCATCCATAAATACCTTAATAGTGTCCTCTACTATGTCAAAGAAAATAGACATTATGCAACGCTGAAATATCGCTGGTGCATTGCATAAACCAAAAGGCATCCTCTTGAACGAAAATGTCCTATACAGACAGGTGAAAATTGTCTTCTCTTGGTCTTTAGGAGCAATCGAGATCTGATTGTATCCTAAATAACCATAGAGAAAATAATACTATCTTCTACCAGCAAGACGGTCTAACATTTGGTCCATGAACAACATTGGAAAATTATCCTTCTCAGTCCAAGCATTCAACTTCCTGTAATCCATGCATATGCACTAGCCTGGGACTGGCCTCATCGAAATCAAGTCATTCTTTGAATTTGGGACTACAGTAATCCCACTTTTCTTAGGCACACACCGAACAAGGCTTAACCACTTTCTGTCCGCAATAGAGTAAACCACACTTGCATCAAGCCACTTGATGATCTCCTTCTTGACAACCTCTTGCATAGGCTGATTTAACGTATGCTGGTGCTCACTACTTGGAATGAAATCTAGTGCGAGCTGAATTTTATGTGTGCAGATTCTAGACAGAATCCCAATGATGTCAGTAATGGACCAACCAATGGCCCTCTTGAAATTTCTTAGAACAGAAACCAGAGCTTCAACATTCCCTTCACCTAGATCTGCAACAACAATAACTGGCAAGGTGTCATTAGCTCCTAAGAACACATATCGGAGGTGAGACAGAAGTTCTTTGAGCTCCAGACAGGAGGCTCCTCAATAGATGGCCTAGAAAGTGGTGTTTGTTTATTCTTTAGGTCTAAATCAAGTTTCTTTGGAGCATAACTATAAGACCTGATACCTACAAGTGCTTCTACCATATCATCATACTCCTCAATTTCTTCTCCGTCAAAATTCATGATAACAGTTGCAAGTGTTTCAACACCAAGTCTTTCTTCAACAGGCACAATTAGTTGATCCTCATCAACCACATCAATAACTGAAACCACACGCATATCATCATGATGCTTCATAGACTGGCAGAGATAGAAAGTAACTACCTCATCATTTAGTCTGAATTTCATTTGCCCAGTTTTTAAGTCAACCAACATGCATCTGGTGGTAAGGAATGGTTATCCCAAGATGATGGGAACCTCAAAGTCAACCTCGCAGTCAAGGATCACAAAGTCTGTAGGGAATATGAAAGTGTCAACTTTCAGAAGTACATCATAGAGAATTTCCACAAGCCTTTTCACTGTGTGATCTGCTATAAAAAGTTGTATTGTAGTCAGTTTTGGGACTCCCAAGCCCAACTAATTAAACACTGCTAGTGGCATCAGATTAATACTAACACCCATATCACACAATGCTTTGGGAAAGTAGAACACTTCAATTGTGCAAGGAATATTGAAAGCTCCAGGATTTTCCTTTTTCTACACCAGAGAGCAAGAGGCTATTGCACTACAATGGTGCAAATTATCAGCTGGCTCAAAACTCACAGTTCTCTTCCTTGTCACCAGATCCTTTATAAACTTCGCATACCCAAGCGGCTGCTCCAATGCTTCAACTAAAGGAATATTGACTGAAAGTTATTTCAGCATGGAGATGAATTTGTGAAATTTACCTTCCTCAACCTTGGTCTTAAATCTCTGTGGGTACGGTGGAGGAGGTAATGGTATATTTTTCAAGACCTGCGACACCTCTTTGTTCTTTGCCTTTGCATCAGAAGACTTCTTCTCACTTGGATTTTTAACTCTCTCCTTTTATTAGGACTCGATCATAATCTCAACATCATCTTTTTCAGGCTTGGCCGGATCATCAACAACTATAGGCAAAGGAGGATAAACCATCTATTTTCTGCTTCGGGTAGTCACAGCCATGCACTGTTGATCATTCTTTAGATTCTGAATTATGTCACTTCGGAGAGTACCCTTCTGAAGTAGATTCATATTTGTAGACATTTGGTGTATCTGAGTCTCAATCTGTTTTATGGTGACAGAATGAGCCTCCACCTTTTGACTCATACCTGAAAGGTCAACGCACATCTCCTTCATACTTTTTTCCGTAGAATCAACCTTTTGAAATACCTTGTTAAGCAGCTCTCTCATGGATGGTTGCTCAAACCTTGCTTCACAATTTTCTAAGAGGGACATACAGGTCGCTTCTATCATTCTTGTAGCCATCCCTATTGTTCCAATCACCATCTCTATCCCTACTCCTATCTCTGTATCTAGACTGATTGTAGTTGCCATTTTTGTCTCTATTCCGACCTTGATTTCCTTGGCTATTGGCCAAGACTTTCGTCACTTGATCATTCAGATAATTTTCTTTTTCATCAGAGCCATACTCATCCTATCTCGGTGCCTTCCCTTGTGAACCTATAACTTTTACCTTCTCCAAACCGCCATTAAGAATTTGTTTTGCAATTAGATCTACAGTCATTTGTAGGGTTGCAAAGCCCTTTTTAATTTCCTGGAATTCTTCAAAGTCGATGGATTTCCCAACTGCATAAGTTTCTATCGAGCTTTTAGCTTCTCTCGTGTGACAGGCCCTGTTCATCTTGGTAACTCTATCAAGCATCACAGAAGTTTCAACATAAGTATTTTCCATGAATGCTCCCCCGATCACAATGTATGCTACTGCCTTAGTGTTTGCATTCAATGCTCTGTAGAAGATCTCCATCAAATGGTCTGAAGGAATCCTGTGATTCGGAACCTTCTTTAGCTTCTTGTTGAACGTAAGCCATGTTTGATATAATACCTCCGTGGGAAGTTTCTTGAAATTATATATCTCCTGCTTTAGCTGCAACATTTGAGATGGAGGGAAGAACCTCTCTAGAAACTAATTTCTCAGTTCAAGCCATGTGAAAATTAAAGCATCAGGTAGTTCTGCAAGCCACAGTGTTGCCTCTCCATTCAGATAAAATGGGAAGAGCCACAATCTTATAGCATCCTAATCTATCCCTGGAAGGTTGTAAGCCTTGTAGATCCCCACAAAGCTCTTCAAATTCAAGTCTCATCCTCAGTGGGCTTGCCGACAAATAATCCCTTCAGGTTCAGTAGCTGAATCATAGTGCTTGTAATATCAAACTTTGTGCCCACGGGTAGCAGTGACAATATAATGGGGCCTATTATCCCAGTGTCGTCAACCTCATCATCATCAAGATTGTACCTCGATACATGTCAGGGTAGTTGAATCGGTCAACCTCTATTCCCCCTTTGTGCTAATGGACCTCGAGGTATATTTTGTCGGGCTGCCCCATCCCTCGCAGCCTGAGCATCTAGTGCGACTTGATGAGTAGCTTGTTTTCATGCTTGTCTTTCCTTCTCAGCTGCCGCATTTGGATTTGCAATTTCTGCGGCAATCTGAGCATCTTCTGTAATTTGGGATTCTTCTGCAACTTTTCTTTTCTCCTCTTCAGCCACCATCTGAGTTGTGGCCTCTTCCGGTGTCTCATAAACTCCCTCTTTAACTATGTTTATCGGAGTTCGCTGGAGTTTCAGATCGAATGGAATCAGGGTATTGCCTTGACTACTTGTAATGGGCATGCGCAAGTGTGCAACCTGGAACAAAACAAAAACAACAAAAAAAGTAAAATAAAAAAATAAGGACTAATAGTGAAATAAACACAATCTCTCTTAATCCTAAACCATATTCTCCGGCATCGGCGCCAAAATTTGATATGCCCAAATTACATCTCCTTTTAGAAGTATAAGTGGTCGCTGTTCAAATATAGAACCCAATGAAGGTTGGGGTCGATCTCACAGGGAATATGGTAGGAATAGGGTTGATTAATGTTTACTTACGCTGTTAGACGTTTATTTCCCTATGAAAGGGGGGTTTATAGTAATAAGTATTAATTGTAATTCAAATTCGAACACGTAACAAGTAACAGTTTTAAGGGTTGTAATCAATAAGAGAAGTGATAAGGTAGTGTTCCCCATGAGATCATAACCTAGTAAGGCGTTATACCTAGTAAACTAATTTGGTGCTTAGCATGCAAGATAGGTGTTTTATCACAATTTTCACTTTCATTTATTTGAAAAAGCAACTTGGTTTTTGAAACGGTTTTGACTTGAATTAAACTTGAAAACTTGTAAAAAGATTCTCAAACTTAATTAAAACAGAATCGCCACTTAATTTTTTAGGAAAAATTAAGAAAACCTTTGAAAAAATATTCAAAAGATTTAAAACAGATAAAAACATTTTGATTTTAAGAAATCTAGGTAAGGAGTTCATATTAACATTTCGAGACGGGTTTTAAGGCACTCAAAATGCCCGCTAACTTGCGGTTATACGACTATTTTTCTAACTTATTTATTTGACTAACTTTGAAAATCATGAAATATTTGATAAAGAGTTATTTTCAAGACATGTTTCTTTATAGAAAAAAAAGATTGACAAATTGAGCGGATTTTGCAAGTAAAACTTAATAGCAATTTACAAAGATTCGAAATTAATTTAAACACATGAAAATCTTGCAAATAAAACACATAGTACTCCAATGAGAAATTAAATTAAGTTAATAAAAAAGGTTAGTGTTTACAAAGTCAGAATTATACAAATAATCCTAGACTAAGAGAAAGGAAGAAGTTGGGTCTAGGCACTTAGGCCCAAACGCCTACAAATGTCCATATTGGACTACCAATTTCTCAGGTTAAGCCCGTTTTAATTTAATCCTCTCCTTTGGCCTTTCCTGTATTTTTGCTTCCCTTTCTTTCGTGTGTGGCACTTAGGCCACACTTATTTTTCTTCAAATTTTAATCCCTTTTTGGGGTCTTGAGGTCGACTCGAGATGCAATGGGCTTTAGTTAGCCCATCAAGTTAATGCCAGAAAAGTGGGAAGGCATCAGATGGACTCGGAGGAGGGTATACCATGCAAGAAAAGAAATATTGATAAGGATTAGTATGTATATTAAGCCTTGATAAAATATTTAGATATGCAAAACAAAATATTATTTAAACAAATGAGCCATGAGTTTCAACAATAGCCATGTCTATTCTAGAAACAGATTTTTACTACTTTGAATGGCAAACCACTTTTTCTTTTTAAACAAAATGTAGTAGTGGAGACAACCAAAAAAGCAAGTTCATTTTTTATTTATAATATATTTTTCTAGAGAAGATGGCAGAAGAGGCAGAATAAGAAACATGAAAGGGCCTGGAACTAGATATGAATTAATTCTATCATGTTACGTTCTTTCATACCAAAGCAAACCGTATCAAGGAGGTGCTCAGTAAACCAAGGTCTCATCAATCTTATCTTGTAAAAGGAGGTTTTAAATTAAGCTTGTCACAAAGTTGGAGTGCTTTGATCAATCAGTAATCATGCTAGACTCAAGCTAATTTGAGATAAGGACTTCAACTCATACTCAACCCAAACAAATAAAATTTAGGCCAATAGCCACACCTTATTCCATGTCCTTAGGAGGCATTTGACAGGTTTCTAAGACCTTGATAAAGCACAGAAGATATAACTTAATTTTTACCAAAACTATCCAACGATATTAGATGAATTGACATGAGAGGGTCTGATTCAAGGCTGAGTGCCACTTCTTAGCTAAGTTATGAAAAAAGGTCATATCGACTAATGTACTAGAAGGATATGAAATCAATCAAAATGATAAAAAAAAAAGATTATCCATGAACTGGAAGATTTGAAAACAACCAAGAAACAGTGAGGAAGGCAATGCAGTGATCAAATTGAAAAGATGTTGGGTTTTCGAATCATGGAGAACATTTAAAGGAGCTGAACAGATTTGCTCAAAGATTTCTTATCGTGTTCAACCCGACTCAGTGACCTTTCATCCCTTTTGATCTAACCATAATCAAACAAGAGAAGCTTAATCATGAAAATAATCAAATGAGCTTTGCTGGTGGCAAATAATCTTGATAAAGAAGACGTTGATACTTGCCGACAATCACTGGTTCATGAGCTATTGAGATTATACCAGGGATCCAATTATGATTTCTTTTGTATGATGAACCAACGATGTGCTTTAATAAGTTAATCAAACAGCAAACGAATTAAGCTTAACAAGAACAACAATTAATTAAAAAATTAGACCAAGAAAGCTGCTAACACTCAAAACAATCTCTTGACAATAGACTTTCTTTGAAGACGAAGGAAGCTAATCAAGCCATACTTCCTCATCTTCTAATCCCGATTCGAGAATAAGACTGACTAGTGGCCTCCTCCCCTCCTCAACAAATTTCATTTGATGTCATAAGTTGAGAGAAGTCCTCGGGGAATCATTAGCTTACACTACATGCTTCGGGTGGAATTTTTCAGTAATTAAATGAAGAACAGCATGGGAAGTAAACCACTTTCGAATTTAGTTATGCAGATATGCTCACTTAAAGCTTTAAAGCAGAGGAGTCTCAAAGATGAAAACAGCCTACTATGAAGTTATATTCCATCTCTTAAGAATGACCTTGAGAAAGACTAAATAGTGTTCCTCAAAGATTCTTCTTCTCCCAATATATCTCTCCTGGTATTATGAACCAAGACGACCTCATTTCAAGAACCTTTCCTAGTATGATGAACCAGGGAGGTTTCTTGAAGTTCAAACTGGTATTCGACAACAAAAAGAGCAAAGAAAAACCAACAATCAAATCGAGATCAATCGCACAACATAGAGTTTCATGAAAAAAGAAACTAGAGGTTAGAAAAGGAAACTATCGCAAAGCTCCAGTTTTTCTTTTAAGTTTTAGAGAAATACTAATGAGTAATCCTATAAATCTTTCCTTTCTCAATGATTTCTACATGATAATGATGAATCAAGAGCACCATTTGAAGGGAGTGCAGCCAACCAAAATCACACATAAAGAAAACACATACTGTTTTTTGACTACTGGGATCACACGAAATTTCACACTGAGGGTATATTCAGAAGCATACTGAATTTAAGCATACATGAAAACAAAAAGGGTAAAGCTTTAATACATCTATGAAGCATCCAATCTCAGACATGTCACCAGACACACACTATTCATACAAGACCAGTCGGAAGCCAACCTAAGTTTTCAATAATAGAGCAGAAGAAAAGAAGATATAATGAATGGAAAAATTACCTGTTTGCAAGCAACGACTCGGATTTTGACCTTCGTCGAAGATTTTTACCACCGGAATTTGAACTATTTTCATCAGAACTCGATTGTTTGGAGTGTTTTTCTCTGAAAACCTTTAGTTACATGAGATTAGTGGAATGCTCCACAAAAATCTCCAAGTTTTCCCCCAAAAGCCAGCTACCCAACTCAATGAAAGAATGGGTTTATATAGGAAAATTTAGGGTTGAAAATGGGGGGAAAATAGTGGGTAATTAGGTAAATCACTTGGGAAAATTAGAATTTCCCTTCGAATAAACCTTCACAGTGAAGCAATGGTACAATTTTGTACGAATTTCCCCTAATTTGGCAGAGAGAACTTCACCTAGAGCCCTTCTAGGTACATCTCAGTTTTGCCAGCACAACCTAAATGGAGGAAGACAAACATTTGACGGACCTTAGACGAATTGGGCATCGTTTGCTAGTGTTGTTGGAGCATTTTGGGTGAGCTGTTGGATGTCATTTGGAAACGTTAGGGTTCGTGTTTGTGAGAGAAAGAGATGAAGAAAAAGGTGAAGATAGGGGTGGTGAGTTGTATGTACTTGAGCGCATCGAGGAGGGTGTGTGCATCCTTTTTGAGGGGAATAATGGAGCGTGAGGTGAACATGAGGTGAGGGAGCATATGTTTGCTGATAGAGGGAGTATATAGGAGTTGGGTCGGGTTTTGGGAATTTGTGGAGTGGGCTGAGAGTAAATTGGGTTTTGGGTCACTTGTGTTGCTGGAATGAGGACTGAAATTTGGTTTAAGAGCTGGCCACTTTGCTTTGCAAATGTGTCCAGATTTGGTTGAAATAATAACCAAATTAACTTAAATCATGGCCAAATTAAATAAATTGAAGAAATTAGGCCAAAATTTGAATGAATGGATTAAGTACTTAATTAATTAAATGAGATTCCATATTTAACAATTAAGAATAATTATACTAACAAACACATAATCATTTTATCGAATATAATTGACTCATTTAAAATCAAAGAATACTCATACAATTATTTCTTGATTTTTAAATCAATTTTGTGAAAAATGAAGCACATTTCGAACTTTAAACAAGGTTTTCGCTTAAAACAAATTTCAAAATATTTCTTTAAGTAAAATTTATATATTCTTATATAATTAAATATAGAGTATACAGTTTCACCTAAAAATACTAAATTAGCCTCCAATTAATAAACGTTTAAAGTCTTATAAAAACAACAATTATTTTGAAATTGTTTTAAAATAATAGAAGTTCGAATATTAATTAGGAATGTGGAGGGCAAAAATTGGGTGTCAACAACTGCCCCTCCCTTTTGGTAGGGTGGATGTAAGGAACCCTGGGCAAAGGGAATTGACATTCCCAATTTTGTCCAACCACAAATTCATCTCTAGAAAGCGGTTGGTTCTAGCATGAATTTCAAGGAAGTATGGCCGAACTCCGGTGTTGAGTTTCTTACATATCTCAGGTTACATGACAATTCAGGCCGTTTATAGTTCAAGATGCTTGATTTTACGCATGGTTGTCAAAGAAATTCAACTGCTATCTCGACCTCAGATCAAGGATAGACCAGAAAGCTGGAGAGTAATGAAATTGGGGAGGTTTGGAATGCAGCCGAGTTTTCAAAACAGATCCCGCCTACATATCCCAGGAGTTAGGAATCAGGCTGCTTGTAGTTTGACTCAATCGGTGGAGAAGGTAATCTGTATGTTGAGACAACCTTTGGCTCGGGATGAGTGGCAATCAATTGAGCTTATTGAAAAGAGGCTTGTAACCTCTCAAATATGAATGTGGTGCGCTTCACACCCATAAATAAGATTTTACCTGGAAATAATTTCCAAAGCTTGAGGTGTAGTGTCACCCGAATTTGAAAAGAAGGAAAATTGATTCCAGCGTAAGTTCAGAAAATACCCTGGATGCGATACTAAGACCCAATGATAGGAAATACCCACATGCCTTATGATAGGGGTATGGTTTGATGGTGGTGAAAGTCATTCCTCAGCTCGCATCCAAAGAGTTTGATATTCCTCTTGGGACTATATCCCAGTTCGCTGCTAAGAAAAAGTTCCATGTTGTGATGCGTCCATTTTGGTGTAGTCCACACCTGTGATTTTGTTTTGAGAATTTCATCCTTCTTGGATGCTCTCGACAATATCTCAAAACAAAGTTGTTAGTAGTAACATAATTCCATTTGGAGAGGTAGTTTCTTTGCCATACCTCCTCCTGGGATTACGCTCAAATCCTGTGTTGTGATATCTTCTTAACGCATTTCATATCTGTTATTCTGGTTTGAGATTTTTATCCTCTCAGATGTTCTCGGCAATATTTGAAACAAAATTGTTAGTAGTAAAATAGCTCGATAAAGAGAGATAGCTTTCTACCTCATATTTCTTCGTCTGTTATTTCTTGAAAAAGATATCGTCCTTTTCTGTCTCTGTCTTAGGAAATAGCAACTTTTATGACGAGAATATGATAGCCTTCGTAGCTATTGAATATGATTGACTTCGTGGCAGTTTTTGAGTATGAGGACCTTCGTAGTCGTTGCAATGTAACGGTTTTCGTAACCATTTGCGACGTTCTCTTGAACGTGATAGCCTTCGTGGCTATTGACAATAATCTTTGCATATGCCTTTGGGATATGTATTGCGCATCATCCGTATCGATGTGACTGAGAGATATTCCCTGAATTGTGAGGCTTTGGGTAATCTAGCACATTATCCAACTTTGGATAGAGCCGGCTTACAAATGCCTTCAACTTGTCAACTTTCGTGTGATCTTGCACATCATCCGACTTTGAATAGAGGCGGCTTACAGACATCCTTCGAATTGCCAATTTTTGGGGTAATCCTGTACTTTTATCCGATCTTGGATGGAACACGACTTACAGATTTACCTTGAATTGATAGCCTTTGGGTAGTCCTGTACAATATCAACGTGGATATATCGTGTCTTATAGATAACCCTTGGACTGTCAATTTTTCGATAGTTTTGCACTTTATCCAATTGCAGATATTATCGCAACTTATGCATTACCCTTGAACTTTTAATCTTTAGGTGATCTTGCACACTATCCGATTTCAGATATCGCTGCATCTTACAGATAACTCTTAGTATGTCAAGTTTTTTGGAAAATCTTGCACACTATCCAGTTTCAGACATCGATGTGGCTTACAGACGACCTTTGGCCTTCCAACTTTGGGAAATCTGGTTCATTATACGATTTAGATGGCGTCTTACGGACATCCCTCAGACTATATGCTTTCTACCTTGACGACAAGCGATATTTGATTATTGGGGTGACAAGGTCTTTGCCACACGATCAAATATAGATGCATCTTCTGGCGATTGATGTTTTTGTATGTATAAGCATACTTCAGAGCGAGACTTCATTTCCTCTAATAAATAAGGGTGCATAAATATCCTTGACGTCAGATTCTGCCGTCTTACGCGATATCGGATATGAATATGTTGGATGCCAGACTTTCCATAATAATAATAAGGAAGCAAATATATCCTCAACGTTAGACTCCTCCGTCTCTCGCGATATCAGATATAAATATGCTGAATACCAGACTTGGTATAATAATAAGGAAACAAATACATTCTCACCATCAGACTCCTATGTCTCACGCAATAGCAGATATAAATATGCTGGATGCCAGACTTGGCAAAATAATAATAATATCCTCAACGCTAGACTCCACCGTCTCACGCAATATTGGATATAAATATGCCAGGCTTGGCATAATAATAAGGAAGCAAGTACATCCTCAACATCAGACTCACCCGTCTCACGCGATATCGAATATAAATATGCCGAATGCCAGACTTGGCATAGTAATAAGGAAGCAAATACATCCTCAATGTCAGACTCCTCCGTCTCACGCGATATCAGATATAAATATGCTGAAGGCCAAACTTGGCATAATAATAAGGAAGCAAATACATTCTTAATGTCAGACTCCTCCATCTCACGCGATATCAGATATAAATATGCTGAATGCTAGACTTGGCATAATGATGATAATGAAGCAAATATATCCTCAATGTCAGACTCCTCTGTCTTATGCGATATCATATATAAATACTTTTGGGTCAATCCTTCATAACAAGTACGACTTAGAGACGCCTCTAAATGTCATCCTCTTTGAAACCAGCCAGTAGAGGGACATAATCTTTGCGACTAGTATGAGCCTGTGGTAATTGATGATGATAGTCCTCTTGATATGGTCCTCTTGACATGGTCCTTTCGACATGGTCCTCTTGATATGGTCCTCTTGACATGGTCTTCTCAACATGCAAATATGATAATGATGTGGATGATCATGCAATGGTATGTGTAGCAGTTGCAGAAAAGCATCACCTTTGATTTTTATGTTGTCCTGTTGACTCCTTTGTGTGTACCTGTTCTCAAGGCAAATAATTAGTAGACACAATATCGCTTTTACTAGCGACCACAGTCAAACTTGAAAAACTTTAAAGACAACATCTATGAAGCTATTCAAAACAACTTTTGTTTCAAATGTGAAAGAAATGGTCGTGCCCATTTCTGGGGACAATCATAAGTACCATTTTTGAACATCGTCTGTTCGTGGTGATTTTTAACTTGCTAGGGATTGGTGGAGAATGTCGCCGATCTCTCATTTAGTGTCATAGTTTATTTTTTTTAGAGTTGACCAAAATGTCCTCATCTTCTTGGAGATTCAAGGATGTTGTCAATCTCCCTTTATCTAATAGTTCCTTCAAACTACAAGACAATTTGTCCACTCTAGGAGTTTTTGCTTCTTTTGGCTTCTTCCCGCTGTTTTGGCTTTTCTCGCCAAATTTTGGGGCATCTGGTCTCGTTGCATTTTCTTTGAACGCGTTAGATAACAAGGGATTGATTTATAATATACCTTTTAGGACAACCTGTTTCCACAGAAACAATTGTTAGCTTTTGGTGAAACTGATATGTGTTGACCTCCTTCGATCTTCTGCTCCTTGCTTTGTATTTTTGTGATGCTTTCTACTCTTGGGTACTCGTCATCCTCGACTCCCCGAGTCACGGTAGACATAAGACAAAGTCAAATTATAAAGGAGTAAAATTAATCTTTTGTAAAGATTTTTCAAGCAAGTTCTTTGAAAAACAATGATTTTGAAAAAGGATAGTTTGGAAAGGTCTCTGCCCGTCATGTCATGTGCTAGAGCAACGAATGTCCTTTACTCGAGGCCTTGACATTTCTGACATGCTGTTGGCAGACTCTGGAGATCCTTTATCATCTTAATTAGGGAGTTTAGAAATATTTTTTGAGAAATTTGGCACAACTGGGGATTAATCCACCTTGGACTGGGGATTTGAAGTAGACTCTGATCTCTCGGTGTTGGAGAATTTTTCGGAGTTTATTTCTGAACTCTTGAATGAAGCTTGGTAAAAATTTTGAGGTTCTCCTCAAAATTTCTTCCCCAGTTGAAGGTTTCATGATGAATATTATTCCAGGGTTTTGACACTCTGTGGGAATTATGAGATTCTTTCTCGAGATTCACTTCAGTTGTTCTTCAGCACATTCTGTATTCTAACTTGCTTGGAGGACTATCTTTGCCTTACAAAATTTTCGAGATTCCTTTCTCGAAAATTATTCCCCAGTTTCCATTTCCTAGGTAATGTGACCGAGCTGTTGTGGCATCTATGTATCACATTGAGGCAGGAATCAAGTCAAACATAGTTTCCACACTTATAGTGGGAGAAAAATTAGAAATAAATAAAGGGGTGACCGAGGCCGACAAAGGCCGCCTACGTATCTCATTCTTGAGAATTCAGGTCGAACTTAGTTCAAGATAGGAAGGGGAAAGATAGATTTTTCCTAAGGGGTTGACCAAAGCCGACACATGCCACCTACATATCTCATTCTTAAGAATTCAGGTCAGACGTAGTTCGTACAAGAAGGATAGGGAAATTTAAGCTATTATAAAGCATAAAAACGATTACAATCATAAAGTGCGATTACAGGGGAATGAGTGAAAAGGAAAACCACCTTCAGGCCTAGTATCTCTTCACGACATCGGAGTTGATATAGACTTGGGCCATACTTGATCATCCATCTCGGACAAAATCAAGGCTCCTCCAGATAACACTTTTTGGATGATGTACAGTCCTTGCCAATTTGGTGCAAACTTTTCTTTGTCTCGTGGGAGGGAAGGATTAACTGTTCATTCCCTGGATTGAATTCTGGATTGACCAATAAATTTTAGGAGATGATGTTTGTGCTCATTCTTATCCTATTATTGTAGGATCAGTCAAAAATGTTGACGTATGACTTGAGTAAACTAATAAGTTCTTTCTTTTGTGCTTTTGACAAACGAACACTGATGATGATTTCTTCAACTTGACCATTTCCTCCCAGATTGACCACCTTAAACTCTTTCAGGAGGGGCCTTACTCTGATTTGTTCATTCACCATTTGGTATGACATGACATTGACAGGTTTTAAGTTATTATTACTGAAATCATAAACAAGTTAGATAATAACAAACAAATAAATAGCAAAGTTTTCACAACAAGGGAGGCTTTTCATTTGGAATCTAAAAATATTTACAAACTATGGCTATGACTCGCACAAGTACGAGCCTATGCCTTTTGGAAAAAGGTAACACAGTACGAGGAAATTGAAAACATAAAGGGTGGGTCATGGAGCCTCATCCGGACCATCACCAATTTTTTCATAAAACAGAGTCTTTGTCTACCCAGACAAAAGAGGAGTCATAAGGGGAATTCTGGCCCAATTCTACAACTTTTTGCTGGGCCTAGCATCCCTAATCATGACTGCTTTGGAAGTTTCTTCTGTTACAACATTGCTTTCCTCAAATAGCTTTCCGATTTCATCTTCTAAATCGTTGCTTGGGGGACCAATAGGCACCGAGAATGACTAATATAAGTGAGGGAGAAGTTTCAGCAGTCATGACTGCTTTTCCTCTTTAACTCTCGCCTTGTCCTTTCGAGCCACATATCCCAATCCATGCTTGGTCAGCTGCCCGGGAATGCTCATGGGCTCAGTCATATCGTCAGAATTCTTTCCCAGCCCGAAGCCTGGTTCATATCCGCTCCTTAGTATTATAGTCACAAGCATTTTATAGATAGGTGGAATGGGGATTTGAGGAGCAAGATCCTCTACCGTGGCATTGACAATCTCTACGGTGTAGAAATCGCTTCCTCTCGGAACTTGTTCAATCACAGGGACACAACCATTAGGGAAGTTTAGGTGACCACTTTCACCGTGGATCACCACCTCATGTTCTTCCTAGATGAACTTTACCATTGGATACAAAGTTGAGGTCACGGCTCCAGCTCTGTGGATCCATGGCCTTCCCAAAAGCAAGTTGTAGTTGGTGGTAATATCCATGACTTGAAATTCTGTACAAAACTCAGCAGATCCCATCCAGATGTGCAAACTGACCTCTCTGATAATGTCCTTTTGACCAATATCGAAGGCTCTCACGTTGATCCTGCTCTGGCGAACCTTTACTGGATCATAGTCTAGCTGAGTAAGTGTAGATAACGGGTAAATATTCAGACCCAAACCATCATCAATCCAGACCTTGTTCACAATCTTTCTTTGGCATTTGACAGTAACATGTAAGGCTTTGTTGTGTATTAACCCTTCAAAGGGTAATTCAGCAATACTCCCAGCAGCTACCGCCTTTTCTAGCACTTCCTTCTTCTTAGGACTAATCAACACAATTAACTTGCTCACTGTCCATTCTTCATCAGCCTCTATCATGTTAACTGTGGCTCCCCCATGATTTGGGAGTGGGTTATTATTAACATTTGGTGGCGCTGTGTGCAGTGTGACCACCCTTTGATCAATCAAATCCTGGATCGTGTGCCTCAAGTTAATGCAATCTCAGTATCATGTCTGGCTCCTCTGGAATAATAAGCACAATGTTGATCCGCCCTAAAGAAATGAGAGTCAGTATTGCTTGTTTTAGGTTGAATGGGATGAATAAACTCGGCAACTTTCAATCTCTCAAACATCTGAGTTCTAGTTTCAGCAAGCTGGGTAAAAGTTCGGGGAATTTTCTTTTCTAGATTAGGGCGAGGGAGATTGGTATTAGCGGGAGGCGGAACCTGTCGATTATTTGGGTTCTCGGGAGCCTTTTGATACACTTGGAAGTTTTGAGGAGGAGCTTGGTAAGTGGTTGCATATTTGGTTGTGGCGCTTGGCATATGGGATGCAAGTTTGGTTATGAAGCTTGGTATATAGGATGCAAGTTTGGTTGTGGAGCTTGGTAGATAGGCTGAGTATAGAAAACTGGTTGAGGACTTTGTGGAGCTGGGGGAGGGGTTGTTGGAATAAGTGACTTTTTGTAGTTGGCTCCGAAGGGCTTCTTCGGCTTCGTGCTAAGACTGGAGGATACTGAAGATACTTTTTCCCTCTTCTTCTTGGGAAATCTTATCGACCCTAAGGAGGCCGAGGCCTTGGTAATCTTGCCACTACGAAGACCTTCTTCGATGATTTCACCAATCTTAACTAGGTCGGCGAATTTTGCTTTAACTGCCGATATTATTTTGTCGTAGAACTCTGATTCTTGAGAACGCATAAACACTGCACTTATCTCCTCTTCGGTCATAGGAGGCCGAACTCTCACCACTTTTTTTCTCCACTGATAAGCGTAATCTCAGAAGTACTCATTTGATTTATGCCTGATACGACCTAGAGAGTATCGATCCAGGACAACTTCCACATTATATGCAAACCTTTGAGCAAAGTCTTGGGCCAAATCACTCCATATTAATCATTTCTTCAGTTCTTGTGTGGTGAACCACTCTAGAGCTTCTCTTCTTAGGCTCCGACTGAACATTCTCATCAATAAAGCGTCGTTCTTCCTTGAACCAACCATTTGGTCACAATAGCTTCTCAAATGAGCCTCAGAATTTCCAGCACCGTTGAAGGTCTCAAACTTGGGAATCTTGAATTCATCTGGTAGGTCCATCTCTGGATGGATACAGAGGTCATCGTAGTCCTAGTCTTTGTCGTAAGACGAGCCTTGGCACTCTCTAATCCTAGCTATCTCCTCTTTCATCTTTGCCATGTCCCGTTTATGTTTCTTCTCTGTGGCTCTTAACTCTTTCTCCTTCTCCTCGTAGTGATCCAGCTCAGGGCTTTTTAGGAGGGCGGTGCATGGTTCTACCATAGCGTGAAAAGTGATAGGTGGCATGTTCTGGACAGGTGGACGCTTTACATGTGGAATGGCATTTGGGTATGTGGGGGTATAGTTGTGTAGGTTAGTGATATTGGGATGGTTATTTTGGGAGCTATAGGTATTTTGGTAGTTTGGAGAGATGTTTTGTGGATTGTAGGCACGTGGGTTGTTGATCTGGTTAGTGTGCTGGACATGAGGAGTATGGATTTGGTATGAGGATCCGATATGGGGAGGGTTATTGCTGAGAGGTTCATTGGAAGGTCTAGGTGTGAAGGTAGGAGGGATATTCCCTGGATGGTTCTCAGTTAATGGGGAATTGAGTGGAGGGATTTGTAGAGGGGCTTGGGAGTTACCCAGAGTTGGAGTGTTAGCGGCAATAGCCAGGCTCGCCATATCTTTGGCTTTTTGCACCTCTTCTTACATCTTCTCTAGCTTTCTTGTCAATTCGGCAATCATTTCACTCTGTTCAGCAATAATACTGTCTCTTACGGCCAAAGCGTTCTCTTCTTCGGTATCAGTCATTTTTCCTTTAGAAAAGCGAGGGTTAGAGGATGAATTTAGGTGTGCCTTTGAGCGGGTGAAGTAGGGATGTTCGACCAGTTTTGTGAACACAAATCAGTTTCTATTACCTGTTGAAGTGAAAAACAACTCAAAGGCCGATATGTTAGATTCTGTTAGTGATAAATAATACAAGATATTCGACAGGAAACAAACAAATAAGAATTGTATTAAACACAAAAGGTTGCTTTTCGTCAAGACAAATTGATCCACAGGGTTTTGACTCAAAATCTCGACGGACAGAATTTTGTCCATTGATTTTGGGTAAGTAGATTTTATCAGGAAGGTTGACTTGTTGATCTTGTAGCATCTTTGTTTGTTGTACCTCCTGAGCTTTCTGACGTTCTTATCAAAGTGGGAAAATGAAAATTTCTTAAAGGTAGGGGTCGGATCTTGAAAGGATGTGGTTCAGATATGGTAAGTTCATTTTCTGAAGAGGTAGGAACAAGATTTAGAGGGATTTTAAGGAGGCTTCGGATTTTTCTGGGAAACTTGAAGAACTCAAGGAGTGATTTTGGTTGGACTTTGTGGAGTGCATTTATTTTCTGCCTACGGTGTTCTAAAAATCCTTGAAAAATAGGAGTGGATCAATTTATTTTTGATTCAAGCAACACACGTAGCACATAAAACAATTATAACACATAAAAATATATAATAACGCGCGTATCCTAACTTGGTGACCTTTTTGTGCCAAAGGTAGGCCTAGCATTTTGAAAGACGTATATGCCGTATAGAATCATTTTTTGCCCCTAAAATAGAGATATATATAATTAAAATTTCCCGGTAAGGGATACAAGCAAGTCAAAAGGGAATACACTTTGAAAAAGGAGCAAATAATGTATAAAGTAGGCCCGTGCAAGGGCAAAATAAAGTAAACCCACGCAGGGGTATTTTAGAAAAATCAATACATAATGATAAACCCGCACAGGGGTGGCATTATTATGCTCCTGACGATGATCCTTCATCCATTTGTCCCTTCTTGGACTCCTTTGCGATCTCTCGAGGTTCGTACAATCATTTGAATTTGAGGAGACTAGACATCCTATAAAATAGATAACTAGTTAGAATATCCCATTTGAAGGACAATAGTCTAATTCTTCCGACATATAGGTTTTTCGAATAGCACATAAGGGTATGATCGTCTTTTTGGGCCAGGAGCCCTTTTCGACTCAAGGTGGTCTCACTAATGGGCCCGATACCCCTGGGGTACCGGGTCAACTTGGGTCAATGCCTATTTCAGGGATTTGGCTTCGCTCTATGCTAGTTTGACTAGAGTGGGTTTTGAAAAGAGACTGGGAACCCGAGTGGACAACTGCAGGCTGAAACAATGAACAAGTGTCGGCCAACCTGGAACCAACTAATTGCTCATTGTTTCGAGAATTTTTGGTTTTTTAAGTGGAGAAGTGACCGCAAATGCACGCGTAATCACTTTTTTCCTGATGCATTCTAATTTTGCCATTTGGCCGAACCTGTATGCCATGAATGCAACAATAATATTTTGCGAGAATTTAAACACATAAGCAAATAGGTGCAAAAATTAAAATTATTACATTCCCGAATAGTTAGTTCAAATAGAGCAAATAAGTTAGAAAAATATTTTGGTTAGAACTCAGTTAAACTCCCCAGCAGAGTTGACATTTCTATTTTATCGCAATTTTTACTTTCTTTTATTTGAAAAAGCAACTTGGTTTTTAAAACGGTTTTGACTTGAATTAAACTTGAAAACTTGTAAAAAAATTCTCAAACTTAATTAAAACAGAGTCGCCACTTAATTTTTTAGGAAAAATCAAGAAAATCTTTGAAAAAATATTCAAAAGATTTAAACAGATAAAAACCTTTTGATTTTAAGAAATTTGGGTAAGAAGTTCATATTAACATTTCGAGAAGGGTTTTAAGGCACTCGAAATATCAGCTAACTTGCGGTTATCCAACTAATTTTCTAACTTATTTATTTGACTAACTTTGAAAATCATGAAATATTTTATAAAGAGTTATTTTCAAGACTTGTTTGTTTATAGAAAAAAAAAGATTGACAAATTGAGCGGATTTTGCAAGTAAAACTTAATAACAATTTAGAAAGATTCAAAATTAATTTAAACACATGAAAATCTTGCAAATAAAACACATAGTACTCCAATGGGAAATTAAACTAAGTTAATAAAAAAGGTTAGTGTTTACAAAGTCCGAATTATACAAATAATCCTAGACTAAGAGAAAGGAAGAAGTTGGGTCTAGGCACTTAGACCCAAACGCCTACAAATGTCCATATTGGACTACCAATTTCTCAGGTTAAGCCCGTTTTAATTTAATCCTCTCCTTTGGCCTTTCCTGTATTTTTGCTTCCCTTTCTTTCGTGTGTGGCACTTAGGCCACACTTATTTTTCTTCAAATTTTAATCCCTTTTTGGGGTCTTGAGGTCGACTTGAGATGCAATGGGCTTTAGTTAGCCCATCAAGTTAATGCCAGAAAAGTGGGAAGGCCTCAGATGGACTCGGAGGAGGGTATACCATGCAAGAAAAGAAATATTGATAAGGATTAGTATGTATATTAAGTCTTTATAAAATATGTAGATATGCAAAACGAAATAGTATTTAAATAAATGAGCCATGAATTTCAACAATAGCCATGTCTATTCCAGAAACTAATTTTTACTACTTTGAATGGCAAACCACTTTTTTTTAAAACAAAATGTAGTAGTGGAGGCAAACAAACAAGCAAGCTCATTTTTTATTTATAATATATTTTCCGAGAGAAGATGGCAGAAGAGGCAGAATAAGAAACATGAAAGGGCCTGGAACTAGATATGAATTAATTCTATCATGTTACGTTCTTTCATACCAAAGCAAATCGTTTCAAGGAGGTGTTCAGTAAACCAAGGTCTCATCAATCTTATCTTGTAAAAGGAGGTTTTCAATTAAGCTTGTCACAAAGTTGGAGTGCTTTGATCAATCAGTAATCATGCTAGACTCAAGCTAATTCGAGATAAGGACTTCAACTCATACTCAACCCAAACCAATAAAATTTAAGCCAATAGCCATACCTTATTCCATGTCCTTAGGAGGTATTTAACAGGTTTCTAAGACCTTGATCAAGCACAGAAGATATAACTTAATTTTGACCAAAACTATCCAATGATATTAGATGTATTGACATGAGAGGGTCTGAGTCAAGGCCGAGTGCCACTTCTTACCAAAGTTATTAAAAAAAGGCCATATCTACTAATGTACTGGAAGTATATGAAATCAATCAAAATAATAATAATAAAATTATCCATGAACTGGAAGATTTGAAAACAACCAAGAAACAGTGGGGAAGGCAATGCAGTGATTAAATTGAAAAGATCTTGGGTTTTTGAATCATGGAGAATATTCAAAGGAGCTGAAAAGATTTGTTTGAAGATTTCTTGTCGTGTTCAACCCGACTCAGTGACCTTTCATCCCTTTTGATCTAACCGTAATCAAACAAGAGAAGCTTAATCATGAAAATAATCAAATGAGCTTTGCTGGTGGCAAATAATCTTGATAAAGAAGACGTTGATACTTGCCGACAATCACTGGTTCATGAGCTATTGAGATTATACCAGGGATCCAATTATGATTTCTTTTGTATGATGAACCAACGATGTGCTTTAATAAGTTAATCAAACAGCAAACGAATTAAGCTTAACAAGAACAACAATTAATTAAAAAATTAGACCAAGAAAGCTGCTAACACTCAAAACAATCTCTTGACAATAGACTTTCTTTGAAGACGAAGGAAGCTAATCAAGCCATACTTCCTCATCTTCTAATCCCGATTCGAGAATAAGACTGACTAGTGGCCTCCTCCCCTCCTCAACAAATTTCATTTGATGTCATAAGTTGAGAGAAGTCCTCGGGGAATCATTAGCTTACACTACATGCTTCGGGTGGAATTTTTCAGTAATTAAATGAAGAACAGCATGGGAAGTAAACCACTTTCGAATTTAGTTATGCAGATATGCTCACTTAAAGCTTTAAAGCAGAGGAGTCTCAAAGATGAAAACAGCCTACTATGAAGTTATATTCCATCTCTTAAGAATGACCTTGAGAAAGACTAAATAGTGTTCCTCAAAGATTCTTCTTCTCCCAATATATCTCTCCTGGTATTATGAACCAAGACGACCTCATTTCAAGAACCTTTCCTAGTATGATGAACCAGGGAGGTTTCTTGAAGTTCAAACTGGTATTCGACAACAAAAAGAGCAAAGAAAAACCAACAATCAAATCGAGATCAATCGCACAACATAGAGTTTCATGAAAAAAGAAACTAGAGGTTAGAAAAGGAAACTATCGCAAAGCTCCAGTTTTTCTTTTAAGTTTTAGAGAAATACTAATGAGTAATCCTATAAATCTTTCCTTTCTCAAAGATTTCTACATGATAATGATGAATCAAGAGAACCATTTGGAGAGAGAGCAGCCAACCAAAATCACACATAAAGAAAACACATACTGTTTTTGACTACTGGGATCACACGAAATTTCACCCTGAGGGTATATTCAGAAGCACACTAAATTTAAGCATACATGAAAATAGAAAGGGTAAAGCTTTAACACATCTATGAAACATCCAATCTCAGACATGTCATTAGGCACACACTATTCATACAAGACCAGTCAGAAGCCAACCTAAGTTTTCAATAACAGAGCAGAAGAAAAGAAGAGAGAATAAACGGAAAATCACCTGTTTGCAAGCAGCGACTGGGATTTCGAGCTTCGTCAGAGATTTTTACCACCGGAACTTGAACTATTTTCACCAAAACTCGATTTTTTAGAGTGTTTTTCTCTGAAAACCTTTGGTTACGTGAGATTAGTGGAATGCTCCACCAAAATCCCCATGTTTCCCCCCAAAAGCCAGCTACCCAACTCAATGAAAGAATGGGTTTATATAGGAAAATTTAGGGTTGAAAATAGGGGGAAAATAGTGGGTAATTAGGTAAATCACTTGGGAAAATTTGAATTTCCCTTCGGATAAACCTTCACAGCGAAGCAACGATACAATTTTGTATGAATTTCCCCTAATTTGGCAGAGAGAATGCCACCTAGGGCCCTTCTAGAACCATCTCGATTTTTCCAGCACAGCCTAAACGGAGGCAGATAAAGATTTGATGGACCTTAGAAGAATTGGGCATCATTTGCTACTGTTGTTGGAGCATTTTAGATGAGCTGTTGGATGTCATTTGGAAACGTTAGGGTTCGTGTTTGTGAGAGAAAGAGATGAAGAAGAAGGTGAAGATGGGGGTGGTGAGTTGTTTGTACTTGAGCGCATCGAGGAGGCTGTGTGCGTCCTTTTTGAGAGGAATAATGGAGCGTGAGGTGAACGTGATGTGAGGGAGCATATGTTTGCTGATAGAGGGAGTATATAGGAGTTGGCCCGGGTTTTGGGAAATTGTGGAGTGGGTTGAGAGTAAATTGGGTTTTGGGTAACTTGTGTTGCTGGAATGAGGATTGAAATTTGGTTTAAGAGCTGACCACTTTGCTTTGCAAATGTGGCCAGATTTGGTTGAAACAATAACCAATTAACTTAAGTCATAGCCAAATTAAATAAATTAAAGAAATTAGGCCGAAATTGGAATGAATGAATTAAGTACTTAATTAATTAAATGAGCTTCCATATTTAACAATTAAGAATAATTATACTAACAAACACATAATCATTTTATTGAACGTAATTGACTCATTTAAAATCGAAGAATACTCATACAATTATTTCTTGATTTTTAAATCAATTTTGAGACAAATGGAGCACATTTCGAACTTTAAACAAGGTTTTCGCTTAAAACAAATTTCAAAATATTTTGTGAAGTAAAATTTATATACTCTTATATAATTAAATATAGAGTATACATTTTCCCCTAAAAATACTAAATTAGCCTCCAATTAATTTTGAAAACGTTTAAAGTCTTATAAAAACAACAATTATTTTGAAATTGTTTTAAAATAATAGAAGCTTGAATATTAATTAGGAATGTGGAGGGCAAAAATTGGGTGTCAACAATCGGTAAGTTAGGTTCACCCAAATGGTTGGTCCCCTAGATAGATGAATTTCACCACGCGCCTTGGTCCGGTCGTGGGTGTATGATTTACTGACCCTTACCCTGGATCCTACATTAGCTATTCCTGGACAAAGTCATGCTATTAGATGAGGGTTAGTAGCCTTAAATCTCCATTTTTGAACAACCATTTTCCCATTCATTACCTCATTGGTTTGATAAGTAAGAATAAGGCAAATTCTAACGTTTGCAATCGTTAAAAAGAAATCAAAGTGAAGGGATGAATAATACATGCATAACACCGCTCTAGAATTACCAAGTACTTTTTCTACTTCGTTAATCCTTCATGATTCCCACAACCCTAGTTGTGGATTTAGCTACTCATGTCCATAAGTAAATGATCAAGAGTTGTTTTAGAAATCATGAGCATATACTTACAAGAAGAAGTAAAAAAATCCAGAATCTTGAATAATTCTCAAGAACACTTCAATAAATCAAGAACAAACTTTGAATTCTCAAAACTATGATATGATGTCTCCGAAACCATAACAATGTCATGAATATCGTGTAACAATATGTGAACAATGAGTAACCTTAAAATAAAACCTAAGGGGAAGTATTTATAGATAAAACAGACCAAATCCTAAGTAAACTAGGAAAGCTGGATGCGGTACTTCCAACAGGACGCCCCACGGTCTATCGTGGATGCGAAGGGCATCGTGAGTGCCCGTCGAGCCTCCTTCATGTTTTGGCTCTAGGCTTCTGCCTAGTTTCCACAGGCTACTATGATCTGATGTCGTGGGTGTGATGCCCGTCGTGGCTATCTTGTCAGCTCACAGGCTTGATCTCCAATCTCCGCTGGCTAAATATGACGGGCTCTGCGATATCTCATCGTGTCTCTCACAGACGTCATGGTAGCTTGTCAAGTCTTGCCTCTCATCTTCAGTTCCTTTGATCCAGTCTGATGGGCCCTGTGATGTCCCATGGCTGGAATGACGCCCGTTGTGGCAGGTCATCAGAGATGGTTTTTTTCTTTGATTCTCTCTGGTTCATTTCGATGGCTCCTCCCACGGGATGTGGTGGATCCCACGCACGTCGGGCATGACTTTTTGCCCAGAAATCAACAACTATTTGGTATTTTTCATCTTTTTAATATTTTTCCCTGTACATGCAATAAACGACATCAAATCCAACAAAATATACTTGAGAACTTCCAAAATTCTTAGTTTTAAGCGTCGAAAGTGCCATGAAATCCTGGCATATCAAGGAACATATTAAATCATAAAGAGTTCAATTCTATAAAATATGCATATAGTTGGGTATGAACCCTAGAATCATAGATTTGTAGAAATCATAACTTAAAGTTGAACTTTGGGCATGAGGGCGAAAGGAGATCCTTATTGAATACCCACATACCTGCTTAATGAAGAATCTTGAACTGAAGCCTGGAGGATTTGATCTTTAGGATGAACCCTCAATTTTTGCTTGGAAGAGTCTTGAGAGCATATTGTTTTCTTTCCTTAGATGTTTAATTGAGTGTATGAGGGGTTTGGTGAACGATTAACCCTTTAAAATGTCCCTCTAAATGAGTTAAATGACGTAGTATAGGCTTAGAAAATAAGGAAAAAACTGATTTTCCCTTAACTAATCGAATTAGAAAAACTAAAATCGG
Source organism: Jaltomata sinuosa (assembly GCA_003996215.1). NCBI lineage: Eukaryota > Viridiplantae > Streptophyta > Magnoliopsida > Solanales > Solanaceae > Jaltomata > Jaltomata sinuosa. The sequence goes on along the minus strand of QJPP01000665.1, from coordinate 305,898 downwards.
AGGTTCCACTGATGGGTTCACGGGTTGTGGAATGGGTTGATGGATCATCAACCCACTCGTGGAATTTAGAGGACTTGGTACTTCTCTGAAGGTGATTCCATGGTTGACAGGATAGACCGTCGTTCAAAATGATGACCCGTAAAGTTACTCATGGAAACATGGGATAAAAGGCTGAAATTTGACATTCCACGGGTCATATATTGGACCGTGGTTTTGGTCTATGGGTCATGGACCAACCCATCATTTTGTAGGTGAAAATTCTAAGTTTCAAGTCTATTTTCATGAGTCACAGTACGGACCGTGGTTCTGTTCCACGGGTCATCATCCCATTCATGGAAACTGATAAGTATGTAGTAAAATACACATAAATTTTTACTCCAGACTTAGATTAATACGCGGTTGGAGTTTTTGGAAAGAAAACTCAAAGACCTTTAATTTGGTGGGTACTAGGCCACCTAACGCTTCATATTCTAGGATTTATGATCGTTTGAATTTGAAACTAGTTTAGTCTTACATGAGAACTTCTTTGGTTGGGGTGCTTTCAACTTAACTTGTTGATAGGAGTTTCTTATGAACATGATTCGTATCTAAAGTACTCACCACACTAGGAAAATTACCATTACACTTATGGAAATAGGGTTTTAACTTAGAATTTTTGGGGTGTTACATAGTGGTAGGGTGATTGAACTAAATAAGGGATTGTAGTCCGGGTCTGGACTTAGTTGTCAGATTAGTGTTAAGTGTGACTGGGGAAGTCTTAGTGCAAGTGTGACTTGGGAAGTCCTAATGTTAAGTGTGACTGGGAATATCCTGGTGTTGAGTGTGATTTGGGAAGTCCAAGTGGTTGTGGTGTAGAGTATCATTAATATGGAGTTGGCAGCGGAGTAGGGTAGGAAGGCTTGGGAGTGGACGTATAAGTTGTTAGTGTTAATATCATGAAGGGGGGGGGGGTAAAGTTGGATGATGAAAGACTGGATTCTTGTAACTTAATGTATATTTCCTCTTGATTTCTTATATGATAGTATGCGGTGGATTCAGGTCGATCGATGATACCTATCAGTACGTGTTGTTTGTACTAATACTACTATTGCTATACCTTTTTGGGTATAGTCAGGTTGCAGAATCAGTGACGTTTCTTAGGTATAGGACGAAGATGATCTCCAGCAGCTTCTACTCTTCGTTTCCATGATGGAAGTTGTGTCTTCTTTTTATACTTTGTATTTTTCCTTAGAGGTCTTATACATGTTTAGACTAGTTCCCAGGGAGGATTGTATTAATGTTGTAAAGGTTTTACTGTTCTGAATATTGTAAGTGTTTTTCCAGTATTAAAAAGGCTATTATCTCATGTTTACTTTTGATTTTTGTATTACCTATTGGATCAGGTGGTAAGGGTTCTCCTATCTATGTGCTTAGAGTAGGTGCCCACACGTCTCATTAGTTGGGTCATGACAAATTAGTATAAGAGCGTAGGTTACCGGTGTCCCAGTACAAGAGCAAATGTCGAATAGAGTCTTGTGGATTGGTGTTATGACATCCACATATAATCTTTGGGAAGCTATGAAGCATTCTAGCAATTGCCTCTCTTCTTTCACTCCTTTCATGCGGTCTGTCCTTACTTGTATGGGATAAGTCCAATTGGTATCTCTTGATTCCAATTGGTATCTCAACAAGGTCAGAAGGTGTTGCTTACCTCCAGCTGTAATGAGACAAGCAAGAGAAGTTGGAACCAGGAAGGTTCCAAATTGTATCTGGCCTTAGAGGTTGTGGTAAGGTAGGGATGATCGACTAACAGTTTTCCATGGGGGATTAAAGGAATATGAATCTGACTTGATTGAGTGCTGAAATTTGAGACTCATGATTGTATACATTGCCTTACCTGTATAACTGCAATTGTGTGGTGTGTAATTACTTGCTTTACTATGAAAAATGTTGGTCCGATAAGAGTCATAACTCGATTTGTTGTGAATTATTTTAACGATAAAGTGCTATATGTCCTGATTGCAAGTTTGTATTACATTTCGGGTATGGACTGACCATTGGTAAGGATGGTAAAGGGACAAGTCTTATGACTGTAGGGAAACTTCAATTTCAGGACAGTCGAAATTGGTTGGAACCATGGGAAGAATGGGGAACTATTTGTGCATGATAGTGGGAATGTGTGTTGTAAATAGATTTCTAAGGTGTTCCGTATAATGTTTTTACGATGATGTGGTGCTTATTCAGAACTATGCATTGCTGGGGATGGTCTTGAGGTATGTTTAAGATCATGACGTGATTTTAGAGGTTAATGTCGTGTAACCGGGAATGGGGGAATGGGTGAACTTTGCAGAAATTTCAATTTCTGGACTATTAACATCAGGGCTGCCATAGCGGGACTGCATCGCTATGGCAATCCCACTATAGCGGGAATTTGTCCACTATGGTAGTGCCGCTGTAGAAGTGTGTCACCTGCTATAGCAGGGAGGGTAGGACAGAATCTTTGCCCTATTTTCCCCTGTTTTTTGTTACATTTTTGAGACATCTAAGAACGCTAGTTAAGCTGCGAGCTGCTATGTAAAACAAGAAAATCACCAATGGAGCGAATATAGCATGCATATAAGTCATTACTGATTAAAACTAGAATCCACGTGCTTAAAATAAAAGGGAAAATAGAAGGGTAACATCGTCTAGTACATGCCCCAAATGGGGGCAAAACCCAAGAATAATATTTCTCATATAATAAGGGGAGGGGGGAGGTCCTAGCCAGATGCCTCATCACCATCAGGGGCTGCAGGGGTGGGATCCTCGGCATCACTCAAGAAAGGAAACTCCTGTAGGTCCTCCGTCTCTAGCTGGGGAAGCTTCTGATCGGGGTCAGAGCAAGTGAACATGACCTTAATAGTCTTCCACATCTAGGCAAACATACAATTTCTGGAGCCCTTTTCTTCTTCTCCTTATCTAACTCCCTGCAGAGTGCTGCAAAGTCCTGAATAGAGGGGGGCAGGGCTGTACCTCTGGCAACAGTACCCTCCATAAACCTCCTGACCATGTCTTAGTCCTCCTCGAGCTGAATTCCAGTGATTGGGAAGGAGGGGCAGGATCATCACCATTATCATTAGCACCCTCGGCAGCCTGGATGCTCCCTGCTTCATTCACCTTTCTCTTCTTCTTCCTCGTAGAAGTGATCAACTTCACCCGGAGAGGGTTAAAGGGGGCACCCATATCCACCTCAATATCAATCTCATCCTCAGGCACCTCGAAGTGCCTGCATAACTCAGATACCAGACCCGAAAGGAAAGGGCCCTTCTTGGGACTCCGATAGAAGTCCTTCCACTTAGATACTATTTGTTCCCCCACGTTTAGCTGTATGCGCTGTATAGAACAAGCCATCACCAAGGCTCGAGGAAAGGTCACATCAGTAGTATTACCCGATGGATGGATCCTCTGGTACACTAAGTTTAGCCACCTCCTAGCGTCGGCTGAGAAGTATGTACTAGTGGTTCCCTTAGAAGTGGGCCAGTAGACCTGATCCTTGAACTCCTCCTCCACCAGAGTATCCCTCAGCCATGTCATATCTCACATCCGAAGCTTGGCTTTGTATGCCTCATTCAAAATATGAGGCACTCCTAGCACCTCATTGAAGGCACGAGCATCCATGGGGAAATCCACTCCTCGGAGGCGGATAGTAGGGTTGGGATCATCCTAAAATATAGTAGTGTAATGACTGAGTTCGTCATTATGGGTAGGCTTTTCGTGCCAAGTTCGAGTTAAAATACTTCTGGGTTGAGAGTTGAAAATTCTAGGCTAGGCTAGCCTTGGCCAGAATTAGAGTGAGGTATAGTCCAAGGCAATACGGGTAAGGATTGGGTTCTATGTCTTGATTTGATCTAGTTTTATGTGTAGCTAATACATAGAGGAGTCTGGGGGACTTTTCGGAATCAAATTCAGGTAAGAAGAGCTCCCAAAATCGAGGTTGACGTGAATGGGTTATTCAAGAACTTTGGGGATTCAAGGTGTGTTGTAAAAAGGGCTATTTTTAGGAATTTTCCGAGTTTCTGTCCATGACGAGTGCTACCGCTCTACCAAGACGACCTTCGCTATAGAGTAATAATTACCGCTATAGCGAAAGTCAAGACAGTCAACCTCTGCCACAGCGGTTGACTCTGCTATGGCGGTACTACTATAGAGGAGCAGGGATTGCTATAGCAGAGCGATTGGACCAGAAATCCTAGAAAATGGTTTTTTTTATTTCATTCTCTTCCCTTCAGCCCCAAAAACAAATAAGAGTTATTCCAAAAACCCTCCTAGGCTGCTCCAAGGCTTGGGAGACATGGGGGGAGGGATTCCAGCAAAAGGGATGCAAAACTACAAATTTGGACCTGCAGAATCATCAGGGAATGCCTTCACGAAACCAAAAAGGTCATTGAACAGCTGCTCGACATCCAGGTAGGCTAGGTTTCTTCCCAAGAGTATATTGACCATTTTTATTTCCTATTATTGTGTAGAATGAAAGGGAGAATCCATGATTAGGACTTTGGGCACGGAGTTTGGTGGATTCAATACTGGTTATGTGTGAATTAGGAATTGTATGGATTGAAGGGTTGGTCTTACGATACGTATAATGTGGATATTTAATTATTTTGGTAGAATAAAATGATAGGCTTGGGGACTGGAATGTCGAGAAGGTTTGGGGAACCGGGAGAATGCTTAGGAACTACGGATAATGGAAATGGAAAACTCCTAGATAAGGTTTCGAGAATGTAAATGGCATGAGATGTAGCTGTTGGTTTTACTAAGGCTAAGGGGAGGTATTCCCACTCTATGTTCGGTGTTGGGTAAAGTCTCAGGAATCACGTAGTTGCTAAATTATGCTAAGAAAGGAAATCGTTCATTATATGTCAGAAAGGGGAAACGAGTTGATCCTCAGACCAAGGTTGGGCTAAGTCATCCACCCGGGGAGGGTGATAACGCTCAAAGTACCACTCCGATTAAGAAGCGTAAGCGATCGTTGTCAAATATAGAACCCAACAAAGGTTGGGGTCGATCCCACAGAGAATATGGTGAAAGTTAAGTCGTTAGTGAATTAGTTGACTAATGGTCAATAGTTTCCGGTAAATAAAAGGGGGGTTTTGTGTGAACAATGTGTAAACAAAACGAACAATAATGTATGAGTGAAAATCAATATGAGAGAGAACTAGGGAAGTGTTCACCATGGCGTTGTAACAATGTCGATTCTAAGCTTAACCGGGTTCTTTCTATATGCGTGTCACGATGTGATTGAATTAATGGTATCATCTAAACGTTTCTCAACCAAATAGACGAATTTACTTTTCAATTCTCTCGAACTTGAAAAGGTGTGCTTTTAGATTTCAATCCTAAACATCAAGTAGATTAATCTAGTTACAGCATTAATCATAAGACAAGAGTTGGTAGTCTCGAATCCTCGTCGTTAATCAAGTTTCCCGGTTTTAATCTCTTTACTCAAGCAAATTAAACCTAGGCATGTTCTAATGTTTGCAACCACTAGAAAACGTTAAATAATGAATGAATAACAACGTGACAACATATATATTGAACCCGTCGCTACCCGGAATCTATCTTGCTACGGTTGCCATGGCTCCCACAACCCTAGTTGTGGGAGGTTTAGTTCCTCATGCTATTAAGAAAAGAGAAGAGAATAGTATTCATAATAAGGAGAAGAGATTCTTACAATATAATGAAAACAAATCTTCAATGATCCAAGAACAAGAAAAACCAAGATCCCAAGAACGATTCAAGAACACGTTTTCAAGACAAGGAAAACGTGTTTCTTGCTCTCAAAAATCTCTCCTAAAACTATTGGGAGAACTATATTAAAAAGCTTGGTAAATAAAATAAACCTAACATAGGGTATTTATAGGAGTATAGGAAACAAATCCCAAAAACGTCAGGATTCCGCGTAGCGGACTGCCTAGGTGTGACGGCCAGGCTGACGGACCGTCACTGGCTTGACGGACCGTCGCCTGGACCGTCGTCACTAGGCAGTAGGCTGCCTCAGGGTGACGGTTTGGGTGACGGACCGTCACCCACTTGACGGACCATTTCCTGAACCGTCACTCTTATCCAGAATGCTCTTTTTGCTCGTATTTCCTTCCGTTTCCATGTTTGTCCCTATTTCCTGAAAACATAACATAAAACCATCAAAACGACGACGGTTGCTTGAAAACGTACGATTGTTCTTAGTTAAAAGGAGTCGAAAGTGCCGTAAAATGGCGGCACATCAACACCCTCAACTTAGACGTTCGCTTGTCCTCAAGCAACATAACATAAAAGAAAAACAACACGACGACTCAACTAAGAAAACAAACTCGTGTCTCTAGCAACTCATGGTCATTCAACATCTTATTCAGTTTTAATTCAAGCTCCCTCGTATCACACAAATGTATGAAACACTAACTTGCATGGATCCAAACATGTCATTCTGATATGATAGAACATTCTACATACACACGCGCAGCTATCCTAACAATCAATAGACAATACAGACATCTTGGTGCCCTCACCACAAAGAAATCCCACACACAAGATTTGGGACTAGGTACGCGCTCACACTCACAAACGATTTCGAACAATGCACATGCGATACCATAGGCTTGCCCTTACTATTCTATTTCAGTTCTTCAGATAGCCGATCAGGATCACTACAGGACTTGTTTTGGCTTGTAATGAGGCTTCAGGTGCTTGTAGGATACATTTAGGGGTTAGTGACTAAGCCCTCCTTGGAACCACCGACGTCTTATTACCACATACTTTACTTTGTCCATCCTTATTCACCTTTTTATTTCCTTCTATCTAGCTACAGGTGCGGCCTCTTTATTTTGACAATTCTTTTTATTCCTTTTTCGATCTTTTTCATCTCTTTTTATTTTTCTTTTCTTTTCTTAGGCACACCCGAATTTTCATTCTATTCACAACCAATCTTCTCCATCCTCTTTTTCTTATCATTTACCTCTATAGTAGCCACCCTCAACTTAGGCTGATTGCCTGAATTGAGGTGCACGATGTCCAAGGAAGGACCAGGGCCAAAATAGGGATTCACGTTAAACAGGAACAGTGACAGGTTATTGAAAGAACAAGATCAATTGTGGCTCAAATAGGGATCAAAGGGATTATTTATATTTGGACGGTCTTTTAGGTTAAGTGGACTGCATACAAAAAGGGCCTGTGATCCTTTCCTAAGCAACCAAACTTTGAACTTAACAAAATAGACCGGGCAAGTTCTAGATGCATGCACAGAGTAAGAATTTATAGCAATAATCTCACACACTCTTGGCACCAAGAAACTATATCGCTACCAACTATCAAACAACCGCTCGGCTTAAGCATACTCATTCTAATCATAATCACACAATGACATTCAAGGATCCAGACAATCAATCGTTTCAACATAAGTACAAAACCAAATTTTTTTTTAAAGGGGGCTCCTTTTAGTCAAAGAAAAACGCCACATGCTTGCTATAGACACTTAGAAAACAACTAAAAATTTAAACGACAACCTAAACATGCCGGTTCTATTAGATAGCACACCAGAGGGAAAAGAAACACGGCAACAAAAACCCTCGGTGGTGACTCACAGGTTTCCCCACACCCTCAACTTAGACTCATGCATTGTCCCCAATGCATCCATATGAAAGCTAAAAACTGTGCGAGAAAGGAATACCTGTGAAGTCGATAGGACTCAGATTCTGGAATGATGTTGGAGACCGCCAGGGTCTCCAAAATAGGAGAACTCGATAGAGTGTGTGCACGTGACAACCTCATGTTGCGTTCCAGCTTCTTCTTTCATTGGCTCCGCAGCTAGTCGCGACAACTTCTTCGCTCTTTCTTTGCAGATTCTCTTGCGGTGTTTTCGTTTCTTTGATCTATTTTTACCGCCTTCCTCTACATGTTTCCCTTCTCGCACCATCCTTCTCACAACATCTAGAGTCTCGCCCAAACCCTTCTCCTCGAGATGCACATCCGCAGGAACTTCCTCAATAACATTGATGACCGCGACCACCCTCATGTCACTTGGTTGCTTCATCAATTTAGACACATCGAACTTGACAACTTCATTGTTTAGCCTGAAGGTCAGTTCGTTTCTTTCCATGTCAACCAATACTCTTGCCGTGGCTAGCAATGGTCGTCCCAAGATTATGGGAACTTCAAAATCCACTTCGCAATCCAAGATCACAAAGTCAGCTGGGAAGATAAGCTTACCGATCTTTACTAGCACATCAGACAATATTCCCACGGGTCGCTTTACCGAACGGTCAGCCATCAACACTCTCATGGACGTTGGTTTGGGAGCTCCCAAACCCAATTGTTTATAGACTGCTAGCGGCATCAGGTTGATGCTAGCACCAAGATCACACAAGGCTCTTCCGAAGCCGAGTTTCCCTATAGTACAGGGAACAGTAAACGCACCTGGATCTTCCTTTTTGTCTACTAATGACCTTGAGGAAATAGCACTGCAGTGGTGGAGGTTGTCTTCCGGTTCAACACTTACCGACCTTTTCTTTGTAATCAAGTCCTTCATGAACTTGGCATAACCGGGCATTTGTTCAAGCGCTTCCACCAATGGGATGTTTATTGATATTTGCTTGAGCATGGTCAGGAAATTCAGGAACTTACCATCTTCCGCTTTCTTCTTCAGGCGTTGTGGGAAAGGAGGTGGTGGTCGAGGCATCATAGTTGGAAGCTTTTCAGCTTTCTTGCTTTTCTCCACGGGCTCTAGAGTAGCTTCCTCGACTTCCTTGTCATCCACGATCTTACCCTCTTAAGTCTGAATTACCGGATGTGATTCCGGTAATATTTTTCTGCTCCTTGTGGTGATCGCCATACAACTCACGTCATTCCTCGGGTTTTGGATCGTGTCACTCGGCAAGGTACCTATCTTCCTTGGGTTAAGAGATGCCGAGATTAAGCCCACTTGCTGCTCCAATTGCTTAATCGAAGTGGAATGTGCCTCCACTATTTGACTCATGGCCGATAACTCAGTCCTTATCTCCTTCACCCCAGAGTCAGTCGATTCTACCTTCTGCAGCATCTTCGCCATCATGTTCTCTAGCTTGGAAGTCCCTGCCTCGTTGCTAGCTTTGTCCCGATTACCAGGTGGTACATACAAGCCACCTCTATCGGTGTTATTCCTCCAGTTTCCTTGATCGCGATTGTAGCCAGCTTTCTCATAGTAGTTGTCCTTCTGATAGGTCCGACCTTGGTTTCCTTGGCCATTGGCCTGGAAACCCCCCAAGTAATTCGCCTCCTCAGGTTCCAACTCTGCTGCTCTACCTTGGGAACCCACAGCTTTTACCTTCTCCATACCTCCTGAGAACAAGTGCTTTGTCAGTAGGTCCAACTGCGTTTTCAGATGCGCCATGTCTTGGTCGCGCTCCTCGTCTTTTCTGCGCTGCTCAGCTGACATCCCAACTGCATAAGTGCTAGCTGCTACCTCTGAATCCCGTGTATGCCAGGCCCTGTTGGTTTTGGTGAGCCTGTCCAAAATAGTTGTGGCATCGACAAAAGTGCGACCCATAAACGCTCCACCTGTTGCGTTGTCCAACGTTGGCTTGGTAGCCGAATTCAGTGCCCTGTAGAATGTTTGCATCAAAAATTCGTCGTTCAACTGATGGTTAGGGCATTGTGATATCTTCTTTTTAAATCGCAACCAGGTCTCGTGTAATGCTTCGTGAGGTTGCTGCCTGAAATTGCTAATCTCATCCCTCAACTGTATCATCCTAGAGGGAGGAAAGAACCTTTCTAGGAAAGCTCCTTTCAACTCTCCCCAAGTTGCGATAGAGTCGGGGGTCAGCTCTGTCAACCACAATGCTGCCTCATCAGACAGAGACAACGGAAACAACCTGAGCCTGATCGCTGTCTGACTCACTCCAGGTAACTCAAACGACTTGCAGATGCCCACGAAATTCATCAGGTGCTGGTTTGGGTCATCCCCAGCGGCACCACGGAACACTCCTCTCAAGTTCAACAGCTGGATCATCGTGCTAGTGATGTTGAACTTGGCTCTGGGCGCTAGCGGTGGAAGAGCAATGGCGCCCGTAGCGCCAACTCCATCCAAGTCGATATCCTCATCATTCAGCATAACATCGTCCTGCAGCCCACCAGCATTCAAATTATGTTGGGCCTGCAGTTCTGCAGCGAGCCTTGCTGCCTCTTATTGTGCGGCCATATTCCGCCTTAACGTTCTAGCAAGCTTGGGGTCGTAAGGTAATGTTGATTCACCCGAGCGCCGGGTACTTGGCATGCACAACTCTGTACCCTGTCAAAAACAAAAACAACAAATAAACGTAAAAGCAGGAAAGTATGACTAAGAGTCAAATAAACACACCGGACTTAATAATCAACCGTATTCCCCGGCAACGGCGCCAAAATTTGATAACGCTCAAAGTACCACTCCGATTAAGAAGCGTAAGCGATCGTTGTCAAATATAGAACCCAACAAAGGTTGGGGTCGATCCCACAGAGAATATGGTGAAAGTTAAGTCTTTAGTGAATTAGTTGACTAATGGTCAATAGTTTCCGGTAAATAAAGGGGGGGTTTTGTGTGAACAAATGTAAACAAAACAAACAATAACGTATGAGTGATAATCAATAGGAGAGAGAGAACTAGGGAAGTGTTTACCATGGCGTTAGTAACAATGTCGATTCTAGGCTTAACGGGGTTCTTTCTATATGCGTGTCACGATGCGATTGAATTAATGGTATCGTCTAAACGTTTCTCAACCAAATAGACAAATTTACTTTTCAATTCTCTCGAACTTGAAAAGGTGTGCTTTTAGATTTCAATTCTAAACATCAAGTAGATTAATCTAGTTACAGCATTAATCATAAGACGAGAGTTGGTAGTCTCGAATCCTCGTCGTTAATCAAGTTTCCCGTTTTAATCTCTTTACTCAAGCAAATTAAACCTAGGCATGTTCTAATATTTGCAACCACTAGAAAACGTTAAATAATGAATGAATAACAACGTGACAACATATATATTGAACCCGTCGCTACCCGGAATCTATCTTGCTACGGTTGCCATGGCTCCCACAACCCTAGTTGTGGGAGGTTTAGTTCCTCATGCTATTAAGAAAAGAGAAGAGAATAGTATTCATAATAAGGAGAAGATATTCTTACAATATAATGAAAACAAATCTTCAATGATCCAAGAACAAGAAAAACCAAGATCCCAAGAACGATTCAAGAACACATTTTCAAGACAAGGAAAACGTGTTTCTTGCTCTCAAAAATCTCTCCTAAAACTATTGGGAGAACTATATTAAAAAGCTTGGTAAATAAAATAAACCTAACATAGGGTATTTATAGGAGTATAGGAAACAAATCCCAAAAATGTCAGGATTCCGCGTAGCGGACTGCCTAGGTGTGACGGCCAGGCTGACGGACCGTCACTGGCTTGACGGACCATCGCCTGGACCGTCGTCACTAGGCAGTAGGCTGCCTCAGGGTGACGGTTTGGGTGACGGACCGTCACCCACTTGACGGACCATTGCCTGAACCGTCACTCTTATCCAGAATTCTCTTTTTGCTCGTATTTCCTTCTGTTTCCATGTTTGTCCCTATTTCCTGAAAACATAACATAAAACCATCAAAAAGACAACGGTTGCTTGAAAACGTACGATTGTTCTTAGTTAAAAGGAGTCGAAAGTGCCATAAAATGGCACATCAAGGGGTAGGTGATGATTAACGATCCCTGTAAATGTTGTATATTGTGTACTCTTATCTAAGTGCTTGTATGAGATACATTGCTTAGGGATTGTTAGGAATGTCTAAGAGTCCTGTATAACAGTCTGTGAATTGAACTGTGTGTTGTTTATGGTTTTACAAGTTGTTTGTTCATTATTTGACTGTGGATTAATTGACATTCAATTGGCTCGGGTACCACGCCTAGTACGGGAATACTAATGGTTGGCTCGGGTACCAAGCCTGGTACAGGAATACTAATGGTTGGCTCGGGTACCATGCCTGGGTATGGGATACTAATGGTTGGCTTAGGTACCACACCTGGTATGGGAATATACTAACGGTTGGCTCAGGTACCATGCCTGGTATGGATTTACTTTACTGCATCATTTCATTGATATTATTGCATTGTGTACTTGGTGTTGGTTCCATGAGTGGACTGGGTTGTGTTTATAAATTGTGATATTACTTTTGGTCTTGGTGTAGGCCGGGTTGTTATACTTTATTATGCTTTTGGTCTTGGTGTAGGCCGGGTAATTATATTGTGAGTTTGGTCTTGGTGTAGGCCATGTTGTTATATTATATCGTGCTTTTGGTGTTGGTGTAGGCTGGGTAATTATATTGTGAGTTTAGTCTTAGTGTAGGCCGGGTTGTTATATTATATTGTGCTTTTGGTCTTGGTGTAGGCTGGGTTTTTATACTTTATTGTGCTTTTGGTCTTGGTGTAGGCCGGGTAATTATATTGTGAGTTTGGTCTTGGTGTAGGCCGGGTAATTATATTGTGAGTTTGGTCTTAGTGTAGGCCGGGTTGTTATATTATATTATGCTTTTGTGTCTTGGTGTAGGCCAGGTAATTATATTCTAAGTTTGGTCTTGGTGTAGGCTGGGTGGTTATATTATGTTATCAGGTGGTCTTGGTGTAGACCGGGTTATGATGTTAACTATTAGTTGGTCTTGGTGTAGACTGGGTTGTCATGTTAACACCTAGATGTGTTAGGGGGATCCTAGTGTGTCCGGACTATGTAAAAGAGGTTATAAGTTCACAATTTATTGTCGTTAAGTGTGTCAATGGTGGTCAAGAATTTGTCGTGGTTAATAAGCTAAGGATGGGTCTTGGTGTAGACTGGGTAGCCTGTTGAACACTTAGGTGTGGTTAGAGGATCCTTGGAGGGTCCGGGTTTCCCGATTAGAAAGGTATTAGATATAACTCTGTTGTTCTCATTGAATGTGTCAATGGTTGCTAGGTGATTTTCATGTGATTGGTCAATTAGGAGTACGATTGAAAGTCTAGGGTTGTAGTTGTTGGTTGTTATAACCAGGATGGAAAGTTGTCCGAGAGGTCCAGGAAGGGCTGGACACCGGTAAGTGATACTACGGGTATAAGTGGTTTAGTTGGGCAGTTAACCAGGTTAAGTCTGAATATCTAGTCAAGGCGGTTGACTTGGGTAAGGGAAGGGTAGTCCAGGTATGGACATTGTTATTGGTAAGGATTAAGTGAGACTTGGGAAGTCTAGGGATAAGGTGACTTGGTAAGTCTAAAGGTTAGGAAGGTCGGTTCTGAAAGGGGGAATTGATAAAGGTGATGTTGAAAGGGGTGGAGCATTTACATTGTGCATTTTATCTTGATTTTTATATGATGGTAGGAGTGAATTCGGGTCAGCCGATGATGCCTACCATACGTGTGTTTGTACGGATTCTACTCTTGCTATACCTTTTTGGGTATAGTCTGGTTACAGGGTTGGTGATGTTTCACAGGTTCAGGATTGCGGTGATCTTCCAACAGCTCCTACTTCCTTCTATGTGGAGAGTTGTGTCAATTTTATGTTATAAGTTCATGTTGTAGAAGCTCTTGTACCGACTTAGACTAGGTTCTGGGGAGGGTGTTTATATTGTTAATAAATTTCCGTAAGTTTTAAAGGTTGTGAAATTTTCGAAAGCTGTTGTATAAAGATTTTCCAAACATTTGTAAAGGGATTCCTCTTGTATTAAGGGACTTATTTAATGGTTTATTTTCTTTTTTGCTTTGCATGTTGGTTCGGGTGGTAAGGGTTCTCCTATCTAGGTGGATTAGAGTAGGTGCTTGAATGGCCCGGTAGTTGGGTCGTGACAAGTAGGGAGGATGGAATAGAACTCCCTCACCCAGCCTAAGCCCCGGAAGGGGGAGCCAACACCAACGAACCCAAGCCAAATTTCTGAATCCTAAGATAGAAGGCATTTGCCTTCTCTTCCACACCCCTCATGTTGAAGTCCCTTTCATAACATATACCTGTCCACCGGTAATCTCGAAACCTCTCCCGACTAGCATCATTGGGGAACCTCTCGTAGGGAGGAATTCGTTCTTGGTTGGCAGCCATTTAGTAAGTCAACAAGAAATGTGTCAGGGGGTGGGGTTAGAACTTTTAGAAGTGTGAGGAAATAACATTCGACAGGGGAAAATTTATTCTTGGATATGCCTGGGTGACTACTGTCTGCAGCCTCCCGCTAGAGCAGATGGTCCTCCGCTATGATGGTACCACTTTAGGAGGAATTTCTCTGCCATAGCGGGACCACTGTAGCAGGTGGGTTCCGCTATAGCAGTTTTCATCATCCCATAATTTCAAGGGGTGCAACAATGGTGTCCCTTGACCCAAATCTTCATTTTTAACATTCCAAGTCATGATCAGTGTTCCTAAAGTGCCCTACCACTATTTTATGCAAAAATTTGGGCATTATAACCCCTAAAATTTGCCCAATCACCACTTTTCATCAAGAAAAACCCTTCATATTCCCCGCCATTTTGAACCTATTTTGGACCAAAAATCCCATAATCCTTATGCCCAGAACATTGTGGAAGCAGTGTAAACATAAGGGAAGCACCCATGCTTCGTTATTCCGACAAAAATCAAACCTACTTTCAAATTCAAAAATCAACTACAATATCTACTTTAATCAACCATTTTCTACCTTAAGACTATCAATAATCGTGCAATAAAGCAAGAAAGTAAGTGGGTAGTATTCTGACGTTGGGATCAGAGTGATCGGGATGAGGGTAGTGTTTTTGGATGAAAATGGGGTAGAATGGGCATGAAACCCATTTCTCACCCCTTTTAATTGTTGCCAACCGCTATAGCATTCAGCCACTCGCTAAAGCAGTACTACTATGTAAGTATAATTTTCGTTATAGTAGAAAGGCAGGCCATTATGAGAGCGAAAAAGTTCCTTGCTGAGTCATTTGAAATATCTTTTGCTCCAATATTCTACGAGGTCCTAGATTTTTTGGTCACTCAAGAAAGGTTACTCGAATTTTTTTTTTGAATAGCTCGGAGGAAGGAATTCCTTGACAGAGCGGGATTATATTATTTCCAAATGAGTCCAGTATGACTAAATAGGGGAAAGTTTTTATATTTTGCGTAGGGTTATAATTACGCGGTGCAGGTAGGCCTATGGGAATCCTAGATTGGTTTCTTGTTCCTCGTTATTTATGGATCATTCGGGAATGAACAATGGGTAAATTGGTATCTGTTGTAACGACCTGTCCTATCATCATTCTAAAATCACCATATTGTGGATTTAGGGAGTGATTAAAATAAGATTTAATTTAAGTGAGGTTGACATGATGGAAATTTCAGATTTTGAAATTTGTCCGGACTGACATCACCATGCTATAGCAGGAATTTTACTGCTATAGCACTGTCGCTGTAGTGGTTCGCCGACCGCTATAGCGGTATGACAGAGGCAGTAGCTGAAAACATGAATATTATTTTTAGACTTCTCTTCTTCAGTTGGAAAACATATGAGGGTTACTCCAAAAATCCTCCTAAGCTGCTCCAAAGCTTGGGAGCCATGGGTTATGGCCTAAATGCTGAACTATTGACCCTACTTGTTCGGATGGGTGTTCACCCCAAAGTGTTCCCGAACTGCATGCATACATCCTGGTCCTCAGGACCCAACACTATATTATTCTTAAATATTTCCTTTCAAATGAAAAGATGCAAAAGGTGTTGATACTTCCTATCCACATAGAAATCTTACCCTCTTTCACACATTACTGGTGGATGCTACAACCGCTATCACTTTGGCTGCAGGAAGGGAATGAAGGTCGAAGAGGTAGGGAAGAAAAGGTTAGTCGCTATTGGCTTACCCTTATATCAGGCCTTGGTATGGCGTATACATGATGGATGAAGGTTTTGGCAAAGTTAGGAAAGATTTCGGCTAAAGAGGGGCAAAGCCATGTATTCTACGTCCGTTCTCCATCAGGAATTGCCTTTACGAAGCCAGAATATAGTGTTCAGACCTCTGCCACTGATGCTTAGTGTCCAGGTAGGTTAGGTTTAACACGGTGGCTATAGACCCATATTTTCTTACATATTATTATTGTAGAATGACGGGAGAGTTTATGCCTAGGCCTTCGGGCACGGAGTCTATAGGAATAATATAGTGTTTGAGTTGTATGATTGATGATGAAATGGTAATATTGTGGGTTGTTTATCCAATTCTTATATATCACTGTGCGTGATTCTAATTCTAGGGAACTAGATTGTTGGGTAGGTTCGAGAAACCAAAAATGTTGTGAACAAATAAGTGGCTGAGTTATAGTGGTCTTTCGAGAATAATTCAATTAAGGGAACGAAATGAACAGGAAGAGTTGGAGCCTCAATGTTAGGGGATGTTTTCTCTAAACTATGTTTGACTTTAAAGAAGGGTCCCAGAATTGATGTAGCGACTATATATGTGTCTATAGGGCAAATCGGGAGTTAGTCTTCGGACAAGATATCAATGTTGGGGTTATGAACCAGGTTGTTGGGTAGGTGATGGTTATTGTTTTTCCATTTACATGTGTACATGGTAACTGTTGCTTGGTATTGCATGTTCATTGTATGTTTTAAGGAATGGAATTAGGAATGTCTACATATCCAATTAGCAATCGTGTAAAATGAAATGTCCTTGTTGCTTGTTGGTTTACAAGTGTGTTTTTGTTCATTATTGTTGATTGTTGGATTGTGTTTGACATTCGGTTGTCTTGGGTACCACACATGGTATGGAATACATATTGGTTGGATCGGGTACCATGCCTGGTACAGGTTACATATATCGGTTGGCTTGGGTACCATGCCTGGTATGGGTTCTATAATAGTTGGCTTAGGTACCATGCTTGGTACGAGATTGATTATAATTAATTGATTGTGTTTTTTTTTGACGATTTCATGAGTGGACCGGGTTGTATTCTTGAATCTTGATTGTTGAATAATGGCCCATGAGAGGCCGGGTAGTTGTACTTAAATATGAGGTCGGTCCTTGTAGGGATCAGAGTTACATGTGGAATATTGTAGGTGTTAGCATAGGGATCCTTGGGCGGCCCAGGTACTTGTAAAGGGTAAGATAAAGATATGTGGTCTAATTATTGTGTTGTTGGGCATACTTCTGGTTGTAGTGTCAGAGTGATTGTCCTAAATAAGGGATGGTAGTCTGGTTCTAGACTTAGTTGTCAGATTAGTGTTAAGTGTGACTGAGGAAGTCTTAGTGCAAGTGTGACTTGGGAAGTTCTAGTGTTAAGTGTGACTGGGAATGTCCTGGTGTTGAGTGTGACTTGGGAAGTCCTAGGGGTTATTGTGTAGAGTCTCTTAAATGTGGTGTTAGCAGTAGAGCAGGGTAGGAAGGCTTGGGAGTGTACATGTAAGTTCTTAGTGATAATATCATGAGGGGGGGGGGTAAAGGTGGATGATGAAAGACTGGATTCTTGTAACTTAGTGCATATTTCCTCTTGATTTCTTCTATGATGGTATGTGGTGGTTTTGGATCGACCGATGATGCCTACCAGTATGTGTTGTTTGTACTGACACTACTCTTGCTATACCTTTTTGGGTATAGTCTGGTTGCAGGATCAGTGATGTTTCTTACGTACAGGTTAACGGAGAACTCCAGCAGCTTCTACTCTTTGTTTTCATGATGGAAGATGTGTCTTCTTTTTATACTTTGTATTTCTCCTTAGAGGTCTTGTACCTGTTTAGACTAGTTCCTAGGTAGCGTTGTATTTATGTTGTAAAAGTTTTACTGTTCTGAATATTGTAAGTTTTTTTTAGTATTAAAAGGGATATTTTCTCATGTTTACTTTTGATTTCCGCATTACCTGTTGGATTAGGTGCTAAGGATTCTCCTATCTATATTCTTAGAGTAGATGCCCACATGGCCCGATAATTGGATCGTGATATTAAGAAATTGAATACTTCTAGCAATAAGATTTATAATTGTCGAACACACCTAATTACTAAATGAATTGTCTTTTTCCTTTATATGATTTCACCACAAGCTACTAATTCTCTATTTAAGAAAATAATTTCAACAATCTCTAATAACATATTATGAGGCGGAACTTCGAAAATAAAAGAACGTTACTATCCCCCAGTTTTCATACCAAAATAGTTTTCCAGTTTGTTTCCCCAAAGTTGAAAGACTTAAAGAAAATTTTAGTTTTTAGTTAATTCTAAATCTAATTATTATAAATATTTATCTCAATCAAGAGGATGAATTCAATGAGTATGTATATCAAGAACTTACTTATAAAAGTTACGAATGGAGGAAAGTAATTTGGGTCTCCTAGATATTGATTTGTCTCAATAATCTTTCTCTTTTCTTCCATTCTCTCTTTTGTTTTCTTCTTCTCTTTATCGCATCATTCCTCTATATTTATACTCATTTTTTTGTTCCTAAAAGGGTCATTGTAAAAGACTTTTATGTTAAAAGCATCACAATAATTTATGCCCCTTCACCGCCTCTCTCTCTCTTTTATTTTCACCGTCTCTTTCTCTCTTTTTTATAAATCTGTTTATTAATTATTAAGGAGATTGATTTAAGGAGGTGGGATATATATTAGTGGTTAAGTATCATAGTAGGTTGGATTAGGTAATTTAACTCGTTACTATTTTAAATGGGTGAGGCCCAATTATTTTAAGTCATTACATTCTCTCCCCCTAATGAAAATTTGATCCTAGAATTTAAACCTATACGTACATGTGGACATAAATAAGTGAGGATACTTGTCTAACATGACTTCTTCATCTTCCCATGTCGCCTCCTCATTAGTAAATTTTTTCATACTACCTTCATTGTCGCAATCTCTTTCAAATGCAACTTCCTTACTTGTTTGTCCATTAAAAAATACTGGATCCTCTTCATAAGTTAATTTCTCGTCCAACTAAATGTTTGATGCTTCAAGCATGTGTGAGGGGTTTGGTATATACTTTTGTAGCACAGACACATGAAATACTGAATGTACTGACAACAACTTAACGATATGCAATAACACTAATTTTATCAAGTATCTCATATGGCCCAATATATCTCGGACATAATATTTTCTTCTTCTCGAATCTCAAAACACCTTTCATTGGTGATACCTGTAAGAACACATGATCTTCTAGTGAAAACCCTAACTCTCGATGTCTTTTATCCACATATTATGTTTATATACTCTGGGCTGCTAGCGATCTCTATCAAATTAATTGGACCTTGTCAATCGCAGACTTCACCAAATTTTGACCCAATATCTTTGCCTCACTAGCTTCAAACCACCTAATAGGAGATCAATATAGTCTTCCATATAATGCTTGGTAAAATGCCATCTGTATACTTGCTTGAAAGATGTTATTGTAAGCAAACTCCGTCAAAGGTAGACATTTGTCCCAACTACCACCAAACTTGAGGACCCAAGATTTCAACACATTTTCCAATGTATGTATGGTTTGATCTGAATGTCCATCCATTTATAGGTGAAATGAAATACTCAGATCCACTCGTATTTATAATGCTCCTGGGATGCTTTCAAGAAGTACGAGGTGAATTAGGGTCCTGTAACACCTCAGAACCTGAACCAACATGTATACAACACTTAGCAAATTTTTTTTAGTATTTATATGGTTTACGGTCAAGTCCACAGACCATCGTCCAGGAAGGCAGCCCATGGAATGAACCGCAGAATAGCCTCCTCCCACTTTGTTTTCCTAGGTTACCATGGGTGACTCGATGGTTCATCATCTGGAATAATGGTTCATTTTTCCAACCATGGAACCACCATCAGAAAGGTTTCATTTTCCACCTGAGTAGCATGGGTCAGTTGATGACCCGTCAAATAGTTCTACGACCTGTCATCTCAGCCGTAGACCCAAGGTTCAAAAGACCCTAAAAAATCTTAAAATAAATCACGGACAACAAGACGGTCCGTAGACCTGGTTTACGGTCTCTCATTATCAACCGTGGAATAACTTCAGAATACCATCAGATTTCCAAGGTAGAACCATAGATCAGTCCATGGTCCATAGATCGAGATCATGAACTGTAGACCCAACTGTGGAATCTCTGATTTCAGTTATTTTAAAATTGTTCATTGGGAGTAGTTTAGTCTTTTTCCCACTTTTATGTCCTATACTATGTCATTTTAAGTCTCTAAGAGGGGGAGCTTTTATCAGATTATTCAACCCTTTCCCCCTTCATTCCCATGATTTAATTTCAGAAAGAAAACAGAGCGTTCTCTCAGACTTCAGGCCTAGAGTTTCTTCTTCAGGTCCCAATCTCCAAAGTTCTAGTTCAAAGTTCTTCAAGTATTCAGGTATGTGGATATTTAGTAAGGGTTAATTTTACCCTTATGCCCAAAACCTCATCTTTTCAATACAAATTCCATGACTCTATGATTTAGGATTTTTACCGAACTATGACTATTCTTTGATCTTCAATTTTCCTATGTTGTTTTATGATCATGGTCCTTATTACAAATGATTATGCATGATATCAAAGGGGTTTTCAATTCAGTATTTGATTTTGAAATAACTATGCATGATTTGACAAATTTCATCCTATTATCAGTATGTTTTAGCAATTATGATCTCAGAATTTAGGAAAATATAGCATGACTAGCTCAGTATTTTCAGAATTTCAGCAAAATAATTATTTTACTAGTTCATACTTATTTTTAACAAATAGTTTATCTAGCTATGAGCAAATAGTAAATACAATTTTAAGAGTAGTACTTAGCACCGAGTGAACAAGGATCCCAGATAACTCAAGTCCCATAATTAAATGTCACCGTAGGATAAATGGGTCCTCGCTAGAGAGTGTCACCCTTAGCCCTTTGGGCTCAGTTTAGTGGATTCACCCTAGTTATGTTTATACTGGTGGCAAGGTATAGAGCATCTCTACAACTAGGGCCTAGAAGTTGGACTCCATGTTGCTCGCATGATTTATGTCGATTATAAGAAACTCCCCCAAAATAGCAGCTTTACTTGTACTTGATTATCATAATTTCCTACGTCTTACAGTTCAAATATGTTCTTTAGAAACAAACTATGTTATACAGTTTTGACTTATGCATTCTCAAGTGTTCATATTTAATCCAATGTTCAGTTATACTTTTAGAATACATGTGTTTCTTATGATGTAAATCTAATGCATCATCTTGCATACACAGTATATTTCATAGTACTAATCGCATACTTTCTTTGTGTTGCATCCTTTCATGATGTAGATTTGGCAGCCCGCTCCCAGACTCATGGCTAGTAGTCCAGCAACACACCCAGCCAGCTTGGTGAGTCCTCCTAATTCAAGGACCTGGAGTTCAGTTTTATTTTTAGTTCTTTCAGTATTTTCATTCAAATAATTTCGAGTTAGTTGGGGTATTGTCCCAGCAACTCCTCTTTTATAGTAGTAGAGGCTTTCATACGTAGTCAGTTATGTAGTTACTATTTTCCTTTGGTTTTAAATATACTTCAGAGATTTCATCTAACTATATATTTGATATAGTCCACTACTTATGTTTTATGCTTTTGCTTGGTATTAGTATGTTATTTAGCCTTATGATAGTGCCAAGGGTTATCTTGTGATCACTTGTGATTCCAAGTACCGTATGATATCCAGGGTGTAGACTCAAATCATGAAAAACCTGGTATAAGAGCCCTAAGTTCAAGAGTTCTAGGATGTCTGAAAAATCATGTTTAGTAGAATCTTTTTCATGGGTGTGAAGTGCGCCACACTTACGAGAGAGAGGCTACAAGGTGTTTTAGTAAATTTTCCTTCTTTTATGCTCTTTATCGTGCGATAGAGTTTGACTTTAGTTATTTTTCTAATTCACGATTTACACATTTTAGATATTGTCTCCACAAAGAAACAATGCAAGGAATGCTAACCCTCCAGTTCTAGACTATGAGGTTACAAATGTTGAATTTCACAATGCTATTCAGATGTTGGCTCAAGCTATGACCAGTCAGGAAAATCAGTAGGCTGCATTCCCTGCTAACCCAAATGATGGGTCGGCTGCTCGAGTTACGGATTTTGTCCGTATGAACCTGCTAGAGTTCTTCGGGTCAAAGGTTGAGGAAGATCCACAAAACATCATTGATGAAGTGAAGAAGATCCTCAAGATTGTACTGGTGAATGGTACTGAAAGTGTAGAGCTAGCTTCCTATCAGCTCAAAGATGTGGCTCACATTTGGTTTACTCAATGGAAGGACAGTCATGGTAGAAATGCAACTCCTATGACTTGGAATTGTTTTGTTGGGGTTTTTCTAAATTAATTCTTCTTAAGAGAGTTGAGGAAGGAAAAGGCTGAAGAGTTTGTAAAATTGAGGCAGAGGTCAATGTCAGTGAAAGAGGATGGGTTGAAATTCACTCAGCTATCCTGGTATGCTCCGAAGATGGTAGTCGAGCCAAGGGCCAGAATAAGCAAGTTCATTTTTGGATTGTCAAATTTGGTTAAGAAAGAATGTAAGACTTCTATGTTGATTGGGGATATAGATATCTCCAAACTTATGACTCATGTACAGCAGATTGAGGAGGAGAAACTGAAAGAGAGGGAAAGAGAAAATAAGAGGGACAGAACAGGTAACTTTGAGTACAGTTAGCAGAGAACTGGTGGTGAAAGCTGGTCTTCTTTCTAGTAGAGATCGTCAAGACTAGCGCCATTGTCAGCTAGTGCTCCATCCCTAGCACCTCGACCTAGGAATGATAAAAAAGGTAGGGCATCATTATCTCATTCTCAAAGAAGTGTTGCAAAGGGGCCTTTCTACCCTGCAACAAGTGTGATAAGAATCACCTCGAGGAGTGTCTTAATGGCAAGGAGGGTTGTTTTGGATGTGGTCAGTTAGGTTACTGATTGAAAGAGTGCCCCTCTTCCAAGTAGGGCCATGGATGTGGTCGAACTCAGTCTACCTCTTCAGCAGCTCCAGCAGGTTGCACAGCTCAGCAGGGTACTACTTCTGGTGTAGGTGGTGGTCAGTGCCAAAATCACCTCTATACCATGTCATCTCCCAAGATCAGGAGAGCTCACCTAATGTAGTCATTGGTATGTTGCAAGTCTTTTCTCATGGTGTGTATACTTTATTAGATCTTGGGGGTTCATTGTCTTTTGTGACCTCTTTTGTTGCATGTAAATTTGGATTCAGCCGTGACCAACTTCTAGAATCCTTTTCTATTTCCACTCCAATTGGTGAGTCAGTTATAGCAAAGAGGGTGTACAAAAATTGCCCAGTCTCATTCCTTCATAGAGTCACCTCAGCTGATCTAGTAGAATTAGATATGACCAATTTTGATATCATCCTTGGCATGGACTCGCTACATGCCTGTTATGCTTTAGTCAACTGCAGAACTAGAGTAGTAAAGTTTCAGTTTTTGAATGAGCCTGTCTTAGAGTGGCAGAGTGGTCCTTCAATGCCTATAGGTCATTTCATATCTTACCTTAAGGTTAGGAAGATGATCTCAAAAGGGTGCATTTATCACATAGTTCGAGTTCAGGATGCTGAGTTCAAGACCCCATCTCTCCAGTCAATTATAGTAGTTAGTGAGTTTCCTAAAGTATTTCCTGAGGATCTACCCTAAGTCCTCCTGAGCAGGAGATTGACTTTGGGATAAACCTTCTTCCAGATATGCAACCCATATCTATTCCTCCTTACATAATGGTTGCTGTAGAACTCAAGGAATTGAAAGACCATTTGAAAGAGACCTTCTAGATAAGGGCTTCATCAGACCTAGTATTTCCCCAAAGGGTGCTCCAGTCCTTTTTGTATGAAAGAAATATGATTCTCTTAGAATGTGTATCAACTACGGTCAGTTGAACAAAGTCACAATCAAGAATAAGTATCACATCCCCAGGATTGATGACATATTTGACCATCTTTAGGGTGCCACTTACTTTTCCAAGATTTATCTCAGGTTTGATTATCAGCAGCTCAGAGTTAGAGAGTGTGACATCCCGAAGACAGCCTTCAGAACTCGATATGATCACTACAAATTTATGATTATGTCTTTTGAATTGACGAATGATCCTGCAACTTTTATGGACTTGATGAATAGGGTTTCCAAGAAGCATCTGGACATGGTTGTCATTGTCTTTATAAATGACATCCTTGTCTATTCTCGAGGTGAGGAGGAGCATGCAGATCATTTGAGGGTAGTTTTGCAGACTCTAAAAGACCATCAGTTATTTGGTAAGTTCAACAAGTGTGAGTCCTGGTTGAAGTCAGTTGCATTTCTGGGTCATGTTATGTCCATGAGGGCATCCGGGTTAATTCGTAGAAAATAGAGGCAGTAAAGAATTGACCCAGACCCACTTTTTCGTCAGATATTAGGAGATTTTTGGGCTTGGATAGGTACTACAGGAGGTTTATTGAGGGGTGTTGACACTCAATTTTGACCTTCCTATACCTCATCCCGGGCTGTTATTTTACTAATATTATTATTTTTAATCTTGAGTTCCTTTACGTATTATTTTTGTCATGCAAATTACGCATTTTTGGTGTTATTTTTACACTTCTTGAATTCACGTGCTTAATTTATAAATATGTAATTTATTATAAGTATTGCTATTTTATCGTAAATTTTGTCTAACATTACGTGACATTAATTTTATGCATAAAATATAAGAAAAATTAGATAAAATAGTCATTGTGTTAAATTTATTACACAAAAAATAGTTCATTTATAATTTACTACCTAAAATGGCCCTTGAATTATAGCAGGAGCAACCTCAATTGTCATACCCAGGCGCCGATCTCTAGAAGCTTCTGGAATGTTCAATTTGTATGGTCTCAGTGATGAGAATATTTTGTGTTCCACTTCTGATGATGCATGCATTGGGGGCAAGTATATGTCAGTTCTGTAGATCAAGTCTTTCAAGGACTCCTGAGTTGGTGATTTGTCACCAGGCAACACATTACACATTAGCAGATGGATGCTATAAATTCCTCCAAAAAATCTACGCAAGCCGTTGGATGATCATGATGCACTTGCGGTTGAGGAAGAGTGTTTGTGGCACTTTCGCCTGATAGGGATGCCTTTGTTCTACTTTCTGCTTGCACATCATAAATTCCACCCCAACCTAGATGAGCTGTAAAATTTTGTAGAACTGTCTTGCTTTTTCCCATTGCGGCCTCCACACCTTAGTACTCATTTAATTATGGTAAGTATAATTAATTGAATCACCTTGTCAAATATGTTTTTTTCTCTTAGACACCCTTAATATTTTTTATATATGGTAATTCTTTTTCTTTACACTAATACTGATTCGGCTACTCTAACTAAGGAAAAGAATCCCCTTTGATTGATTATTCTAAACATTTATTTCCCCCCTTTAATTAGTTGTCATAACTTTAGTACCTGCATATTTATGGTAAACTTGATATGATTTTCTATTACTAATTGATTCTACTGATTCAGTTAAGAAAAATAATTTCTTTAATTGATTTTCTAAATATTCTTTCTCCCTTTTTACTTACAACTCACCCACCATAAAATCAACCTTCACCCTTCATCATTTGGACACTTGAATATTGTTCTCTACTCTAAAAAAGAAAAAGAAAAAGGCTTTAAACTTGAATTCTGCTTTGATTGTGGAAGTGTTGACTTTTGAGACCCTTATTTGTTAATTTACCGCACACTAATTAGTTATTGATCACATTATATTTCTATTTGTGCATAGGAGTCTATGTAGTTTAAATGTCTCTGTAGTTCACTTATTTTTAGAATGCTTTAAGTATTTTTTATGGAAGCAAACATATACGTCTTTTGACTCGTATGTTTTTGAATGTACGAACCAGTAGAAAGCATGTCCATTGGATTTAAGCCCAAACCTTGTCCCCATTTGATTGAATTTTGTTTAGTTATGAGTCTCTGTTTCTTTTGGTTTATTTGTGTTCATTAAAATGGTTACTTGGTTTCTTCTAGTTGTCAGATTTATATGTCAAATGCATCTGTTTTGTGTTGCCCTGGTACTATTTTATATTGAATACGGAGGGCCTTCGATGCATCCTATACCCCTTGACATGGGTAATGCCTAGGACCCTCGATGTTCTCATGAAACTTTGCTATGTCAAGGACTAATATTAGGAATTGACATGGGCTCCTCCGATTCTCTATGCTTGTTTTTGGCATATGTGACAGGTTCTTTGCTAGCATTTGTTTGGAGAAAGTGAAGAGTTGTCCGAGATGAGGATCTATTGTGGACTGGAACAGTCTCATTCTTTAACTTTAAATATATTTTTTTGCTATTCAATTTGATCTGTAATAATATTGTATAAACTTTGATAATAAATGAAGATTTAGGGGCTACTATGGGGGGCAGGGATCTATATGTTAATTGCTACTCACATGTTAATAAATTAAAGATTTAGGGGCTACTATGAGGGCAGGGATCTATATGCTAATTTCTACTCGCATGTTCTTTGTAAATGTATGTTTGAGAAGCATGTCTAATTTAGATATCATGACTACCGAATAATCTCAAAAGCATGCCATAGTTAAACATTGTCTACTTTCAATGTTTAGAAATCATGTTTATAGGACCTTTTTAGAACTTTTTAGCATGTAATCGATCTGTTAGAAACTATATTCTTAGGACCTTAATTCGGTCAGCATATTTAACTAACAACTGCTTGTAAATCATGCCATTAAACTCTAAATCAGGCTCAACATGTGCTAACATAATATTATTTGCCTAGACAGTATGTTTATAAGTTTGTTTTCAGCATGTTCAATTTAATAACTTTTATGTTAGAAATCATGTTCATAGGAATGTTTAATATTCAGCGTGTTTAATATAATAATTTGACTAGAAACCATGCCTATATGTTTTAATATATCAACTTTCAGCATGTTAATTCTCAGTGTTAGAGATCCTGCCTATAGAGACTTCACTTACTGCCTACTTTAAAAGATTCTGATTTGGCGCAGTAAATATTCTGCCCATGACTATTTATAAATTATGCATATTAATCAAGTCATAACACTTAGCTACCATGTCTATAGTACTTAGCCAATTTAAGCATGGTAATCCTCAACAACAAATAGATAGCATGCCTATAGGCCGTGAGCAACTCGATTCTTGCATGTTAGTCAGTCTTTAAATAGTAGATATCATGCCTATAGTTTCTTTAAATAATTTTTTGCACTATTCGACTTCACATAGATATTCTGACTATAGGATTAAATCAGTTTCATTATGTTAAATATTTAGATATTATGCCTATAGGATTTAATTAATCAAATTTCTACATGTCATTATCATTAGAAATCATGTTCATAAGTTTAATTAAAATATTAATTTTTGAAGCATGTTTTAACCACCTATTTTCCTTAATTAAATAAGAGGCCGACTTGAGACCATTTATATGCTATAGATTTAAAGCTCTGCTTTGTTTTGTTTAATGCTTAATTCCAAGTCTAATTAATCAATTTTAAGCTTTTATTTTGTCTAGATCCATATTTAAACTAGCAAGTCCAATGCCTATTGAATATTAAGTTGGGACGGGTAGGCATCTTAAGACGCGTTAATCTTTTCATTTATTTTGTGCGCTCTTAGGTTTAATAATAACCTTAATAACCAACCTAGGCGGGTAGCTGGAGATGATAGTCTGTGCTCGCTGATTAATATGAGCAATCCTTAATTGGGTTGTGAAGTATTAATTTATGTTGCATGGGATGATCCTAATAGGTTTAAAAACCCTCCCCCAACTTGTTTTTCTCCTACGTAGGGAGTTATCTATATGATACACTTATAGATCGATAGTCATTGCACTTTGACTAAGAGGTCTTTTAAGACTTTGCATGAGGTTGAGCGCTTACTCCCTAATATAGAGGCTTTGTAGTTTTATTTCATCAAACTCTTATGTTATTTTATGATTGGGTAACTATTAATTATATAGCCTAGTAATTAAGTTATCTTTTCCTATATCATTGTGTCAATTCTGTCTTCTCTCTTATTTGATTTTTTAATCTATTTATTTATGAAATTTGCATGCTTAATTCTTTTTCACCTAGATTTTGTTCATAATTAAATTGGTTTACTTTAATAACTTCTTTTAAAAAATAAAGATTTATTTGTATAAATGTGTAGTTATATTAAATTTATCGATCTTTTATTTATCACATAATTTTCCCATTTAATTAAATGAATTCGTCAGGGACCCATATTTATGGACATCGAAAGGTGTTTAATATCTTTCTTTTGAGGTAATTTGAACCCTTACCTGATCTCTGGTGATGTAGACTAAAAATAAAATTAATTACATAATTTGTTTAGAATGGTGCCCTAGCACACCTTAATTTGTTAGGTGGTGACTCTTCGCCCTCTTTTAATCCTAAAAAGAATTGTCACATCAAATCTTATTTTTTGAGAAAAAAATTAGGCGTGACAAGGGGTTTTCATCCATTGTTGCCACGCTGACTAGATTGACTCAGAAAAGGTTAAGTTCCAGTGGTCCAATGATTGTGAAAGGAACTTCCTGAAATTGAAGAATAGATTGACTACAACTCCACTTTTGACTTTGCCAGAGGGCTCAGATGGCTTTGTAGTTTACTGTGATGCATCTAGAGTTAGCCTTGGTTGTGTTTTGATGCAGCATAGAAAGGTCATTTCCTATGATTTTAGACAGCTTAAGATTCATGAGAAGAACTATCTGACTCATGATCTTGAGTTAGCATTAGTAGTTTCTGCCTTGATGATTTGGAGACACTACTTGTATGGTATATATATGAATGTGTTCACTGATCATAAGAGCCTTCAATACGTATTTACCCAAAAAGAGTTGAATCGTCGATAAAGGAGATGGCTTGAACTTCTTAAGAACTATGACATAAGTGTGCTTTACCATTCGGGTAAGGCCAATGTGGTATCTAATGCTCTTAGCAGGTTGTTCATAGTAGTGTGGCACCTGTTAAGGAAGAAAAAAAGGAATTGGCTAAAGATGTCCATAGGCTTGCCTGTCTAGGAGTTCGTCTTACAAATTCAACTGATGGTGGTATTATAGTTTAGAATGGGTCAAAATCTTCATTGGTAGTTGAGGTGAAGGAGAAACAGGATAGTGATCCTATCTTGCATCAGTTGAAGGGTGCTAAGGATTCTATCCACTAGCAGAGAATAGAGATTTTCTCCCAAAGAGGATATGGTGTGCTTCATTATCAAAATCGGTTATGTGTGTCAGATGTAGATGGGTTGAGATAATAGATTTTGATAGAGGCTCACAACTCTCGATATTCTATCTATCTAGGTGCCACTAAGATGTACCGTGACCTATGGAAAGTCTAGTGTCATGAAGAGGAACATTGCAGATTTATTGACGAAGCATCCAAACTGCCAGCAGGTGAAGGTAGAATGTCAAAGACTGGGAGATATGACTCAGGAGATAAGTATTCCTACTTAGAAGGGGGAAGTGATTAATATAGACTTCGTCACAGTTTTACCTCGCACGTGATAATAATATGATTCTATTTGGGTGATAGTAAATAAGATGACTAAATCAGCCCACGTTTTGCCTGTCAAAACTATAGATGCATCAGAGGACTATGCTAGGATTTACATCAATGAGTTGGTTAGATTGCATGGAGTTCCTTTGTCTAGTATCTAAGATAGGGGTACTAAATTTATATCCCTGCTCTGGAAATCTTTTTAAAAGGGTCTTGGTACCCGAGTAGATCTCAACACAATATTTTATCCGCAGACATATGGCTAGGCTGAGGGTAGTATTCAGACCTTAGATTATATGTTGAGGGCTTGCGTGATTGATTTCAAAGGTAATTGGGATGATCATTTACTTCTTATAGAATTTGCCTAGAATAACAATTTTCAGACTAGCATCCAGATGGCACCTTATGAGGCACTTTATGGGCGGAGATTTAGATCTCCTATTGGCTAGTTTGAGGTAGGAGTAGCTACATTAATAGGGCCAAAATGGGTTCATTAGACTATGGAGAAAGTTTAGCTGATTATGGGAAGGTTGAAAACCGCTCAGAGTCATCAAAAATCTTATGCGGATGTGAGGAAAATGGATCTTAAGTTTGCAATTGATGATTGGGTGTTTTTGAAAGTTTTGCCCATTAAAAGTAAGAAAAGGAAGCTTATTCCCCGTTATTTTGTCCCCTAAAGAATTCTGAGGCAAATTGGCAATATGGCATATGGGTTAGAGTTACCCACGGAGTTGGAAATAGTGCACCCAATATTCCATGTTTTATTATTAAAGAAATGCATTGGTGATCCAACACTTATTGTTTCTTTGGAGAGTTTTGGTTTGAAGGATAGTCTTTCTTATGAGGAGGTGCCAGTGGAGATACTCTATATGCAGGTTCGCAAGTTGAGAAATAAGTAGGTGGCATGAGTATAGCTTTTATGATGTAATCGGTTGATTGAGGGAGCTACTTGGGAAGCAGAAGCAGAAATGATGGACAAATACCCTTACCTATTCCCTCCTAGCACCGAAGCAGTTTGAGTTAATAGTCTTCCTCATATAGTAACTCCTTTTAGTTTTATGTTTTGTTCAGTTACTTTTAATCTCTGCATTTGCGTTCATGTTCCATAAATTTGAGCTAAGTCCCTATTCTGAATCCAAACCAATTATCATGATAGATATTCAGTTTCAGAAATTAGTAATGCAGTACTAGTATTCTTCCTTTTCAGTCTAGCCTTATTCTTCATTCGAGAATGAATGATCCTACGGGAGAGATATTGTAACACCTCGGAACCCAAACTAGCATGTTCACAACACTTAGCAGAAAAATTTCAAAATTTCTATGATTCACGGTCAAGTACATGGACCATCTTCTAGGAAGACGGCCCATGGAATGAACTGCAGAATGGCCTCCTCCCATTTTGTTTTCCCAAGTTACCATGGGTGGCTCGATGGTTTTTCATTTGGAATAATGATTCATCTTTCCAATCATGGAACCATCATCATAGAGGTATGATTTCCACCTCATCGCACGGGTTGATTGATGACCTGTTAAATAGTTCCATGACCCGTCATCTCAGCCATATACCCAAGGTTCAAAAAACCCTAAAAAATATCAGAATAAACCCCGGACGATAGGACGGTCCGCAAATATTGTTTATGGTCCATCATTGTCAATTGTTGAATAACTTCATAACACCATCAGATTTCAAAGGTGGAACCATGGGTCAGTCCATAGTCCATAGATTGAGACCACGGACCATAGACCCAATTGTGGAAACCCGATTCCTATTATTGTAAACCCATTCATTGGGGTAATTTAGTCTTTTCCCTAATTTTATGTCCTATACTATGTTGTTTTTAGTCTCTAGAGGGTTATTCGACCCTTCCCCCCCTCATTCCCATGATTCAACTTCAGAAAGAAAATAGAGCATTCTCTCAGACTTCAGGCCTAGGGTTTCTTCTTCAGGTCCCAATCTCCAAAGTTCTAGTTCAAAGTTCTTCAGATATGTGGGTATTCAGTAAGGGTTCCTTTCACCCTTATTCCTAAAACCTCAGCTTTTCAGTACAAATTCCATGACTCTACAATTTAGGGGTTTTACCCAACTATGACTAATTTTTTAATTTCAATTTCCCTATGTTGTTTTATGATCATGGTCCTTATTACAAATGATTATGCATGATTTCAAAGGGGTGTTCAATTCAGTATTTGATTATAAAAGAACTATGCTTGATTTGATAGATTTCATACTTTTATCAGTATGTTTTAGGAACTATGATCTCATGGTCTTAGAATTTAGGAAAATATAGCATGACTAGCTTAGTATTTTCAGAATATAAGCAAAACAATTATTTTACTAGTTCATGCTAATTCTCAATAGATAGTTTATTTAGCTATGAGCAAATAGTAAATACAGTTTTAAGAGTAGTACTCAGCACTGAGTGGACAAGAGTTTCAGATAACCCAAGTCCCAGAACTACATGCCACCATAGGATAAAAGGGTCCTCGCTAGAGAGTGTAACCCTTAGCCCTTTAGGCTTAATTTAATGGATCCATCCTAGTTATGTGCTATACTTATGGCAAGGTGTAAGGCAGCTATGACAACTAGGGCCTAGAAGGTTGACTCCATGTTGCTCGCATGATTTATGTTGGTTATAAGAGACTCCCCAAATAGCAGCTTTACTTATACTTAGTTATCATAATTTCCTATAGCTTATGGTTTAGATATGTTTTATACGTTCTTGAGAAAAAGAACTTATGTTGTACAATTTTTACTTATGCATTCTTAAGTGTTCATATTTAATCCAATTTTCAATTATACTTTTAGAATACATGTGTTTCTCATGATTTAAAGCTAATGCATCATCTCGCATACTCAATACATTCCATAGTACTGATTACATACTTTCTTTGTGTTGTATCCTTTCATGATATAGATTCGATAACCCGCTCCTAGACTCATGGCTATTAGTCCAGCAACACATCCAGCCATCTTGGTGTGTCCTCCTCATTTGAGGACCTGGAGTTCAGTTTCATTTTTAGTTGTTTCAGTATTTTTGTTCAGACAGTTTTGAGTTAGTTGGGGTCTTGTCCCAACGACTCCTCTTTTATATTAGTAGAGGATTTCAGAAGTAGCCAGTTATGTGGTTACTATTTTTCTTTGATTTTAACCATACTTCAGAGATTTCAGCTAACTATATATTTTAGATAGTCCATTACTTATTTTTTATACTACCGCTCAGTATTAGTTTGTTATTTAGCATTATTATAGTGTTAAGGGTTAGCTTGGGATTACTTGTGATTTCAAGTACCGTGTTACATCCACGGTGTAGATTCGGGTCATGACATGTCCCCTATATGATATAATAGAAATTGGAACTCCATGAAGCTTGATAATTTCACCCATATAAATTTTACCATAGCGTGCACCATTGTAGGTTGTTTTCACCGGTATGAAGTGTGTTGCTTCGTCAATCGATCCACAACCACTCATATAGAATCATTAACCTTAAGAGTTTGTGGTAATTTAGTTACGAAGTTCATAGTGATCCTCTCCCACTTCCATTCTGGTATCACAAGTTATTGCATTAACCCTACAGGCTCTGATGCTCAGCCTTTACTTGTTGGCAAGTCAAACATCAAGTGACATGATTCGCAACATCTTTATTCATACCTTTCCACCAGTATAACTGACAAAGGTCCTGGTACATCTTTGTGGATCCAGGATGAATTGAGTACTTGAGCCATGTGCTTCTTCAAGCAAAGTCTATCTCAAACCATTAACATCTTGAACACAAATATGATCACAAGGTCGTAATACCCCGCGACAATCTAGGACAAAAATTTTACTCTTGTTGTCAACACTTCCGTCTCTAGTTTTGCACATCTGTGGATCTAGGTATTGCTTTGCTGTTATATCCTCTATTAATGATGATTTGACTTGACCACATGCTAATAATGAACTTGCATGCCCCAACCTAAAGACTACTCCACTTATTTAAATTTGTGAATTTCTCTTGCTAGAAGTCTCCTTATTAGGGTAAGGTGGGCCAAATTGCCTATGGATTTTTGGCTTAATGCGTCGACCACTATATTAACTTTGCTTGGATAGTACAAAAATCTCACTTCATCATCTTTCAATAGCTCCACCCATCTTTGTTGTTGAAGGTTCACATATATTTGTTAGAATATGTATTGGAGGCTCTTGTGATCATTATATATCTCACATTTCTCTCCTTAAAGATGTGCCGACAAATTTTGAGAGCAAATAAAACTACGGACATCTCTAGGTCATGCGTAGGATAATTTTGCTCGTGATTTTTTAACTGCCTCAAAGCATAAGCTATGACCCATCCATTTTACATAAGCACACACTCAAGTCCTACTCGAAAGGCATCACAATAAACTGTAAATCCTCAAATTCCCGATGAAAGTACAAATATTGGAGCTGTTGTCAAACTTTTCTTGAGCTTCTGAAAACTCTGTTCAAATGCTTTGACCATTGAAATTTCACATTCTTTTGTGTTAACTTTTTCAAAGATGCATCTATCTTAGAGAAATCCTCCATGAAGTGCCTACAATAGTCTACAATGACCAAAAAACTTTGTATCTCAGTCATCGTGATTGGCCTTGGCCACTTCTTTATTGCTTCCACATTCTTCGAGTCAACTAAGATTCCTTTTTCAGATACAATATGACCTAGGAAGGCAAATTGGTTCAACCAAAATTTGCACTTTGAGAACTTAGCATTTAATTTATGTTCTCGAAATATCTGTAATACCATCCTCAAGTGTTATTCGTGATCTTAGAAGTCTTTGAATACACAAGGATGTCATTGATAAATACGATCACAAATTTATCTGAATATGACTTGAACACCCTATTCATTATGTCCATAAATTTCACAAGTGCATTCGTTAGCCCAAAAGGTATCACTAGGAATTCATAGTGTACATACCTAGTCTGAAAGGTGGTCTTAGAGATGTTCTCACCCCTAATACGTAATTGATGACAAGTCGATCTCAAATCAATGCTTGGCAGCGAGTACTTCTTATACAATGTGACCTTATTTAACCATCAGTAATCTTTGCATAATCTCATGGATCTATCTTTCTTCTTGATGAATAAGACTGGCGTGCCCCATGGAAAAGTGTTTGGTCTAATAAACCCTTTATTTAATAGGTCTTGCAACTATTTTTTCAATTTTTTCAACTCCGTTGGTGCCATTAGATATGGAGGTATCAATATGGGCCGTGTTCCAGGTACTAAATCGATGCCGAAATCAATTTCTCTAACAGGAGGTAACCTAGGTAGATCTTCTGGGAACACATCTGGGAATTCTCTAACAACAAGGACGACTCTAATTCTGGTACTGCAATCTTTGTATCTTTGACAAATGCCAAAAATACTTGGCAACCTTTGCTTAACATCTATTTTGCACCCATGAATGATATCAGATTATTCAGAGGTGATCCTTGGTCACCTTGTAAAGTGAAACATGGATCACCCGATATGTTAAAGTGAACCATTTTAGAGTAGCAATCAACGATTGCATTACATAAAGCTAACCATTCCATTCCCATGACTACATCAAAATCTACCATATCTAGCACAAACAAGTTTGCTAATGTGCCTTTCCCTTGAACACTAAGTTGACAAGAATGATATACTCACTCAACCACTAAAGATTCTCCAACCGATGTAGCAACTAAAAAGGGTTTTTTCAACAACTCTGATAGTAATATATAAGGACACATAGGAAGAGGTGGATCCAGGATCAATTAAAGCAATAACATCAAATGAACACACTGAAAGTAGACCTGTCATTATTGGGTTATATATCAAATCTTACAACAAAATAGAGAGCACATATAAATATGCCAAGTTCAAACTTAGTTAAACAATTTCATCAAGAAAGAATGTTGAAAGTGTACCTGTGACAATTGCATTTGATGCCTCAACATCCTGCCTAGTAAGGGAAAAAACTTGGGATTGTCCTCTACCAATCACTCTTGACCCTCTACCAATAGTACTTTCATTCCCAATGCCTCTTTTTGTTGCCCCAAAAGTATCCCTACCGGTGGCATAGTTTGTTGGTGCCCCTGATGTTAATGCATGATTAGATCCCTTGAGATAACGGGGCAATCCCTCTCTAAATGTTTCACGACCCAATTTCTCTAGTCGTAATGGCACCTACTATAATCCACCAGTAGGTAAGCCAACCCTTAGCCCAAAATTGCAAGTAACGGGCTAACGCGAGAACAAACCGAAAGCGGAAGCACAATAATAAAAAGCAGAAGGTAACTAATCAAGAAAAGAATAGATAGGGATGGGGAGAGAACAAAAATTTATAAGATTTCCCCCAAGACTTGGTATTAGTCATTGCAAGAGCTGCTACAACATAGATGTACTAGATAAACATAATAAATACATAGCAGTCTTCTAAAGTACAACAAAAGGCTAGTTCAAAAGTAGGAGGAGATAGATCAACTTCGGTCGCTAAGAGCTCACCCTGTATCTCCGATCAGAAACACCGCTCGAGGATAGCATCAACAGTGATAACCCGCACTAAGCTCTGCATCAGTAAAAAGATGCAGAAGTGTGTATAAGTACCAAAACCACGCGGTAGCCAGTAGGCATTATAGGCCTACTGAGCTCAAATAATATATAAGTATAAATAAATGTGAATATACTAAGGGTAAGAAAAGAAGGGTCAGGGAATAGGTCAACTTACCAAAGCTAGACAATTTACGATAACTACGCGAGAGTAACTCAACAGGAGATATAAAGAATCTATCTAATTAAACAACAGGGGAGAGCATAAAGTACATACCTTGGGATAATACGAACTACAACAATTAAACCCAACCAGACCCCCCAAAAGACAAGAAGGTACACTCAACAACCAAAGAATCCAACTGGACCCCATAAGTCCGAAGGATACAGGTAGCACACAACACTAACTAGCAATCAACCCGGTGGGAAAAAGAAGGGATGCATTAACGTGCCATGATATGCAATATGAGATGGTATGATGCAGTATGTGGCCTATGCGATGCAAGCCCGAAATCCCAACATCAGATGAATAATAGTGCAAGAGTAATAGAGTAAACCGATCATGAGTGTCAGTAAAACCACCCGGAACATGTGTCTCATCGGCATGCAAGTTTAAATAGTCAGTAAAATCATCCGGAACACGGGTCTCCTTAGACATGCATGTTTAGCAAATCAGTATTTCTTAAACTAGGCCAAAAAACATTTTAAGGAAGCCAAAAGTCGTGTAACATACTCTATAAATCCTTTTTTTGACCAAAAATAGTATTTTCAAAATCAAGTCAACTATATGCCATGCTAAAGTATGAATAAACAGTCAAAGAGCACAACTAGCCAAATCATATCACACAAAGAACAATCAAATTCTATGCACTAAAGCAGGGCTACAAGCCTATAGTAGATGATATCGAAAAACACTACACTAACTCCCAAACCTAAGAGAAAATCAACCTAAAATAGCCAACTAACCCCAAAACTTAATCTAAGGAAAGCAATAAGTCGAGACTACACCAACTCGAACCATTAACCAAAGTTACACTAAAACCAGCCACAAACCATAATTAAAAAGAAAGGGAGGATTCATACTGACCTGGTGTCCCGCATCCATGGCCTCGGGTACATAATATACAAAATACCAAATTGGAAAGTAAAACAAGGAAAGATGGAAAAAATATAAATATAAAGCAATAACAAAGGGGTTATTCTACCACTAAGTCCTCTCCTAACTCTATACTAAGTCTCCCTAATCTAATCACCCCGAACTACCACCAACCTACGCTAAGTTAAGGCAATGAATTCTAAACCCATAATTGCTAGGAAATCTACACCAAGTCTTAAGAACGGATCTACAACCTAAGCTAAGGATTCCCGATCGATGCCCTACTCTAAGGCCTCTAAAAAAGCTATAAGAGTTAAATACCTAAGACAATGTATTCAAACCATAATAATCCTCCCACAATTAGCAAATAAACATACAATTACCTTATAAGAGCTAAGTCTAAAAGTAGGTAAGTCATAACCTACCAGGAAGCCGAACACGCGCGCACAACCTACAAGACTAGAGCCTATCTCCCTCGAGAAGCCTTCAACTACTGCCACGCTATCATAAACATGATCTAGGTGTCAGGACAAGAATAATGACACCCATATTGATATACAAACTTTTAGGCCAAAAATAGGGTCTAAAAATTACCCTTGGGGCCTACTTTACAAAATAGAAAATAAAATTTGCAATTGTGTTCCCTGCGAGGTAAGGAACACATGCCCCAAATTTGGGCATAGAAGGAGGTGGATTCGGACCTCAAATAGTCCAAAAATAGTACTTTAAAGTTGGGGAAATAATGGGTTAAAGACCCTAAATTTGTGGATTAAAACATGAGATTTATACAAGAACGAGTACTACAAGGTGAGGGGAAAGAGAATTACCTCGCAAGTTTGTGAAGGCGATGAGAAATGGCAGTTTTCCCCTTTATCTGAGCTCTAACAATGGAGAAAAGAGTTTGGAAGAGGAGTTTGGAATGAATGAGAAGATTATTTAATTACCAGCGATCGGTGCACCTGCGGTCAAAATGATGCAGGTACGGCATCATTATTGCACACCGATCACCATAGGGGCAGTGGTCAACCAAACCCCCAACCCCCGTAGGTGCGGTGAACACACCATCGAGGAAGCACCACATGCGCGGTACAAAGAGCGCAGGGGCGCCCCCTGCCGACATCGCCTAGGGCCGCATGTGCGACTGGTGATCACAGGAGCGGCAGTACAGGTACGCCCCTAGGCACGCAGGAGCGCCATACCAGAAACTAGCAGCACCAGCTGTAATAACACACATCCAAAAACTCCAACCGCACCCTCAGGATTTATTCAGAACCCTGTGAACACAAACTAGACATATTACCCTAGAAAAAATGGCATCTTGGACTTAGTAGAATTGATGAAACCCTGATTGGAGATCATTTCAAAGAAAAGTGGACCCCACGCACTAAAAACTAACTTTACCCAAAAGGAACCCAATAGCCCAAAACTAGTCTGGAAGCCTCGGGACCCAAACCAAAGGTCCCACTAGCCCAAAGTTAACATTTCAGAGCTACCAATGCTAACAAAATTTCCATCCGAGGCCGTCTTCTTCAAATGTTGACCAAAGTCAACTCTTCCAGTCTTAAAGGTTGCAAAATAGGGAAATAAGCTTCAAACACAAACAAATTACCCAGGAGCCAAATTGTCAGACCCGACAAGTCATAAACGACCTGTAGCTATTGCGAGAAAGCTCGAAATGCTGAAAATGCATGAAAACCAAGAAATGACCTGGAGGGTCATACAATATCCACTACTAAAAGAACTTTCATCCTCGAAAGTTAAGAAATAGGATGCACTTGAAGACTCAAATATGGAAGGATATTAGTCTCGTATGTCAAGCTAGGCTTACCAAGGAGCCTCCTCAATTGGATGATGCCCCATGGGGCTATACCAAAGGAAAACTACTTAAACATTAGATCATTACTAGCCGAACTAGAAAAGCAAAAAACTCTAACTCAAAATCCCAAAAGATCAAACAACTGAACCGAACCTTAAGAAACTCAACCAAATGCACCGACACAACATAGATACTAAGAAAACCAAGGCAATCATCACACGAAAGTAGTAGCCAGGCTGACTCTAAAAGCCACCCACTCAACACTCTCACTCATGAATCCTTTGATCTGTAAAACCCTTTTGTCTATCCTGCCTCATATGTACCTTAACCATGAAGTCGCATCCAGGTCAAACAACCAAGCTACCCTTGAAAACATCAACTAACCCACCAGAAGTCTATAATTCCTGCTACTCTTAACCTCGAATGAGCTCACCTTCATACTCAAACTCTACAAAGCCAACCTATAGTCCACGAGCCTCTGACCCCCAAAATACTATCCCGTAGCATATCCTCGAGAACTGGAGTAGTCTGCTCTGACTGACCATCAACCTGCAGATGAACACCTGCGCTAAGATCGACCTCGATACCAAAACTTATCTAGACCAACCATCAAAACTCAACTGTAACTAGCACACTAGGGTTGGGAAAGATATGGATGAATACCTTATGTCAAAGGACAATCTCCCAACTGGAGACCAAAACCAACCTCGTTGAACTGTACCAAGTATGAACTGGCCGAAAGTAAGTGAACTAGAGCAACCTTCCCATGAAGACCCAAACAACATCCAATCTCTGCAAGGAGTGTGGCAAGCCTACCATGAAGTCCGTAGCTATCCATTAAACTCCAAATTTTAGGAACACCGTTGCTGCTCTATATTCTCAAAATAACATTTGAATCTAAGAGTCACCTTACTAGCCTCGCCACTCAGAAAGAAATCCGTCATGCTGCGAATACTAAGTCAAACCAACCCGTAAGTAAAAGAAAGGATGTCGGAAGTCAAAGGTCGTCGCCTAGCTATTTGAAATTCATAAACTCTAAACTCATCGCCTCCCAGCTTAAACATCTGCCCTACCACACCAGCACGCAAACCGCCAACTCTAGAAGTATCTCAACATACAAAACTTCTAGCCCACAACTAGAAGATCCCAGCATTGGTTAAAGTATTCCTCATCGGCCACTTTGTTTGCATATTCATGCTCAATTTCAGCCATTTTCAAGCTATAAGTACCTACACAAGGAACAAAATTGTCAAACACAAATATAGGCACGTAAAACAATGTATTGGGACATGATTAGGCCAAAGAAACAAGGCCAAATGAGCCCAGATAGAGCTGGGCAGAGTTGCTATTTCAGGGACTGCAAATACTGGTCATCGCGATCGCAGGATTTTTCATCATGATCGCGGAGACCAATTATTGTTTTTCAGAAAATTACTTCATCGTGATCGCGGAATGGGGCATCACAATTGTGAAGCTCAGCGAATTGTTTCCTTGCAATCACGGGATCAGGCATTGCGATCGCGAGGGTCATCTTCTTGCCCAGAAAAATTCGTTCAGATATTTTGTCGAACAGGTGCTTTGCACCCTTTAGTTCGTCCCTTTCATACCCCATTGGGGTTAATTTTTAACACCACAATAGCAAATAACAACCCTCAACATTCCTCAACCATATTTCACCCATATTTATACACCATAAAACCCGATCCACACATAATTTTGAGAGCAAGAAATATAACACCCACTTGGGTGTTGAAAGCCACATGCTTTAGCATAATACGGGTAAATTGAAGAAGAGAATACGGAGACCATACTTGAGGAGTTGTAAGTGTGCTACGGAATTGAAGTTGATGGCAGATTTTTATTTTTGCCTTAGGAGAGAAAAGAAGCCAAGTTTCAAAGCTAATTTTTACTTTTAAAATGGCTCTTTGAACTTCTATTACCTGGAAACTGTTCATTGACTCGTAGTCGCGTAGCCTTATAATGTGATCATGATGAGTTAAAATCACACGACTCCATGCAATCGCGAAGAGTTCACGCAGTCGCAAAGAGTCAGCGAGAATTTACCTCATCGCGATCGCGAGAGTCAACACCTAATTATTTAGAAATCTTCCCTGTTCACTATTTTTTTGTGCCAAGTCGGGTGCGACGGCACTTTGGGAGGTGCAAAATGCACTAGTTTCGCAAAAGCCAATATTTTTGCCCAAATCACGAGTTGCTTAGGCGATGGCATATGCGATGGGCACTCTTTCAGGTGCGAAAAGCACATTTTTCAAAGGTACTTTTGGTGCTTTTCAACACTTGGT
The DNA here is from genome assembly GCA_003996215.1 of Jaltomata sinuosa. Classification (NCBI taxonomy): domain Eukaryota; kingdom Viridiplantae; phylum Streptophyta; class Magnoliopsida; order Solanales; family Solanaceae; genus Jaltomata; species Jaltomata sinuosa. The sequence goes on along the minus strand of QJPP01000665.1, from coordinate 264,752 downwards.
TTCTCTTCTCATTCCTTTAGGCACCTAAAATTAAATCAAAAAGAAGCAAAAAGTGAAGTAAGACATAAAAAAAACATTTTTCAAATGATAGGTTGCCTCCCATCAAGCGCACAATTTAACGTCATAGCGTGACGCACTATATGTCACCATTTGGATCTCCATTTGGAGGATTTGAACCTTCAACCCAAACTTGAATCGAACTTCTGGTGACAATTGAGGGGTAAAGGTGAAAGCATGAGAAGGCCATTTTTGTGGTGTCGCATTTTGCACTTTTTTGCCTTCAAGTGAGGAAGGTTGCTTTGCCCTTTATTCATGACAACTTTAAAACCGGATAAACCCTTATCCATCCTCCTTCCAAAGTCTTTCAAAATCTCGATTACTTTGACTTTCATCCATTCAACCGAACTTAAGGTTAAAAAATGGTTGGAGTGAGATTTGGGCGTCTCCACCTTCAAAATTGCCTCATTCACATCATCCTCACTTTCGAATGAACTAGATTCCTTCAAAATGAAATGTGAGACTTTGCTTTTTAACTCTAGTACCATTCGTTTGGGTTTGGCGCCATGATTCATATTTGGGATAGTTGGTTGCCACAACACCTTCAATTCATGATCATTCCTTATGTCCTCCTCTTGTTTGGATTCAAGCACTACCAGTACAAACTCACTTTTAGGGGATTCTATATCTTGAAAGTCTTCATCATCATCCCCACAGTGAATTTGATTGGCCTCGATGTTCGAGGCATGTTCAATTATTGGGCTTGGAGGTTTATCCTCATCAATTTGAGTAAAAGGATTGGGTCATTCTGCCAATGGTTGCGTGACATAATTTCTCTTTTCGCCTTCCTTACATCTCATGTCCACTAAGCCTTGCTTTATGGATTTCACACCTTCTTCTTGGGTTTCTAGCGAGGCTAAGAGGGTTTGGAGCTTGGCACACACGCCTTCTTCGCTTGCTAAGTCATGGTTCCTATTAAGATCGCAAGCACCACTAGCAATATTGTTAGCACAAGAGGGGGAAGGAGGACGGTCATCATTAGGGCATTCACTCCAATGCCCATCACGACCACCACACAAATAGCAATTGTACCTATCATAGGAAAGAGAAGGTGAATACATCCCTCTCTTAGGACCAATTTTACACCTTCGCCAAAGGTGGGGTCCTCCATAATAAACACAATAATCGGGAATATAAATTGGGATGTAACCATCAATATTTCTATCATTTTGAGATGCCATGGAATCAAATGACAAACTAAAACTAAACAAAATAAAAACAAATATTCACAAATTTGAGCTTGAGTGAGTAAACTCAAATTCTAAACTAACTCAATACGCCAAATTATTCCCCGGAAATGGTGCCATTTTTTATAATGCTCAAAAACACTCTCCAATGGAGGTGATTGCAATCGTCAGAGAAAAACACATTGATATTCCCGATGGGAGTAGGGATCAATCCCACAGAGAATAATGTAATCGCGATTGAGCTAATAAATAATTAAAGCAACTTAATGAAGTTCAATGAACAAAAGTAAAAAGATATCGATAGGGGGGTTTTAAACTAAAACTAAGGATAATAGAAAATCAAATAAAAGATAGATTTGATCAATGGCTTCCACCTTGCTTTCCTCAAGAAAGGACAACAAGGGAGACTTGGGAATGGGACTTTAATTCACAAGACTTGCACCCAATTAACATGTAGGTAGTCTTGGTTAAAGGTATGCCTAATCATCTCTCGACAAATCAAGCATATATCTCGTGTGTTCCCTCGAATCACCACGAGTGAGCAATAACCAACCAATTCAACTTGGGTGAGTTGGCTACTCTAGATCCAACTCTTAGATGGAGGTTTCTGGCAAATTAAGCTATTCCTAGCCTCAATCTAGAGTGGAATACCAAATCTCTACTATTGAACCTTCCCAAATTAAGGAACTCCTCTCTCAAGCAAGAATCCAATTAGAATTCTAAATCAATGTTTGCAACCATTAACTATAAATTCAAGCATAGTGAATTCAATAGACCAACATAATTAAGCAAGAGCAAATACAAAACATGAATTCAATACCCAAACAAGTATTATCTCTAATACAAAATCCAAATCTCAAGTCAACAATTATACCTACAAATTATCAATTAAGACAAGAGTTGAAGAATGGAATTTAAGAATTTTACAATAAGAATCATCCAAATCTTCATTTGTTTAAGAATTTTACAATAAGAATCATCCAAGTATTATATGATTTGTTACATAATATGTTGGCTTGACTTGAGGTGATTATTTGTTGACTGAACTACTTCTTTTGGACGATGATATATCTCTTTTGTTTTGTTAGTTTCTGGATATCATAGACCTTTGACTATGTTTAGAAATCTTGTACGGTGACTTTTGTGTCTCAGAAAAATGTAATAGATAGTTGGATATTTCCGCACTTAATGTTTATTTAGTTTTTGACTATCTTTGGTTAATTAAAGTTTGTTTGTTTATTATTCCATCTAAAATTGGTTATGTGTTTGGGTTAAGTCTTGGATTGAATGATTCTCCCATCAGAGGGTTAGTATGGGTGCCACTCACGGCCATTTGGATTGTGATAATGTTTGTATCAGATCCCTAGGTTCATCGATTTCATTGTACAAGAACTAGTCTAGTAGAGTCTTGCGGAACAGTATTGAGACATTTGTATTTTTCTTTGAGAGGCTACAGAATATTAGAAAAACTTAACTTCTTCTTTTCTTTGTGCTATTAGTTGATTCCAATTGGTATCTGCTGATCCAAATTGGTATCTGACTCTTTTACTCTTATTCTAGCAGATAGTGAGAACACATGCTTCAGAAGTAGGAGCAGCGGTGCCCGAATCAGTCATTGAGGTAGAGGTTCATGGCAAGGGATAATCAAGAGGACGAAGAGGTGGGGGAAGGAGGGCAACACCCTCCAGGGGCAGAGCTCAAGCCATAGCACCAGCTCGAGAAAGGTTTGTGTCTCCACCCCTACACGAGGATATTTTTGAGGTTGTAGAGGGTGAAGCAGTACTGGTTCACAATATTAAGGCAGCACCAGTTCAAGAAGGTACAACTGTGGTTCAGATGTCATCAACTAAGATTTAGAAGTTCTTGAGTTTTCTGAGTGGTCTAGCAGGGACCAAAACCACACCTGCAATTCCCATTGTACAATATCCGAGGGTGCAGCATGCTGCTGTTGTAGCTCCTCAGATGGATGAGGCTTCAGAGATAGGTATTTTTTCATGATCGGTAACAGGTCTAGTGATGACCAGTGGTGAGCATGATCATTAGTGTAATTCTGTCAAAATAAAGCCTCCGGTCTTCCATAGTTTAGAATGTAAGGATGCGTACAAATTAATTAGTGATATCCATGAGTGACTGCACATAATAGGTATAATTGGAAGGTATAGGGTTGAGTTCATCACTTTTTCAGCTGCAGGGTGACGCAAAAATATGTTGGAGGATTTTAGTGGAGTGTAGTCCTACTAGACAATCTCAATGACTTAGAGTTTGTTCTACCAGGTGTTCCTTGAGAAGTATGTTTGGCATATTATGCAACACAGAAGGAGAGATGAGTTTGCTAATATTGGGCAGGGCAATTTATCAGTTGTAGCCCGTGAGGCTCTGTTCCATTAGTTTGCTCAGTATTCCATATAGTTGATCAATTCTGAAAAGGAACAAATTTTCCATTTCATGAAAGGGTTGAGCACAGGGCTTCAAATTTCAGCCTTGCAAATGGCATCCTCTGGTAGGTCTTTTTTCAAGAGGTGATTGAGTTTGTGAAAAATGTGGAAGGTGTTAAACAAAAGGGTTATGCAAAGATGGCTTTAAAGAGCCCCGATCAGGAGGCAATTTTAGTGGTCAGTATTCTAAGGTCAGAATTTGTAGGGATACCCTGCAAGCCCTATTCAGTCTGTGATACAGATATCTGATGGGGGTCTTTCTAGGGACAACCAACCTTCTTCAGATTTTGGTAGTTATCTCACTTTGTCTGCTCCAGTTCAGTGATCCACCTTGGATCGTTCTTGATATGAGTAAGGTGAGGTTGGTCATATTTGGAGGAATTGTCCTAGATCTCAACAGGAAAGTCAGCAGTAGGCTCACAGAGCTTTGGCAGGTAGAAAAGGTAATAAGCATGGTAGAGATCATCCGCAGGGACGACAGGGTGGTCACGCAACTTATAGGGGTAGCACCCGGCCCACCCAGAGTAGTGGTAATGCTGGTAAAGGTGGTAATCAGCCCAGTAGAGGTAGTGCATAGGTAGGTGATAAGAATCACTTCTACACCTTTCCAGGCAGGCTCAAGGTAGAGGCATCAGATGTAGTGATCACAAGTATTATTCTTATCTGTGACTGCATGGCTTCAGTTTTATTTGATCCTGGTTCTACTTTCTCATATGCATTTGCTGGTTTTACTGTGGGATTAGACATGGTTTGTGAATTGCTTGTTTTTTTATTCATGTGTCTACTCTGATTGGGGATTTTGTGATGGTTGATAGAGTTTTTCATGATTGTCCTGTGATGCAATGGGGAAAAAGACTTGGGCTAATTTGGTAGTTTTAGACATGGTGGATTTTGACATCATTCTGGGGATGAGTTGGTTGTCTTCTCACCATGATATATTAGACTGTCATGCTAAGAAAGTGATTATGTCAATGCCTGGGATGGATAGACTTGAGTGGGAGGGTAATTATAGTCCTACTCCAATGAAAATTATATCTTTCCTTTGTGCCCAGAGATTGATTGGAAGGGGGTGTTTGACATTCTTAGCTTATCTTCGGGATACTATTTCAAAGATTCCAGCTATATAGTTAGTTCATGTGGTGTCTGAGTTCCAAGAGGTATTATCTGTGGATTTGCCTGGCATGCCACCGGACTGCGACATTGACATTTGTATTGATTTAGAGCCAAATATGAGCCCTAGTTCTATTCTCCCTTATCGAATGGCATCGCTGAGTTGAGGGAACTAAAGGCTTAGTTGTAGGAATTGCTAGGAAATGGATTTATTCGTCTGAGTGACTCGCCGTGGGGCACTCCAGTCTTTTTTTTCAAAAAAAAAGGATGGTAGTCTACGTATGTGCATAGACTACTGACAATTGAATAAGGCTACAATTTATAACAAGTATCCTCTTCCTCGTATAGATGATCTATTTGACTAGTTGCAGGGGTGCATCAGTCTTTTCTAAGATTTATCTGAGGTCTGAGTATCATCAGCTAAAAATTCAGCCCACTGATATTCCTAAAAATGCATTTCGGACCAGATATGACCACTATGAATTTCTAGTGATGTCGCTTGGATTGACTGATGCCCCAACCCCTTTTATGGTAATGATGAGTGAGATATTTAAGCCCTTCTTGGACTCCTTTGTGATTGCCTTCATTGACGATATCTTAGTTTATTCTAAGAGTAAAGAGGAGCATGAAAATCATCTAAGGATTGTGTTGGGTTTATTGAAGGAGAAGGAACTCTATGCAAAATTCTCTAAGTATGAATTCTGGTTAGCTTCTATGTCCTTTTTGGGACATGTAGTGTTGAAAGAGGGGGTGATGGTAGACCCATAAAAGATTGAGGTAGTTAGTTTAGACCTGTTTCAAATGCATTATATGTTATAGATTGACGGGAGAGTTCATGCGTAGGCCTTTGGGCACCGAGTCTGGATAGAAGAACATATTTGAGTTGGTAGGTTGGGGTGGAAATCTACTGTTATGAGTGATGTGACCCTATATTTGAGTGTTTAATTTAAGGTTATGATTCCTAACCTTAGGGTAAGCATATTTTAGGGTGGGTGCATGGCACTAGTAATGATTAAGTGTAAAGGGATTGCTAGGTCACAGTGGATTTTCAGGATTTGTATAAATGAGAAAAATGGGATGAATAGAGGAGGTACTGAGTTCATAGTATTAGGGAAGAGATTTCCTAGGGACGGATGTATACTCCTAAATAAGTTCAGTATTGAGATTTATGTATTATGTGCTAATTGAATGAGTCGAGAATCTGTCTAAGAACGACCATCTAAGCTAGGGTGATGAACCATAGTTTTGAGTAGGTGATGTTTAACTTGTGACCCAAATTCTGTTATGTGTGCATGTTAACTATTTCATTAGTATTTCTTTTACAATACGTGTTTAAGGAATAAGAGAATGAATGCTAAATGATATCTGATTATCAATCTCATGCAATGAACTTGTCTTAAATGCTTGTTGGTTTTACAAGTGTGGGTTGTATTCATTGTGGTTGTGATTTTTGTGATATCTGTGATTCTTTGGTTGGCTTGGGTACCACGCTTGGTACAGATTATTGGTTGACTTTGGTACCACGTTTTGTATGGGATATCTATCGGTTGACTCGAGTACCACGCCTTATACAGATTCTATTACGGTTGACTCGGGTACCACGCTTGGTACATGTTTGGTTGTTCTTCTTTGTGTGGGTTCCATAAGTGAACCGAGCTTATTTGTTGTGATATAGTTATTGTATATTGGTCCATGAGTGACCGAGTTGGTATGTTTAAATGATGGGGTGGTTCTTGTATAGACCAAGTTTGCATGTTAAATATGATAGATGATGTCCTAGGGATCCTTGGACGGTCTGGGCTACTTGAAATGATGTATTGAAACTATATATGTCTGTCAAAGTGATCTGGGACATATATGGTAGGGTGGTTGAGTCAGGGTTGTGACTGATGGTTTTGCAGGTTGTTCATTTATTGGCTAGCAGTTATGGGTCAAGGTTGTTGACTTAGGATCTTAAGTGAGAGTGATGGACGTGCTAACAAGGATAATTAACAATTGGATCATAGGATGGAAGCTAGTAAGATAATTCTAGTGTTTGACAAGATGGGTGGGCTTGAAGAGTCTTAGTGCTATAAGGGGTAAGGTTATCACTAGGCTAGAGGGATGGAATGTCTTCTTATGGTGGAGTTAACAGTGGAATGAGGTAGAGAGGCTTGGGGAAGAGTGTATAAGGTCCATAGATAATTTCCTGGGTAGTAAGGGCTGTTGATAAAGGATCTGGACTGTATAACTTTCAGGTTGTATGTTTTCTTCTGAATATTTACATGATATTATGCAGTGGATTCGGGTCGATCAATGATGCCTACCAGTACGTGTTATTTTTACTGATACTACTCTTGCTATGCCTCTTTGGGTATAGTCTATGTCATGACCCAATTTCTCGGGTTATGATGGCACCTATAACCCCCCAGTAGGTGAACCAATTCTCGTAGCCTGGAACGGTTAGTAATGGGATACTACCGAACCAATAATGCACAACAAGCAGAAATAAGCGAAAGCAGAATGTAAAGGTACACAAAGCGAAAGCAAAACCCAAATATATACATAATGAAACTACACCATCCCCAAGATTTGGTATCGACAGTACAGAAGCTTCTAATAGAATACAAGTACTAAAAGTAACAAAATACAACATAAATCTATCTCTGAGAGTACAAGGAGTATCAGTGCAAAAGATGAGATGTAGACAAGCCCCGACCGTCAGGCGCTCACCCTAGTCTCGAATATCACAAAATCTGCACGAGTCTCCAACGCGATCAACGGAGAAATCTCAACTAATATTTGCACCAAAAAGATGCAGAAGTATAGTATGAGCACCAAGACAACGGGTACTCAGTAGGCATCATTGGTCAACTGAGCGCATATAAGATATAAAAACAGTAAGCAGCAGATAGCCAGAAAATGGACAAAGAAAACAATAGAGGAAGCACACGAAACTAGCACAGAGAGCAGACAACCAAGAGTAATAACAACCAATGCTAGTACAGAAAACAAATATACATAGAACACAGGTGAAAGAGAGAAGAACGCACCTAGGATCCTTGCAACAACAGTATATAAACAGAGAGAGTTTAGAAGACATGGCAGTATACCAGTAACCTCAAGTAAAAAGGAAAGAAGGAAGGCAACCCAACGTAATCAACTAGAAGGCATAGAATAACAAAAATATTCTTTAAACACAACTATCAAGGTAGGCATAAACCGGGATCAATCTCACAAATACAGCCTTAAAATGAAGTAACTAACCCACAATAACCGAGAAAATACTACTCAAATCCTGATAAGAATGGAACCAGAAACTCACAATCTACTCAGGAGGCCACACAAAAGTGCCTCAATAAGATAGGACTCCCTAGCCCTCTCAATAATCAAAATCCCACAACCGGAGCCTCAATAGGCTAAAACTTACCAATCCACCAAGAACCAAGGACTATAACAATCTCTATAAAATGACAAAGAGTAATATAATCTACCTACAGTCCTAACGGCCGCCCATACAACTGAGGAATGCAATCAAGTAAAAACAAACCCTCCGGCCGACAATACAACCGGAGAGTACTGAACACACAGCAAATAAGGGTAGAATCCGAGTGAAATATGCATGATGATAGTAATGATGGAACAAGTAATAGTAACCCTGTACGCACCTCTCCCCGGCACTTCGGTAGGAGGACCCATGGTGGGACGTACCCGTTATACACCATCTGACACCGTATACCCCTCCTCCGGCATGCGCAGCCCTTTGTCCAGGTCCTGGAATGGCAGGGCCCATAGAGGTCCCTAACCACATACAGTAACGAACGCGAAATCTCAGAGAACCAGAGCCTTGAAGTACGTCCTTGGAATTGAACTAGGTCTAAAACAATAGTAGTAATCTCAAAATACCCTCTCAAAGGGTGTCCAAAGTATACTCGAATCTAAATCAGTGATAAAAGTCTCAATAACCCTCTCAAAGGATGCCCGGGTCTAAATCAGTAAGAAACCAGGTCTAGTGCTCTGCCCAGCAGAGCCTAGAATCAGTAGGAAATCAGGGCTAGTGCTCTGCCCAGCAGAGCCTAGTATCAGTAGGAAGTCAGTGCAAAATCATCCAAAATCTCATGTCATCATTAGATTATACCAAAAATAGGCTCCCGAGGCCATGCAAGTTTAGGAAAAATCGTCCATAGTGGCTCGCAGCCAAAACAAAAGTAAAACATACAGGGAAAACCTTTTTCATGGATGATATGCTCGCACACAAATATAAATTAGCCCAACGGCTCACAAATATTCCTACCGGCTCTGCACAGGCTCCACAGCTACTCAGCAAACATAGCCATCCTAAAAGGATATCTCAATGTCCGAGACTCGTGGACATTCCCAAATAACCCACCGTCTATGTTCCAGAGTTAATACAAGGCCACACAGGACCACAAGGGTAATATACAATACTGATACTAATACTACAATCAACGTACAAAATAAATGGACAGAAAAAGCGGTCAAGGTCTGGGGTACCAACCTTTAACAACCCACCCAAGGATGCGAATTAATGCAGTTATAGCCTATATATGCAGAGTCTAGGTAGGGAAACCCATAACCTACCTGTCGTCCGACGAATAACTGGAGGGACGGCGTCGTCCAGGCTCAAACTGCTCCGAGAAGCTCCAAATTGTGAAACCACTATCAATACAATAATCTACACATCAATACAATGCTAATGATACCCATAATGCCATAAACATAATCGGGTCGAAATCCGGGTCACAGATGAGCCCATGGACCTCACAACCCGAAACCAGAAAAAAAAGCACATGTGTTCCTTACAAATCCTGGAGCACTTGCTAAAAAATTGAGCGGGAACGAACAACAATTGGGGCTCAAAATAGCCCGCTCAAGTCAAGAATTAAGGATGGAATTTCAAGAGATAATTCCAGAAATTAATCAAAGGGACTTACCACCACGAGAAGACGAGCTAAGAAAGTGAGAACACCGAATCCTTGATCATGCAAAGCTCAATAGGGCAGATTCTACAAGGAATTCCAAGCTTTAGAGACCCCCAATAATGGTGGTTTTTTTAGAAAACAAGAGAAGAACAAGTTGGGGAAGAAGACTTACCAATTGACGAAGAGACGAATTTAGGAGGAACAACAATTTCCCCAAGGTTAGAACTGGTACGGAGCAATTTGGTGGAGAGTATTTGAGTTTTAGAGTGAGAAAGTTGAGAGAGAAAGTCTGGAAAAATGAAGAAGAGGACTTAAATAGTTGTTGGTCGTTGTTCAGCGCCATTGGAGGTAAACCAGCGCCATCGCGCACAAGGGAGCCAGGCACCAAGGCGCCATCGCGCCTGGAACACGCCATCGCACTGGCCGGCTGGAGGCGCTGAGGAGCGATCGCGCTGGCCTTGGCGCAATTGCACTGAAGGCCTGGCCTGCACAAAAAATCTGTAATTTTTCTAAAACTCCACGGGGCATTCCGGGCACAATCAAAACCCGATACTCAAAAACCAATTATGCTATTAGAGTGGAAAGGACATTCCGGACTCAACGGAATCGACAAAACTTCCATACAAGGTCGTTTCGGATGAATGTTGACCCAAGTCAACACTAGCTAATACCAACCGAGCATCCAAAATGAGTCCGGCTCACCCGGAACCTGAACCAACCAACTAACTAACACAAACTCGACATTCTAGAGCTAATGGAGCTGACGGAATTTCCATCTGATGCCGTCTTCTCCGAATATTGACCAAAGTCAACCCAACAAGCCTAACTGGCTTGAAAACAAAGAATGAGAGAATTCCAAGCTGAAAAGCTCCTGGATCCCGACCAAAGGTCTCTCTAGACCAAAGTCTACGCTCCGGAGCTAACAGAACTGTCGGAATTCAATTCCGGGCACGTTCACCAAGAATATTGACTAAAGTCAATGATTTCAAAAGCTTTAAGCTCTAAAACCAGGAACAGCCAAAAGACCAAAACAACGGCCCGGGCACCAAACTACCGGTCCCAGCAAGCCATAAATGACTTTGGGCCACTAGAGTCAAGCTCTAACTATACAAGAAAGGCGAACACGCATAAATGACCGGAAGGGTCATTACATCATCCACTACTAAAAACACTAACGTCCCCAAAAGTCAGGAAAGATGGAAGACTAGATATTAAAAGAACAGCGGACACTAAGCCCGCACTACTCTCTCGGACAACTCGGGTAGCCTCCTCGATCGGATGGCACCCAACAGAAAAGAACCAAAGAAAGCAACCAAGCCAAAAGCTCAAAACTAGCCAAGCTAGATCCTAACTCAAACTCCTAAAATACCAAGGTCCTGCCAACCCAAACTGAACCTCGAGAATCTCAACCGGAAACACCAACCCAACATTGAAACCAGGGAAGTAAGACGATCAGTCACACAGAACTCGAACCTTCGAAACCACAACCAAATTTGCCAGAAAAGTCATATCACGACCCAACCTGTCGTGAGTGGCACCCACCCGACCCTCGGATGAGCGAACCAATATAGTTCCACCCTTTCCTAGACTAACAGCCTAAAACCAGCAAGCATCAAAATAAACTAGCAATAAATATAAGATCAACTACTCAAAATACTTATCATAATTAATAATCTGTGGAAAATCCCACCTAGGAACTGAAAGTCATTGTACCAAACATCAATACCAAATCTAGAGTACGGGGATGAAACCCCAAAAAAAATAAGAATAGTTTTTAAGTCCAAACAAATGGACCAAAACTCTAGTGATAATCCCAAGGTAGCTCGAATCGACACTCACCCTTGAAGATCGGAAATATCGGTGCTAAATTTGAGGTCTCGTCTCAGCCGCCGAAAGATTTCTTGTACTCACCAAAAGAAAGACAAGTGCAGTATCAGTACACCACCACTGTGTACTAATAGGATCATCAGCCAGTATTCAAGAAAATAGTATATAAATAGTACACAAAATCCAGTAACAAGTATGGCAACAGGCAACAATATCACAGGCATCTCTAGACTACAGATCTCTACCTAGCTTGTTACCGCATGAATCCATCTCTTACAGTTCTATTCCACAAATAAGACTAACCATAACCACACCTTACCGTCTAGCCTAGACCCACCCTGGGATCCCCTCTAGACAACTACCACAAGAAGTGATTACCCGGCCTAAACCAAGACCAATTCAACAGTCATACAACAGTTCCCGGCCACTCATGGACCACTAATCAATAGCACTTTTCAATAACAGCCCGGTTCACTCACGGAACCAATATCAAGTATCACATTCAGTAAAACAACCCGGTCCTCTCACAGAACTAATATCAACCAATGCAATATAATAATCAATGAAACAATGCAAGATACAATAAAGTAAACCCGTACCAGGCATGGTACCCGTGCCAACCGAATGTTATAACCATACCAGGCGTGGTACCTGAGCCAACCAAATGTCAACAACCACAGTCAATATATGAATGCATACCCCTTGTAAAGCCAACAAGTAAAAACCATTCAAACATAGACTGTAAACCGAACTTAGACATTTCAAACAATTCCCCTAAGCAATGTAATGCACACAATTACTTAGACAACGAGTACAATGAATATACACATTCGCAGAAATACGAAAGCCATCACCTACCTTGAATGTTCCAAGCTCTATTCAACCCAGCTTTCCCATGTTCCGGATTCCACTCACGTTCTTGGTCTAAAAATAACACATAATGCATACAATTAACATACAGGCCTGTACATTACACGGATTATACCAAATCCATAAACCCCAGGCCACACATGATCATCACACCCTTTTCCCGGGCTTTTCCAGCGTTAATTCTCCTAGTCTTATCATTTTTTACGGACAAAACTGGAAATTAAACAGTCTATGATCATTTTAACGTACCTAAATCAACACCCAAGAACATACATGTTTGGAACCCCCTTTTTGCCCGAATTCCATCATCCCTAGGTCATTCCAACCTTCCCCAATTTCCCTCCTAGCAATTTTACCGCATAGGAAACGTAGTACAAAGTGTGAGGAATGAAAACCTTACCTTAGGAATGATTTTTGGCGGAGGAATAAAGAAAATTGCCTGAATTCGCCCAGCCCTTCTCCCAAAACAAACTTGTGAAATTCTGATGTTTTGAGAGCTGTTTCTACATTAAAAACCCGTCGGCCCGCTATAGCGGTCACCTGCTGCTATAGCGGTCTTAAGTGAGTTAACCGCCCCTTGACCGCCGCTATAGCGGTAATTTCTACCGCTATAGCGGTGGCCGCTATCGCACATGACAGCACTCATCACAGGCAGAAAGTCTGTAAATTTGCCAGTTTTGGCCATTTCACAACACACTTGGTTCCCCCGACTTCCCGAAATAACCCTTTCAGGTCAAACGTATTTCTAGGAGTTCTACTTACCTAAATTTGATTCTGAAAAGTCCCCCAGACTCCTTTATGTCTTGGCTACATGGAAAACTAGCTCAATCCAAGACACCTAAACCCATTTTTACTCGAATTTCCCTAGACTCTACCTCGCTCCAAAACTGGTCGAGGCTAGCCTAGCCCAAAATTTCAAACTCCCAAACCCAGAGTTTTCTAACTCTAAAACCTAGCACGATTGAACTACCCGTAACGACGGACTCGGTCGTTACAAGCCAACAACCAAAACACTAACTCATGAGCCAGCTGACCCGTAAAACCCTTTGGTTCGAAACTGAATCCTCTTGCACCACAACAGGAAGTTGCATACAAGTCGAACACTCGACCACCGTCAAAGCATCAACTGACACACCGGAGATCCACAGTATTCGCTTATACTCTACCACGCACGAAGTCACCTCTTTTTGCTCAAACTCTTTTCAAGTCAAACTATAGTTCACTAGCATTTTCCACCCAAGATAACAACTTAAAGCATACCCTTGAAAACTGGAGTTACCTGTCCCGACTGCCATAAACCAACAAATGGATGCTTTTGCTAACATCGAACTTGATAACTGAACCCGACTGACTAACCCAGCTGAATTCAGCTGAAGCTTGCATATCAAGGTGAGGAAAAGCATGTATGAATACCCTGTGTTGATGGAGAAACTTCCAAACTATAGAACAAACCCAACTTAACTGCATTGTGTCAAGTCTAAATCAGCTGGAAGCGAATGGACCAGGGCAACTTGCCCAACAGACCGAAACCAAAACCAAGATCCTGTAAGTCGTGTGGTAAGTCTACCACAAATATCAAGTCAGCACACCCCGAAGGCAAAGAAGAGGTGCATGGGGTTCAAAGTCGCTATTAAGATATAGAATCTCTGCATATACCATCAACTCACCTCTTTGGTTCGAATCAACCGCTCTACCATATTAGCACACACGACAACACCATCCATGAAGCATATAACACACCAAACTTCCAGTCTACAATAGCCGAGTCTAACAAACACTGGAACCTCACATAAAACCCAACCCTGGAAAGATCAACTAAACAATCTTTTTAAACTCTCGCCAAATGAATGGTGACCAGCAGTCTCTAAGAATCATTAGAACGCAAAATAGCCTTGCTAGCCTCAACCCACACAACCTGATCACATATGGCATACACCACTGCTGGATCTCAAACTCACACCATTGAGTCTGTCTAACCATGGTAGAAGGAACCCCGTACTATCCAGAGCACCGCCAAAGTCTGGACTGTCCAGCCTAACTCAAAGGTTAGCCAAGGACTAGGTGTCCAAGGCCAACTGTCACCCCATAATGGAAAAAGGGTAAGATAAGTTGTCCGAACTCAATGCCTTCCAACCCAAGAAGCTGCAACCAAAAGGACCAACCACGAACCATACGCAGTAGTTTGCTAGCCCATGATTTTGAAACCCAACTTTAAAATTGCCAACCCAAGCCTTTGTCAAACCCATATGCTATTAATAAACCTTTAGGAACAGAAGCCAACTAGGCTTTGAATCACAAGTTGCCAAAATCACAGCTGCTACTGAAATCTCAAACCAATCGAAGGAAAACCACTGCAATTTATAGTCGATCGAACTAAGTCCCCAACACATGACCCAAGAAAACCTCCATCGTCACCTCAGTCAACAAATAAAACACACGAGCACGCACAAAGAGTCATCTCCCTCCTTCTTCAACTAAACAAAGCCCTTCCTTAGCATATGTTGAACCTTACAAACTCCTTCTCAAATAAAATCTGGAGCCATTACCTTAGTTCTTACATCTATATTGCCAAGCTCAATAAAGCGGGAGAAGAATGGGCCAGATACCCAACTCACCCAAAATGTTAAGAGTACAACTCATCCACGAGGCTAGGTCAACACTCAGTCGAAAATGCTAAAGCCAAACTCAATCACAATACCGAAATCAAAAGCTCATCCAAAGAGCTACGATCAAAATTCATTTTGACTAGAACCAAGGAAAAATGATAAGACAACCCAACCGGACAAGAAACTTAGGAAGACTATGGGAACAACCCACAGACCTGCCAACCTTCTAAACCAACCAAACAAAGAGGGTCGACTCTAATCACCTGAAAAGCAAAACCAAACCATGCTCACTAGCATAACCAATACCTCTTATCTCAAGACAGAAGCTCAAACTTCAGCACAACTACTGGTAACACCAAACCAGAACAAGAACCTCTAGCCCTGATAGAAAACATCCTACGCATCAACCATCTAAGACAGCTCAAAAGAAAAGACTCAACACAAGTCTAGAGTCAATACGAAATAGGGATAAACCCAACCAAAAGAAGACTGACAAGACTACCCATGAGCTACAACTCCGGGAAAGCACCTCTCAAGGACATCTCACCCCATCCACTACTAAAGAATAAACTACCACGAAAACGACGCACACAATCTACAATCCAAAAATCAAATAACTAAATAAGTAGTTGTTGCATCCTAACGCACACACAAGTGTATGCGATCGTACAAGTAATATAGGATTGTAATTCCAGATATCGTACCCACAGGGACTTGTCGATTAACTATTTTACTAAATTAAACTAGCTCTAATTATTTATTCAAGCGTAAAATTCCAAAGGTGATGATTAAATAATCTATAAATAAAAAGAGGAAGTTAACTAATGAACAATTAACCAAACAAAGAGCAAATTTTCACGTAATCAATGTGATGAAATCGATGTTGAACTATGGATTCGCCAACCATCATGTTGAATAAGCAATTTCATCAACTTGTTTGTTTATCTAGTTGTTGATTTCGGGATTGATTTTACAACTATGGTCTCTCGAGCCTCTAGTTGCCTATTCAAAATAGCATCACAACTACATCGTTGAGCGGGGATGTAACATCTTATTCCGAACGCTTTTATATATCTTTCCGTAAAAACCAAATAAGGCGTTCTAGGTATATTCCTATCCTAGTCGCTAACCTACCCTTTACATTACAAAACAGAGGTCTTGCTCCTTATATTCTTCGTAGGTCAAAAGTTATAGAAGAATTATTTTTTATAGGATATTTATAGGTGTAGAAAAAAGCCTCAAATAAAATAATGGAGTTCAAAATGAATTGGGAAACCAAAACCCAATTAAATTGGGTGTCGCTCGAATCACCGCGTCTGATTACTACCGCCTTTGGAAGTGGACTTCACAATATACACGTGGCAGCACATTGAATTCAATTTGCAACTTTTTTGCATATGTATGAATATGAATATAATATTACATTTAATCCATTAAGCTGTCTGCTTGATTTCCTTATATGATTCCTCATTTTTAATTCGTTTCTTCTCCAAATTTCTTCCTTTTCATACTACTTTAATCCTACAAATAAAAATACCTAACATAAGAATAATTTATAAAATCAGTGCTCAAAAACGATAATAAAAAGACTAAATAGGAGGCAAATAATGACTAAATATAGGTATTTTTGACCTCACATCACCACTCCACACTTAGACTTTTGCTCGTCCTCGAGCAAGCATTTAAGTTCATCTCACAAAAAATCAAACTAGGAATACCATCACTTTGGTTGATACAAACTATTAGGCCATGTAACAAATCACAACATCAAGTACACTTCCCGATCATTATGCAAGATATACAAATACACAACAAACTTCTAACCACCTAACCTCAAAGATGGACTCTAACTCATCAATTTAAATTTGCTCACCTACTCCATCAAAGAAAGCTAATAAAATCACCTATCTATCATAAAACAAGTGACCTCATAAGAAATAGTCCACACACTCAATTTAAAGAATCGAATATAAATTAAGGACTTAGCATCAAAGATCAACTCTCACACTCACAAAATAATTCACATGTATGCACAAAGAACCATAGGCTTGCCCATTATGTACATCTCTACTAATTAAGCATGCTCGAATAGAATCAAATAGGACTTTAATAGGTTGTAATGTTGGCTAGGAGATGGGTAGGAAAACTATATAATAGTGACTTACACTTCCCTAAGCACTTTGCATTTTTATTTTTTTTGACTTCATCACGCATTATTTTAACACTTTATTTTTTTATCAATTTATTTTCACTAGTATTCTAATCTTAAACAGAATGTTTCATTCTTTTTTTTTCTTTTAACACGATTTTTTTGCATGTCACATTCTTTCAAAGAGGGTCTTTTTTCCACTTTAGAGCTATCATTGGTCGTCTTTGATACTTAATCATCTCTTTTCTTCAGATTTAACAATTTTATCACAGTCTATGCTACAGTGCTCAAGGAAGCATGGTGCAAAAACTAGAGATTCAACAAAAGGATTAAGGCAAAAATACGGCTACCAAATGAAAGGCTACAAGCTCAAAGGGGCAACTAGTGATATAATATCTGAAAAGGCTAAATTTTACTAGACAAATCAAAGAAAGCCTATTATCATCTTCTAAACAGAGCAACACTTTTTATTTCGATTCAATAACATACAGGGCAAGTTCTAGACTAAGATGCAAAATATGGAATATGTAAGAAATCTTTACCACACATGGCACAAGTCTCAATCAAGATGGATCAATTCTACTTCTAAGACAGACAGGGTCATAGCAAATTATAAAATAAGAATAATCTTTAAATAGAGTCTAACTCTGGACTGATGGGGTCTAACTCTGGACTAAGTAGTCAAAGTTGAAAGCTCTACCATCCCTCGCCGAGGACAAGCTCTATAAAGGTGACCAACTTCCCCACAATCATAGCCACCAAGCTGACCAGGATACAAAAATCGTGGGGCAATTCCTAGCAAAGTTCCCACGCTCACCACATCGAAAACAGCCTCTACCAGATGAAGTTCGACGGGAAGATCTCATGGAACCTGACCGGCCACCATGGTCTACACAACCTAAAAGAAAACCCTAAAGAACCTGACCCATAACAAATCCACTCTGCTCGACATGCCCTATACCACCACCTTCTGAAACCTGTGGGGTAACTGAAATTGTCCGCGTAGATAAGAAGCAATGGAACCTATCTCTGGTGCAAAAATTCCTACCTCGAGTCTGGGAACCTCGGGAACCATCCTGACTACGATGTCTCTTAGCACAACCTCCATAAGCCTCACACCATAAACCCTCGATATCCCAAGCATGATCCACTACCTGAAGGAAGGTCATCCCAACTGTAACCAAATGCTCGGTCTCCAAACAGAGCGGTGAAATCAAACCTCCGACAAAACTCTGAACCCTATCAAACTCTGAAGGCACAGTCCTAGCAGTATGCCTAACCATCTCAGAAATCTTGCCTCATACTCCAATACCGATAGACAACCCTGCCAAAAAACTGGTAGCTCAACCCTAGCTGAAGCACCACTCAAAAAACCAGGTACTAAAACACCCACCGGAGGACTCAGAGTCCTAGCCACGGCGTCCTGAAGAACTAGAGTAGCTGTAAATCCAATCGGGGGCTGGGTTGGCCCCATACTCCCTATCTGATGTGGTAAACTCTCACTCTAAAGTCCTGGCGCTGATGAAAGCACTGAAGCAACAGGCACAAAAACCTCGACATTACCCGTTATCGAACTCATCTTAGGCATCTGAGAAGGAATGAAACAATTGATGTTTAGAAGTCAATAGAGCAAGGAATGCACGATAAGGACCCAAGAAGATGAAACTTTTCCTCATAATGCCCTGTAGCCTCCCGCAGATAGGATACGTATGTCATCATAACAATTTGCGAGACTCTATCTAGACACTTGCTTCTGTACCACGACACCGGTGAACCTAAAGCTCTGATACCAAGATGTTATGACCCGATTTCTCAGGTCATGATGGCACCTACAACCCCCCAGTAGGCGAACCAATCCCCGTAGCCCAGAACGGTTAGTAATGGGCTACTACCTAACCAATAACGCATAACAAGCAGAAATAAGTGGAAGCAGAATGTAAACATAGACATAGCTGAAGCAAAACCCAAATATATACATAATGAAACTACACCATCCCCAAAACTTGGTATCGACAGTACAGAAGCTTCTAATAGAATACAAGTGCTAGAAGTAACAAAATACAACATAAATCTATCTTCGAGAGTACAAGGAGTATCAGTGCAAAAGATGAGATATAGACAAGCCCCGACCGTCAAGCGCTCACCCTAGTCTTGAATATCCCAAAATCTGCACGAGTCTCCAACGCGATCAATGGCGAAAGCTCAACTAATATCTGCACCAAAAAGATGCAAAAGTATAGTATGAGCACCAAGACAACGGGTTCTCAATAGGCATCATCGGTCGACTGAGCGCATATAAGATATAAAAATAGTAAGCAGCAGATAGCCAGAAAATGGATACAAAAAACAATAGAGGAAGCACACGGAACTAGCACAGAGAACAGACAACCAAGAGTAATAACAAACAATGCTAGCACAAAAAACATATATACACAAAACACAAGTGTAAGAGAGAAGAACGCACCTGGGATCCCTGCAATAATAGTATATAAACGGAGAGAGTTTAGAAGACATGGCGGTATACCAGTAACCTCAAGTAAAAAGGAAATAAGGAAGGCAACCCAACATAATCAACTAGAAGGCATAGAATAACAAAAATATTCTCTAAACACAACTATCAAGGTAGGCATAAACCGGGATCAATCTCACAAATACAGCCCTAAATAAAGTAACTAACCCACAATAATCGAGAAAATACTACTCAAATCCTGATAAGAATGGAACCAGAAACTCACAATCTACTCAGGAGGCCACACAAAAGTGCCTTAATAAGATAGGACTCCCTAGCCCTCTCAATAATCAAAATCCCACAACCGGAGCCTCAACAGGCTAAAACTTACCAATACACTAAGAACCAAGGACTATAACAATCTCTATAAAATGACAGAGAGTAATATAATCTACCTACAGTCCTAACGGCCGCCCATACAACTGAGGAATGCAATCAAGTGAAAACAAACGCTCCGGCCGCCCATACAACCAGAAATTACACTGAACACACAGAAAACAAGGGTGGAATCCGAGTGAAATATGCATGATGATAGTAATGATGGAATCGGTAATAGTAATCCCATATGCACCTCTCCCTGGCACTTCGGTAGGAGGACCCATGGTGGGACGTACTCGCTATACACCATCCGATATTGTATACCCCTCCTCCGGCATGCGCAGCCCTTTGGCCAGGTCCTGGAATGGCAAAGCCCATAGAGGTCCCTACCACATACAGTAACGAACACAAAATCTTAGAGAACCAGAGCCTCGAAGTTCATGCCTGGAATTGAATCGGGTCTAAAACAGTAGTAGTAATCTCAAAAGACCCTCTCAAAGGGTGCCTGAAGTATACTTGGGTCTAAATCAGTGATAAAAGTCTGAATAACCTTCTTAAAAGGTGACCAGAGCGTATCCAAGTCTAGATCAGTAAGAAACCAGGTCTAGTGCTCTGCCCAGCAGAGCCTAGAATCAGTAGGAAATCTGGGCTAGTGCTCTGCCCAGCAGAGCCTAGTATTTGTAGGATGTCAGTGCGAAATCATCAAAAATCTCATGTCATCATTAGATTATACCAAAAATAGGCCCCCGGGATCATGCGAGTTTAGGAAAACCTATCCATAGTGGCTCGCAGTCAAAACCAAAGTAAAACAGGAAGGAAAAACCTTTTTCATGGATGATATACTCGCACACAAATATAAATTAGCCCAATGGCTCACAAACATTCCTACCGGCCCTGCAAAGGCTTCACAGTTACTCAGCAAACATAGCCATCGTAAAAGGATATCTTTATTTTCGGGACTCACGGACATTCCAAAATAACCCATCGTCTATGTTCCAGAGTCAATACAAGGCCACACAGGACCATAAGGGTAATATACAATATTGATACGAGTACTACAATCAACGTACAAAATAAATGGACAGAAAAGGCAGTCAAGGTCTGGGGTACCAACCTATAACAACCCACTCAAAGATGCTAATTAATGCAGTTATAGCCTATATTACGCAGAGTCTAGGTAAGGAAAGTCATAACCTACCTGTCGTCTGACGAATAGTTGCGGGGATGGCATCGTCCAGGCTCAAACAGCTACGAAAAGCTCCAAATTGCGAAACCACTATCAATACAATAATCTAAACATCAATACAAGGCTAACGATACCCATAATGCCATAAACATAACAACTCGAAATCTGGGTCACAAACAGGCCAGTGGGCCCTGTAATCCAAAACTGGAAATGAAAAACACACATGTGTTCCTTACAATCCCGGAAGCACATGCTCAAAAATTGAGCGGGAACAGACAACAATTGGGGCTCAAAACAGCCCGCTCAAGTCAAGAATTAAGGATAGAATTTCAAGAGATAATTCTGGAAATTAATCAAAGGAACTTACCACCACGAGAAGACAAGCTAAGGAAGTGAGAACTCTGAATCCTTGATCATGCAAAGCTCAATAGGGCAGACTCTACAAGGAATTCCAAGCTTTAGAGACCCCCAACAATGGTGGTTTCTTTAGAAAATAAAAGAAGAACAAGTTGGGGAAGAAGACTTACCAATTGACGAAGAGACACGGATTTAAGATGAACAATAATTTCCCCAAGGTTAGAACTGGTATGGAGCAATTTGGTGGAGAGTATTTCAGTTTTAGAGTGAGAAAGGTTGAGAGAAAAAGGCTAGAAAAATTAAGAAGAGGACTTAAATAGCTGCTGGTCGCTGGTCAGCACCATTGGCGCTAAACCAGCACCATCGTGCACAAGGGAGCCAGGAGCCATCGTGCCTGGAGGGCACCATCGCGCTGGCCTCGGCGTGATTCTGCCGAAGGCCTGTCCTGCACTAAAAATATGTAATTTTTCTAAAACTCCACGGGGAATTTCAGGCACAATCGGAACTCGATACTCAAAAACCAATTATGCTATTAGAGTGGAAACGATGTTCCGGACTCAATAGAATCAATGAAACTTCTATACGAGGTTTCTTTGGAAGAATGTTGACCCAAGTCAACCGAGTATGCAAAATGAGTCCAGCTCACCCAGAACTCGAACCAACAAACTAACTAACACAAACTCAGCATTCCAGAGCTAACGGTGCTGACAGAATTTCCATCCAAGGCCGTCTTCTCTGAATGTTGACCAAAGTCAACCCAACAAGCCCAACTAGCTTGAAAACACAGAATAAGAGAGAATTCCAAGCTGAAAATCTTTGGGATCCTGACCAAAGGTCGCTCTAGACCAAAGTCCACGCTCCGGAGCTAACAGAACTGTCAGAATTCAATTTCGAGCACATTCACCAAGAATATTGACTAAAGTCAATGATTTCAAAAGCTTTAAGCTCTAAAATAAGGAAGGGCCAAAAGACCAAACCAATGGCCCGGGTACCGAACTATCGGTTTTAGCAAGCCATAAATGACTTGAGGCCACTACAAGCAAGCTCTAACAGTACAAGAAAGGCGAACATGCGTAAATGACCAGAAGGGTCATTAAAGTCTAGTTGCAGGGTCAGTGATATTTTCTAGGTAATTTAGAGTAGGTGCTCGCACGGCCCGGTAGTTGGGTCGTGACAGGATCAAGGTGGATATATGTAGGAAATAATGTAAGACTTGAAACCAAAAGGATAGGCACTTGCAAAATAAAATTGCCTGATAGCCGATCTTTGATGTTCCATGATATCTTATATGCTTCAGAGATTCGATGAAACTTAGTCTATGTTTTTATTCTTTTAAATCTTGGTTTTTATTAATAATTTAGTCGCAAAGGTGTTAGAATTACTCAAGACAGTATTTTTTTATGGTTTTGGACTTTGTTATGATCATGCTATTATTTTAGATTGTAATCCTTCAACTTATGATTATTATGTTAATCATTGTGTAATGACATGTTATTCTAGCAACAATAATGTCGATGTTATTACATATGCAAGATTGAATCACATAGAGCAAGACCATATGAATAGGTTGGCAAATGAAGGACATTTAGGTTCTTCCTCTAAAATTGATATGCCAACATATAAAAATTGTCTTGCTGAAATGATTATACGCAAATCATTTGGGAAGGCTAAAAGAGCTAAGTTCCTACTACAATTAATTCATTCTGATATATGTGGTCCAATGAATGTGAGGTCAAGGTCTGATGCTTTATATTTTATTACATTTATTGACAATTTCACACGCTTTAATTATGTGTACTTAATTTCTCATAAATCTGAAACACTTGAATGCTTTGAAAGATATATAAATAAAGTTGAGAATCAATTAGATAAAAGTATAAAGACTTTAAAAATCGATAGAGGCCGTGAATGTTTGTCAAAACAGCTTAAAAATTTATGTACTGAAAAAGAGGTATTAAAAAATAGTTAATTATTTCTTATACACCTCAACAAAATAGGGTAGCTGAAAGAAGAAATAGAACACTATTAGACATGACAAGGTCCATAATGGCACATGCAAATTTACATATCTCCTTCTAGGAGATGCATTATTGACTGTAACCTACATATTAAATTAAGTGTCTTCTAAATCAATACCTTTCACTATTTATAAACTATGGAATGGTCATATATCAAACCTTAATGATCTACGACCTTGGAGTTGTGCTACATATATAAAAGATTACTTTGATGAGTTCGATAAACTAAGTCCAAAAGGGGGAAAGTGTCTTTATAAGATACTCAGACACTCAAAATAAAATGTGTTCATTGGTGAATTGGAGGATGAAAGTATTACTGAAATTGAATCACGAGATGTCACATTGCTAAAAGATGATTTTTTCAAAAAAGGTGAAATAAGAAAAAATAAGCCTATTTATTGTCACGACCCAACTCGTCGTGAGTGGCACCCACCCAACCCCCGGATGAGCGAACCAATAGATTTCCACCCTTGACTAGACTAACAGCCTAAAACCAGCAAGCATAAATGAAAACTAGCAATAGAAATAAGATCACTAATCAAAAACTTATCATTAATAATAAACTGCAAAAATTTCCCACCTAGGAACTGAAAGTCATCGTACCAAACATCAATACCAAATCTAGAGTACGGGGATGCAACCCCAAACAAAATAAGAATATTTTTAAGTCCGAACAAATGAAATAAAACTCTAGAGATAATCCCAAGGTAGCTCGAATCATTAGCTCACCTTTGATGATCGGAATCGCCGGTGCTAAATCTGAAGTCTCGTCTCAGCCGCTGGAAGATTTCCCGTACTCACCAAAAGAAAGACAAGTGCAGTATCATTACACCACCACTGTGTACTGGTAGGATCATCAGCCAGTATTCAAGAAAATAGTATATAAATAGTACGCAAAAATCCAGTAACAAGTATGGCAAACATGCAACAATATCACAGGCATCTCTAGACTACAGGTCTCTACCTAGCTTGTTACCGCATGAATCCATCTCTTACAGTTATATTCCACCAACAAGAATAGCCATAACCACACCTTACCGTCTAGCCCGGACCAACCCTTGAATCCCCTCTAGACAAATACCATAAGTAATGATTTACCCGGCCAAAACCAAGACCAATTAAACAATCATACAACAGTTTCTCGGCCACTCAAGGACCACCAGTCAGTAGCACTTTTCAATAACAACCCGTTCCACTCACAGAATTAATATCAAGTATCACATTCAGTAAAACAACCCGGTCCTCTCACGGAACCAATATCAACCAATGCAATATAATAATCAATGAAACAATATAAGATGTAATAAAGTAAACTCGTACCAGGCGTGGTACCCGTGACAATTGAATGTTATACCTATACCAGGCATGGTACCCGTGCCAACCATGTGTTATACCTGTACCAGGCATGGTACCCGAGCCAACCGAATGTCAACAACAACATCCAATAGAATGAATGCACACCCCTTGTAAAGCCAACAAGTAAAAACCATTCAAACATAGACTGTAAACCGAACTTAGACATTCCACACAAATCCCCTAAGAAATGTAATGCACACAATTACTTAGACAATGGGAAGGGGTTACCTCACATGGAGTAGCAGCAGCCCGAGCTCCACCCCTGGCGGGTGTAGCTCCAGCTCGTCCCCTGCCCCTTCCCCTACCTTTGCCATGAACTTTCAGGCCCACTGTTGGGCCCGCTGGCCTTGCTCCGTTATTCCTTGTAGTGACCATCTGTGTACAGAAGAGTGAATGAGGTTAGATATCAATTCGTATCACCAGATACCAATTGGAATCGAGTTATAGCACGAAGGAAAAGAAGGAAGAGATAGTTTTTTTCCTAAAGCCTCATAGCCTCTCGAAGAAAAGTACGGACATCTCTGCACCGTTCTGCAAGACTCTACTAGACCTTTTTGGTACAACCAGATCAATGAACCTAGGGTCTGACACCATCTCTGTCACGACCCAACTGAGTGGCACCCACCCAACCCCCGGATGAGCGAACCAATAGAGTTCCACCCTTGCCTAGACTAACAGCCTAAAACCAGCAAGCATAAATGAAAACTAGCAATAGAAATAAGATCACTAATCAAAAACTTATCATTAATAATAAACTGCGGAAACTTCCTACCTAGGAACTGAAAGTCATCGTACAAAACATCAATACCAAATCTAGAGTACGGGGATGCAACCCTCAACGTAGCCCTTGAACCTAAAATGACTTTTATGAGCTGTCTCAGTAGTGACCGACTTTATTTTATTAGTTGTATGATTAGTGGCTTAGCTGTTAGCTGTCTAAAAGCTACAGTAAATAAAATCCCTTTTGAAAATAAACCACTAATCCGCCTTAGGTACTCTTTTAAGTCCGTGTAAGGCGGAGGGAATGAAGGGACCTGCAGGAGGCTGAAAAGTCGTAGTGCGCTGGCGCTAGCGAGTTAGCGCAACAACTTAGTGTCTTGTTTTCTTCGCTGCTTTTTTTTTACATAAGGTCCACAGGAAAGCGGTTGCTAAGGCTTGAGCTTGCTTTTGTCCTTAGTCAATTTTGGACTGAAGCTGTTCTGACTGTCGTATCTTTTTTGAACCGAATACCTTCCGCGAATGAACATAAATCTTTCCGAATATCATGAATATCCTTCGCCCCTTATCTCCTCATCTTCCTATTTATAAGCCACAGCTTACTTCGACGTTTTCAATTTCCCATAGAATCTTCGAGTTTACCTTGGCCCTCGCCCCAGAGTTCTTATGAAGACTCTGGTGGTGCATGTGTATGATAGGGCCATCAAAATTTTAGTAGAAAAATGAATTCGTCTGAACTGAAATAAATAATTGTTCCGATGGAACCATCTCTTCTACCGTAGATTGGACGTAGATACACGACCCAAACCATTATTCTTTTCTATTCATTATTCTTTTTATTACCAAAGCAAATGCTTTAGTAGCTACCATTTCACTGGCTCTAGTATTCACAGGCTTTTCGGGAAAGCCTATACCCGAAAGAGGGAAACCCTCTCTTTGCTTGCCATTGCAATATCAGAAACCGTAGGAAAGAAAGCCCTACCTGGTATTTTATTTTGACCGTCAGAAGCCGAACCAAACCCTAAGCAAAGAAGGGATGCGCCTTAGTTCAGTCTCGAGGACGGGATAATAGGGGCGTGGCACCGAATATGTAGGAGTAGTCTCACCCAGTAGATGGACAAGCCAGTAGTACCAATCAAGAAAGCCTTGAACTCTAGAGCTTTCTTTCCTGATGGAAGAAAAGGAGACGAATATAGCTAAACAGCTGCAGCAGAAAGAACGAAAAGTCAAAAGTTCAGCCCAATTTTTTGGTCTCGTAGGGGAGGGATTGACCTTTCTAACGCATATTCAGTCGTACCGGCTTTTTGGCCAAATCCTGATTTCGTTTTTCTTCTCTCGATCGTCGAGCCTGATCGACTCGACTCTTTTCCCTGCCTCTCGGCCTCTCACTTCGTTTCGTTCTTCTTCTGTACCATCGCTCGGATAAATGGGGAAGTCGCTCTTTGATCTGCAGAATAAGGCTTAGGAGCTCTCTCTTTTATGGCAGAACTCGTTGGCTAATCCCTATAGGCTAGAGGGAGACCATGACTGCACTAGCCATATGAACTAGCCCTTCCGTGTCTGCCGAACTTTACGATTATGGGTGTTCAATAATAGGTTTTAAGTCTGAACAAATTGACTAAAACTCTAGAGATAATCCCAAGGGCGCTCGAATCATTAGCTCACCCTTGATGATCGGAATCGCCGGTGCTAAATCTGAGGTCTCATCTCAGCCACTGGAAGATTTCTTGTACTCACCAAAAGAAAGAAAAGTGCAGTATTAGTACACCACCACTGTGTACTGGTAGGATCATCAGCCAGTATTCAATAAAACAGTATATAAATATTATGCAAAAATCCAGTAACAAGTATGGCAAACATGCAATAATATCACAGGCATCTCTAGACTACAGGTGTCTACCTAGCTTGTTACCGCATGAATCCATCTCTTACAGTTCTATTTCACCAACAAGAATAACCATAACCACACCTTGCCCTCTAGCCCGGACCAACCTTGGAATCCCCTCTAGATAAATACCATAAGTAATGATTTACCCGGCCTAAACCAAGACCAATTCAACAATCATACAATAGTTTCCCGGCCACTCAAGGACCACCAGTCAGTAGCACTTTTCAATAACAACCCGGTCCACTCACGGAACCACCAATCAATAACATTTTTTGATAACAACCCGGTCCACTCACGGAACCAATATCAACCAATGCAATACAATAATCAAGGAAACAGTGCAAGATGTAATAAAGTAAACCCGTACCAGGCGTGGTACCCGTGCCAACCGAATGTTATACCCATACCAGGCGTGGTACCCATGCCAACCATGTGTTATACCCGTACCAGGCATGGTACCCGAGCCAATCGAATGTCAACAACAATAGTCAATAGAATGAATGCACATCCCTGGTAAAGCCAACAAGTAAAAACCATTCAAACATAGACTGTAAACCAAACTTAGACATTCCACACAAATCCCCTAAGCAATGTAATGCACACAATTACTTAGATAACGAGTACAATGAATATACACATTCGCAGAAATACGAAAGCCATCACCTACCTCAAATGTTCCAAGCTCTATTCAACCCGAGCTTTCCCGTGTTCTGGATTCATCTCATGTTCTTGCTCTAAAAATAGCACATAATGCATACAATTAACATACAGGCCTGTACATTACCCGGATTATACCAAATCCCCAAACCCCTGGCCACCGATGATCATCCCACCCTTTTCCTTGGCTTTTCCACCGTTAATTCTCTTAGTCTTATCATTTTTTACGGACAAAACAGGAAATTAAATAGCCTATGATCATTTTAACACACTTAAATCAACACCCAAGAACATACATGTTTGGAACCCCCTTCTTCCCCGAATTCCATCATCTCTAGGTCATTCCAACCTTCCCCAATTTCCCTCCTAGCAATTCTACCGCATAGGAAATGTACTAAAAAGTGTGGGGAACGAAAACCTTACCTTAGGAACGATTTTTGGCGAAGGAATGAAGAAAATTGCCTGAATTTGGCTAGCCCTTCTCCCAAAACAATCTTGTGACATTTTGATGTTTTGAGAGTTGTTTCTGCATTAAAAACCCATCGGCCCACTATAGCAGTCCCCGCTCCGCTATAGCGGTCACCCGCCGCTATAGCGGTCTTAAGTGAGTTGACCGCCGTTATAGCGGTAATTTCTACCGCTATAGTGGTGGCCGCTATCATGCATGACAGCGCTCGTCATAGGCAGAAAGTCCATAAATGTTCCAGTTTTGACTATTTCACAATACACTTGGTTCCCCCGACGTCCCAAAACAACCCTTTCACGTCAAACGCAATTCTGGGAGTTCTACTTACTCAAATTTGATTCTGAAAAGTCCTCCGGACTCTTTTATATCTTGGCTACGTGGAAAACTAGTTCAATCCATGACACCTAAACCCATTTTTACCCAGATTTCCCTAGACTCTACCTCGCTCCAAAACCGACCGAGGCTAGCCTAGCCCAGAATTTCAAACTCCCAAACCCAGAGTTTTCTAACTCTAAAACTTAGCACAATTGGTCTACCCGTAATGACAGAGCCAGTCGTTACATTTATGAAATGTTGAATTCAGATAATTAGATAATATCTTCAAACATGCTTGATAATCAAATAAATTAAGAATTGGTTTCTGATCCAAGTGAAAGTTGTAAATATTAAAATCCTTTTGAGAAATCTGAACTTCAATTATGTAAGAGTACCGGAAAAGATATATCTAAACGATCTTATGAGATTGAGAATTATGTTTTCATGGTATATCGCACAAAATTTAATGAGACTAATGTTGTGACTAAGGCTTTAACAAGTCCTAGAAAAGATGAGTAATAAAAGCAATGAAAAAAAATTAGAGTCCATGAAAATCAAAAAAGTCTGGGATCTAGTTAATCTTCCTCCTAGGCGTAGAGCTATTGAAAACAAATTATTCTCAAAGTTAAACACAAATTGGATGGGTCAATAGAAAGACATAAAGCATTATTGGTAAAAAAAAAATATTCAAGAAGCTGGAATAGATTATGAGAAAATTGTTTCACCAGTTATGAAATTTACCTCTATTCGATTACTTTTGACTATTATTACACGGTTGGACTTGTTAAAGCCTCAGTCACAAGGCAGTAGTACCTGAGATTTCACAAGAAGGTGATTTCATTTGATTTCATCATGATTGATGAAGACCATTGAATCTATGTGAAGAAGTCCAATGAAATGTTTGTAATTCTTTTTCTTTATGTGAACGATATTTTATCAGCTGAAAATAATTTGAATTATGTAAAAATTACCAAATCATAGTTTTCAAAGTCATTTGACATGAAAGAAATGAGTGAAGCAGACTATATTTTGAATGTTAGCATTCAAAGAGATCGTTTCAAGAAGTTTTTTATTCTATCTTAGGAAACATACATAAAGAAAATTTTGGAACGCTTTTGAATGAATAGTTACAAATTTATGGATACTCCTATAGCAAGAGGTGAAACTCTAAGCCTTAAAATGTGTTCAAAGACTGGAAAAAAAGGAAGATATATCTCGAGTATTATATTCTAGTGTTGTCAGAAGCTTGATGTACGCTATAATGTGTACTTTCCCAGACATTTGTTATGTCACGTATTTGGTTAGCAGATATCAATTCAATTTTGGAAGAGATCATTGAAAAGCAGTGAAGAAATTTTTTTGATACCTGGAGGGAACTACAGATTATTCACTATGCTATATCGGATCAGGTTTACTCTTGAGAGTTTATACAAAAGCTGATTGGACTGGTGATCGGAATAATAAAAATTCAATCTCCGATATGTTTTTTATCTTAATAGTGATGCTATTTTATGAAAAATTAAAAAATAAACTTGCACAACTCTTATAACTATGGAATCTGAATTCGTGGCTTGTACATTTGCAATACAAGAAATTCTTTGAGCATTTGAATATTGTAAAAAATAATCAAGATCTCATATTTTAATGTATTGACATTCAAGCGACTATCGCATACCCGAAGGATTCTAAGTATCACAACAAGATCAAACACATTGACATCAAGTATAACTTTGTGAGAGACATAGTAGCAAGTCGAGAAATAAATTTATAAAATATTTTTATGCGAGAAATGATAGTTGATCCTTTTACAAATGCGATATCTAAAGACTCGTTTAAAAAACATGTTATAGCTCTAGGTTTGGTAGAATATGATTATATTTTTGTATTATAAAATGACTTGGTTATTATAATATTCTCATCAATAGTTGACTCTTGAATTAATTTTCATATCTTGTATATATGTGATGATGTATTATTTAATAAAATGTGTTGAACAAGTCGTGAGATTGGCTCTCTCATGCGAGCAATCGCCTCTTACATTAAGAAATGTGAAGAAATGGGTTTCATCACCATATTATGATTTGTTTTGTAAAGCAAGATGTGAATTTCTCTAAGACGATGGATTTGAAAATCATTGAAGAGAGAGGCTCGAATAAGATATCTAGAGATGTCTAGACCAAGATTTGTATGGTGTTAAATGAGTAAAAGAATGAGACACACACACCAATATAAGGTAAGAATATCGTAGCACGTGTTCCACACCACGTGTACTAAGCGATCAATGAATTAATGGAAGAATGGATTTCTGCTTCTTAATTGTGTGAGATCCCAAAAGTTACATAGTAACTTTTCATTGAAATACCCTTTGACCCTTACCTGTTTCTTGAAGTTTTGATGGGTGTTACTACTTTAGCATGTTATTAATAGCCATGAGTAATTCGGCAATGCAATACATGTTTAGGAAAGTAGTTGATTTGGAACAGATAGATTCGAGTAGAAAGAAAAGACAATTAAAATTAGTAATTTAACTTATATACATAGGTTGGCCTTACACGTATCCTATAGGTGTCAAGTGTAATTGTGGATACTAATTTAGTGTACGTGTGTTACACGTGTGTATCACGTTAATTAGTAAAAAAAAAATATACAAAAAAGAAAGGAGTATTAATAAAAGTAGTTAACGTTAAAATATTTATTTGAATGATGAAAAATGAATATTATTATACCAATATAATAATTGAATTCAATATTTTTTAAACATGGAGAGGGAGTCAGCGCTTTAACTGCAGGTTTGATATACATGCAGGGGCGGAGCCAACCCTTTAATTGATATACGTTGTACCCTTTATTTAAATTAATAAAGTAATTTGTATTATTATTTAACTATATGTTTACAACAATATCATTGTTATAGATATTATTAATACAATCAAGAGACCCTCAATTTTTATTTTACTAAATAACCTAATTTTTCAACAACAACAGTAATAGGCTTAAACACTCAAAAATAATAAACATAAAAATACAAGAATTTTTACATGAAAAACCACTTGTTGAACACTAGTTTCTTAGTAAATATTTTAATTTAATTTTAACGCATTAAATAAAATCTTCAGAAAATTCAACGGCTACTTCATTCGGAGGCAATAATTATACATAGTCCCACTAACTCGTTTATGGATGAGCTAGCATCCCCTTTACAATTCAATCTTTAAATAAACATATCTCCATTTCAAATTTCAAGCATCCCTATATACATACAAAGATTGTCAACTAAATAACCAATAAAAATAAATAAAGTTATCAACCAACAGAAATATAATTAAAACAAAATATGATACTAAAGGAAAAAAAAGTCTCTTCGTGCATAATATTTTAGTTGCATTGATTTGTGTATAATGAAACTCTTAATATAGAGGTAATATATATTTGATGTGATGTGTGATTCGTATGACTTGGAAACTTTAAAATATATGCAATTCGGGGTTAACACAACTTTATACTTTTTAATATACTATGGATATTATTATATTATTGTGGAGAAAGAATCTTCAATTTAAAGAAGTTCAAAATTTTTTCTTCAAGAAAGAATTTAATAAATATAGAAGCTAAGAGATCTTTTCCATCAAGGAAAATTTTTTCACCAAAAAAGGAAATTCTAATTATGGTTAAAAAAATCAGGGCAAACCCTAACCAAAAAGACTCCTAAACTTGAAAAAAGAACAAAAAAATTAATTAAAAATTAGTTAAAGTCCCATGTAACAATTAATGATGATCTGAATCATTCCAATTTGGTAGTGCCGTGTAAGTAATGATATGTGAATTATTACAATTTAATTTAATATTTATTTCTCCTATTAATAATTTTTATTATTAAAAAAAATGATCGTTTTATCTAAGGCGCAGTCTTTTAATGAAGGGAAAGAAATTCAAAATACAGTATAAAGTTCTTCACACTTTTAATATAATATAGATATAGATAGATAAATTTAAACATGAACTCGAGTTCACCTCTTTAGAGGACGAGAGATCGGATAAGTAACTACTGAAATAGTGAATGATGTTTGGGGTGTTGCGAGTAATATGATCCTTATATTTATAGTGAATTCTTTCCGTATGTGATTGAATTCCTACATTGAGCTTTTGTACAACCTTAATAGGGTATGAAATATTGTAGTTCTTTATGCTCGCGGGTTGCATGAGCTATTTGTTGTATGAATTGTGTATGTTACTGGCATGGTGATAATCTGGATCTAGTCCATCATGTACGAAGTGAGAGATCGATGTTGAATATTTATTTTGAGCGGGTCGTCCATGTGAACTAAATCGACCTAGTTAGGAGAAAAGGATAAGAAGAGCTTAAATAAAAAGTTACGGCATCTCTTCTGATAACCTACAGTTATCAAATGTGGGAGAAACATATGGAAAAATCGTTCTTTTCCTGTAACTTCTTCTCCTCTTTCGAAAAGAGAAAATATGTTGTCTTACAAGATACAGGAAACACAGAGTACTCTTTTTTCCTTTCTTTTCTGATTCTCAAACAACACATTACACATACACAAGACATCTAGTTTGTGGAATCAATTGTTCTATTTCCTAGTGAAATAGAATTGGCTTGGAGCAATTCTTCATTTGCAAAGGTGTCAATAATTTTTTATGTTGTTAACTGGTACACAATCCTTATTCATGTTACGTATTTCTTACACAATTGATCCTAAATTTATAGGATATAATATGACAAAAAATTGTCCCAAGTGTGATATATATATGTTATTGTTTCATTGTTTCTTTTTCAAAGAGATATGATATTGTAATGACCCTCCCAGTCATTTTTCTATTTTTCATGCTTTTTCCTTGTTTTGAGCTTTTTTGCAATGGCTACAGATCATTTATGACTTGCCAGGACTGACGGATCGGTGTCCGGGCCATTCGTTAGGTCGTTATGACCACTGTCCTGTTTTAGAACTTGAACTTAGAAAATCTTTAACTTCGGTCAACTTTCTTAGTAAACATGCTCAAAATCAAATTCCGACAGTTTCGTTGGCTTCGGAACGGGAATTTTGGTCTAGTAGGACCATTGGTCTGGGTCTGAGTGCTTTTGGTTTGGTTTTGTGTTGCTTTCTGTGTTCTCAAGCCAGTTTGGCTGGTAGGGTTGACTTTGGTCAGTATTTGAAAAAAATGACCTCGGATGGAAATTTCGTCAGTGCTATTAGCTCCGGAATGTCGACTTTTGGCTAGGGGAACCTTTGGTTCGGGTCCCGGAGCTTCCGTACTTGTTTTGGGGTGTTGAGTTCCGAGTTAGTTTTGGGCGTGGGGCCCACTTTTCCTTAAAATGACCTCTGTTGGTAAATTCATTGATTTCATTGAGTCTAGAATGTCGTTTTTACTCAAATAACTCTATTAGTTTGTGAGAATCGGGTTCCGATCGTGCCCGGAATGCCTCGGAGAAGTTTGGAAAACTGCTGGTTTTTGTTGCAGGCCAGGCCTTCAGCGCCATCAGCACCAGCCAGCGCGATCGCGCGTGCACGCGCTTGGGTTTTCAGCGCCAACGGCGCCAGCCTGCAACCAACCCTTTTAAAATCTTGGTTTTCATGATTTTTAGCTCATTTATTTCACATCTTTTAACTCCAACTTCATTTTTCTCAACTCTAATTACTCAAGAACAGTGTAGGCTCGTGGAAATTCTCCAAATTATCGTTAATCTCGCTCCTTTATCATTGTTAAGCCTCTTCTTCTTCAAGTCTTGTCCTTCTCTTCAAGCTTAAAAACCTCCATTGTTGAATCTCTTACAAGCTTGGTTTTTCTTGGGTTAAAGTTGTGTTGGTGATCTTGTTTGTCCGTGGTAGCTGTAGTTCCAGTCCGTGGTCGATTCTTGCTTCCAAATTGGTATGTTTATGCCTTTGAAAATCGCAATTCTCCACTTTTGTCTCATGAATTAGTAGTACTTCGGGCTGTTTTGAGCCCTGAAACGAACTCAGTTCGCGCTCAAATTTTGAGCATGGGTTTCTAAATCCACCGCGGACATAATTGTGAATTTTATTTTCTGTTTCGCTGCGCAGACCCTGAGGGTCATTTTCCAACCTGATTTTTTGTATAGCAATATGGGTGTCGTTCTTCTCGTCTTGACACCTAGATTATGCTCTTGATAGTGTGGCAGCTTTCTGAGGCTGTTCAGAAGGGGAAAGCACACGAGTGACGATTCGTGCTTGCAGTTCGGCCCCGAGGTAGGTTACAGTTTACTTTCTAAACTGAGTTTAGCCAAATTTTATATATCATATGTTACTGAAACGTTAGATTGGACTTTAGGTAGTATTAGGCTTAAATCTTGTGATTTATATTATTATGGCCATTTCGGATCAGAGATTAGAATTTATTCATGCTATCCATAGTCTAGGAGACCGTAGTATGGTTATGCCTAGCATAAAATCCTTAGTATGCTTTCAGGATATTTTAGAGGTAGAGTAGATGCTCGTAGTGGTCTCTGTTATTATTTTTTGCTATTTTTGCTTTAATTGTTGGTTGCGTGTAACTGTGGGCCCGAGGCCATAACTTGGATTTGGATGGAGTTTCCAGGTCAGTTCTCTTGTTTTTGGAGGGTATTTTGCCCTGTTTGCCTTGTGGTGTGCTACTTTCTCTGATTATGGATACTTCATGCTCATACTGCATAAAATATTATCGATACAAAAAAGGGAGGTTTTCGACGCTTTGGGATTTAAAACTAGAGATTTACTATAGATACTGTGGTTCTTGGATGTTTGAAGAGTTATACTGGGCTTACTACTGATTTTAGAAAGAAAAGGAAAAGTTCTACTTTTATGCCGGTCCAAGGGATATACCCAGACTTTTTCTCCGCTATTTTCAAATATATACACTTATAGTTCGATGAGTTATTCTGGGTGTTATATTCATACATATATACACTTATAGTCTGAGGCAGTATTCCGGACCCCGATGTGTTATTTCAGGTTTTTACTTCCTGTATGCACACATACATATATATGCATAGTTCGATGCGGTATTCTGGGCACCCGATGCGGTATTCTGGGTTTATACTATTATGCATTCATAGATCACATCATATCTCATAGCGTTGCATTGACTTGAGTGTACTTGGATTATCGGTTTCTTGTGTTGATGTTATTATTGTTGCCCTCTTGTTGGTTCAATTATATTTGTTTTTGGTTTTATAACTAGAATTAGGTGGATCTCTGTATTTTATGTACTTTCCTGTAATTTATTCTATATATTATCGATCTGCGCTCGGTCGGCCAATGATGCCTACTGAGTACCCATTGTCTTGGTACTCATACTACACTCTGCATCTTTATCTGATGCAGCACCTAGTATGAGCCACTCTCATTGACCTTCCTGTCATTTGATGCATGTTGCAGTTCGGATCACGGTGAGCTCCCGGCGCTTTTGGAGACTTTACGTGCTTTCCATCTTGTATATTCTGTCTATATTTTTTGTGTTTTGAATTGACAGAGTCTGTTGTATAGCCACTCCTTGATTAGTCGCTCTTGTACTAGTGACACCAGGTCCGGGTTGGTTCTCGATTTTTTTTTGTCTCATTGGTCACTTTAGGGTTTTCTTATATATATTTTGTACGATGGTATGTATATATGGTATTGGCCCTGTCTTTTCATTTATGTCTTCTATTTTTCCTTACTTTAACTGCTTTATTATCTTCCGCATCATTAGGTTTGGCTTGCCTACTCGGGGGTTATGTAAGCGCCATCATGGCTCGGTTTTGGGTCGTGACAGAGTGTTATCAGAGCTCTAGGTTCACCAGTCTCGCCAGTATAAGAGAAAGTGTCGAGTAGAGTCTCGGGATCGGTACGATGACGTCCGTATCCTATCTGTGAGAGGCTATAGGACATTTCTAGGAAAGATTCCATCTTGTTTGATTCCTGATCGTGCATCTTTGACTCTATCGATTTCTAAAACTTCAATTGTTTCCTTCCTCCTCAGAAACCTAGGATGAGTATGACAATAGGCGACGATGAGGCTTCTATTCCTGTTACTTCAGTGCTTTCTTCAGCCCCGGTATTTCAGAGTGTGGGATTACCCCTTTGGCTAAGGGAGGGTTTGGGGCTAGCTCAACTTCCGGTACGATATATGGTTACCCAGTTCTTCAGGGCACCATGGCTTGGACTCCAAACCTTCCAGAGGGTGTATCTGTATCATGGGTATGGGCAGCACCCGATTCTTCGAGAGGTTCTTTAGCTAGGTTTAAGGTTACGGTTTCCCCTACCTTAGACTTCGCGTTTATCGGTTATAATTGTATTAATTGGCATCCTTGGGCTGGGTATTCTAGGTTGGCACTCCAGACCTTGCCCACTTCTTCCGCCATCTTATTTCTTACTTGGGTTGTAGTATTACACTTATGGCCCTACGTGGCCTTTGTATATGCCTTTGGACCATAAATGGTGGGATATTTGGGAATGTCTGCGAGTCCCGAACATCAAGTTATGATTTTAGGTTGGTTATGTATGTTGTAGAGCTGATTGTGCCTGTGCAAGACTGATAGGTTGATTGTGAGTCATTAGGCTATTGTCTGTTTGCGATCATATCATTTATGCAAAGGGTTTCTTGCATATTTTACTACTATTTTGGCTACGAGCCTACTATAAATGGTTTATAAAACTTTCATGGCCCAAAGGGCCCGTTTTTAGTAAAATGATTATAAAAGGGATTTGGAACTGACTCTATGGATTTTCTTGGAGTAAAAAGGAGTATTATGATGATTTTATCATCGATTTCATACCGATACTACGCTCTATTGTGCCTTCGCACTAGATATATTTTTATTATGGATTTAGTCCCGGATATACTTTGGGCACCCTATATAGGGGTCTGAGATTTGTGGTTTATTGTTTTAGACCCGAATAGACTCCGGGCAATTATGCTTTGAGATCCCTTGATTTTTGCATGTGGTCACTTAGACCTGCATGGATTTTGCCAATCCAGACTAGGGGCCATGAGCTGCGAGTGCTGGGGGAGGTGCATACAACACTACTGTCATACTAGTTCCATCATATCATTCATATTGTGTTTGGATTTGTGTTTGCTGGTTGTTCACTGTGCGCTTCGATGGTACAGGATGCTAGAGGGATTGTGTGCTCTTGTGTGAGTTCCTTGGGTGTACGGACGCCTATCGGGACTGTAGGTGCTTTAGGGTAGGCTATCTTCTTGTAGTGTTGGGTAGCGGCCTTCCGATCAATTGTAGATTTACTTATTCCCTCCTATGGTAGTACTTGTGATTTTGGGGTCTATGTATAAGAGTTCTCGGTAGTTGAATTCCTTAGTAGTGGATGGGGTGTGTTGGCCTTGTGAGGTAGCTACCTGGGGTTGTACTCATGGGCAAGTCTTGTTAGTTTTATTTCTGGTTTTAGTCATGGTTCTAGGTTTGGGCTGAGTGTTTTCTTTTGTCTAGTGGCCTTAGGTGGTCTTTGCCTAGGTCATTATCTATCGTGTTCTAGGAGTTGTTCTATTAGTATGGTGTGGTACCAGTGGTAGTGGGAGAGTTTGAACTCCTATCTTAATTCGGGTGGTATTGGTTATGCTGATGAGAATTGGTTGGTTTTGTTTTCTCGAGTGATCTAAATCGACCTTCCTTTAGTGTTGGGTTTGGTAAGTTAGAAGGTATGGTTTATTTTCGTGGTTCCTTCTGTTCTAAGTCTAGATGAGTTTCTTTCTAGCCTCCCCAGTTCCCGATGATATAATCGAGTTTGACTATGGCATTGTGGTTGGGTTCTGGCTTTATCTGTTTGGTTAAGTGTTGGTAGTAGCATCGTGACTGAGGTTTGACTGTGGAATTGTGGCTTTGCAGTTGGATTTTTTATTATAGAATTTTTTTGGTTGAGTTAGACATTCGGCCTACCCTTGTTCCGTCGTATCAAGTGTTTTCGGTAGGAGTTATGGAAGCTAAGGGAATAGCTCCAAGTTGCATTTGAGAGAGAGCTTGTTAGGTTTGGTGTTTTCTTGGAAAGGGTTTTGTTGAGTTTGCAAAAGAGGGTGATGACTCCTTGTTTGTGCTTAGGTGTTTTAGTAGTTAGCGGAGGTGACAGTTGAGAGTTGTTTGGGTTTGTGTGTGTTGACATGATTTGACTGACTACAGATTGCAGTAGCTTTCCTTTGATTGGTCCGAGGTCAGAATTCATCTTGATGAGGGAACGAGGTAGTGGTCATTTTTAGTACTACCTTTGGGGACTCATTGCATCAGTTGTGATTTCCTGTGTTGTTCCATAAATGATCCATGCCTTTGTAGCATTACGGTTTGGGTAAACTGTATGTTCAGAGCCTAGATGACTCTAGTTTCTATGTGTTCATCAGTAGTGTATGGGTCTACGCAGAGGTTCGACAGAGGTATTGGTTGCTAACTAGTATTGGATTTCAGAATCGTGGGCTAGAAAACTACTCTGAATGGTTCGTGGTTGGTCCTTTTCAGTTGCAGCTTCTTGAATTGTAAGGCAATGAGTTCGGACAACTTAGCTCTCCTATTTCAGATTATGGAGTGACAATTGGCCTTGGACACCTAGTCCTTGGCTAACCTTTGAGTTAGGATGGACATTCTAGCTTTTAGTGGTGTTCTAGATAGTACGAGGTTCCTTCTATCATTGTGGGACAGATTCAGCGGCGTAAGTTTGAGATTCAGCGGTAGTGTATTATGTGTGATCAGATTGTGCGGGTTGAGACTAGCGAGGCTATTGTGGGTTCTAATGATACTTTGAGGATGGTGGTCGCCTTTGTATCCTGAGGGTTTGAAAGCTTGGTTTTTGGTTCTTCAAGGGTTGTCTATTATGTGGGGTTCCAGTGTTGGTTGGACTCGGCCAGTGTGGACTAGCAGTTTGGTATATTGCAGGCTTCAGAGTCGGTGGTATGGTATGCTGATGCAGTAGAACAGTTGGTTCGAGCCAAAGAAGTGAATTGATGGGTTATGCAAATTTCTATATCTAGATTGCGGTCTTGGACTTCAGGCACCCTTTCCTTGCCTACGGGGTGTTTTGACTTAATATTGGCAGTGTGGTTGACTTTTTCCTAAGTTGATATTGGTAAGGTGATTTTAGAACTCATGTAGTGTTCGAGTGTTTGGAGCTTAGTTGGTGGTTACAGACCTCGTGGTAGGCTTACCACACTCTTTGTAGGGTCTTGGTTTTGGTTAGGGTCATTTGGGCAAGTTACCCTGGTTCATTCAGTTTTTGTTATTTCAGACTTGGCGCAGTTCAACGAGGTTAGGTTCATTCTATAGCAAGAAGGTTTTTCGTCGGCACTGGGTGTTCATACATGCCTTTTGCAACCCTGGTGTGCAAGCCTCAGTCGAGTTCAGATGGTTATTTCAGTCAGTTGGTCCAGATGAGTTCAGGTGGCTAGGCTGGTGTTAGTAAAAGTGGTCGCCCTTTGGTTGGTCGTTAGTCGGGGTAAAACTACTATAGTTTTTGAGGATGCGCGTCGGGTTAGTATGTTGGAGGTCAAAAAATAGTAAGCCATAGCTTAGTTTGGATTAAATCAGATGTAAAAAAAAGGGTGACTTTGTTCGTAGTGGAGTGCAAGCGGGAACTAAGAATCTCTGGCGTGTCCATTGATACTTTGAGAGTGGCTCAAGTGTGCGGC
Organism: Jaltomata sinuosa; assembly: GCA_003996215.1. Taxonomy (NCBI): domain Eukaryota; kingdom Viridiplantae; phylum Streptophyta; class Magnoliopsida; order Solanales; family Solanaceae; genus Jaltomata; species Jaltomata sinuosa. The sequence continues at coordinate 224,189 of QJPP01000665.1, read as the reverse complement.
TTGTGTGCAGCTTCATAGTTATGGTGCAAAAGGATTCAGATCAGAATAAGGGGGTTTGCGAATCAGCGGGTTCATAAGTTAGAGTTTTAGGCTGGTGGCTTTTCTGGGTAAACTTGGTTATGATGTTAAGGATTCTGATCCTGTGTGTTGATCACCTTGGTTCTCTGGTTTCATTGTTGTGTCAGTGCTTTCGATCGAGATTCTTGAGGGTCAGTTTGGCTGGGAGATCTTTGGAGGATTTAGAGTTAAAGGTTAGAGTCTAGTTTGGTTGGTGAGGTGTTGGGGGTTGGTAGTTTTCCTTTGGTTTAGCTCCATGGGGTGTCGTCTAGTCGGTGAGGCTACCCGGGTTTCCTAGTGAGTGGTGCGGGCTTAGTATTCATCTTTGTTTGAGTCTTCGGGTGTTTTCCCTTCTTTAACTTTCGTGAATGAAAATTCTTTTAGTAGTGGATGTTGTAATGACCATCCCGGTCATTTTTCTATTTTTCATTCTTTTTTCGTGTTTCGAGCTTTTTTGCAGCGGCTACAGGTCATTTATTACTTGCCGGGACTGACAGATTGGTGCCCGGGCCGTTCGTTAGGTCGTTATGACCACTTTCCAATTTTAGAACTTGAACTTAGAAAATATTTGACTTTGGTCAACTTTCTTAGTAAACGTGCTCAGAATCGAATTCTGACAGTTCTGTTGGCTCCGAAATGGGGATTTTGGTCTAGTAGGACCATTGGTCTGGGTCTGAGTACTTTTAGTTTAGTTTTGTGTTACTTTCTCTGTTTTCAAGCCAGTTTGGCAAGTACGGTTGACTTTGGTCAATATTTGGAGAAGACGGCCTCGGATGGAAATTTTGTCAGCGCTATTAGCTCTGGAATGTCGATTTTGGGATAGGGGAACCTTTGGTTTGGGTCCCGGGGCTTCCGGACTTGTTTTGGGGTATTGAGTTTCGAGTTAACTTTGGGCGTGGGGGCCAATTTTCCTTAAAACGACCTCCGTTGATAAATTCGTTGATTCCATTGAGTTTGGAATGTCATTTCCACTCAAATAGCTCTATTGGTTTATGAGAATCGGGTTCCGATCATGCCTCGAATGCCCCGGAGAAGTTTGGAAAACTGCTGGTTTTTGTTGGAGGCCAGGCCTTCAGGGTCAGCCAGCACAATCGTGCGCGCGCGCCTGGGCCTTCAACGTCAATGGCGCCAGCCTGCGGCCAGCCCTTTTAAAATCTTGTTTTTCACGATTTTTAGCTCATTTCTTTCACTTCTTTCAATTCCAACTTCATTTTTCTCAACTCTAATTACTCAAGAACAGTGTGGACTTGTGGGAATTCTCCAAATTATTGTTAATCTCGCTCCTTTATCATTGGTAAGCCTCTTCTTCTTCAAGCCTTGTCCTTCTCTTCAAGCTTAAAAACTTCCATTGTTGAAGCTCTTACAAGCTTGGTTTTTCTTGGATTAAAGCTGTGTTGGTGAGATTGTTTGTCCGTGGCACTTGTAGTTCCAGTCCGTGATCAATTCTTGCTTCCAAATTGGTATGTTTTCGTCCTTGAAAATCGCAATTCTCCACTTTTGTCTCATGAATTAGCAGTACTTCGGGGCTATTTTGAGCCCCGAAATGAACTCCATTCGCACTCAAATTTTAAGCATGGGTTCCTAAATCCATCACGGACATAATTGTAATTTTATTTTCTGTTTGACTACGCGGACCACGAGGGTCATTTTCTGACCCGATTTTCAGCTCAATTTTTTGTATAGCAATATGGGTGTCGTTCTTCTCATCTTGACACCTAGATTATGTTCTTGATAGCGTGGCAGCTTTCTGAGGCTGTTTAGAAGGGGAAGGCACACGAGTGACGATTCGTGCTTGCAGTTCGGCCCCGAGGTAGGTTACAGTTTACTTTCTAAACTGAGTTTAGTCAGATTTTATATATCATATGTTACTGGAACGTTAGGTTGGACTTTAGGTAGTATTAGGCTTAAATCTTGTGATTTATATTATTATGGCCATTTCGAATCATAGATTAGAATTTATTCATGCTATCCTTAGTCTAGGAGACCGTAGTATGGTTATGCCTAGCATAGAATCCTTAGTATGCTTTCAGGATATTTTAGAGGTAGAGTAGATGCTCTAGTGGTCTCTGTTATTATTTTTTGCTATTTTTGCTTTAATTGTTGGTTGCGTGTAACTGTGGGCCCGAGGCCATAGCTTGGATTTGGATGGAGTTTTCAGGTCAGTTCTCTTGTTTTGGAGGGTATTTTGCCCTGTTTGTCTTGTGATGTGCTACTTTCTCTGATTATGGATACTTCATGCTCATACTGCCTTGCATATTATCAATATATAAAAGGGAGGTTTTCGAGGCTTTGGGATTTAAAACTGGATATTTACTATGGATAATGTGGTTCTTGGATGTTTGAAGAGTTATACTGGGTTTACTACTGATTTTGAAAAGGAAAGGAAAAGTTCTACTTTTATGCCGGTCCAACGGATATACCCAGACCTTTACTCCACTATTTTCAAATATATACACTTATAGTCCGATGCGATATTCTGGACACCCGATGCGTTATTCTGGGTCTTATTTTCATACATATATACACTTATAGTCTGATGCGGTATTCCGGATCCCCGATGCATTATTCTGGATTTTTACTTCATATATGCAAACATACATATATATGCATAGTCTGATGCGGTATTCCGAGCGCCCGATGCGGTATTCCAGGTGCTCGATGCGGTATTTCAGGTTTATACTATTATGCATTCATACATCACATCATATCTCATAGCATTGCATTCACTTGAGTGTACTTGGATTGTGGGTTGCTTGTATTGATGTTATTATTGTTGCCCTCTTGTTGGTTCAATTATTTTTGGTTTTGGTTTTATAACTAGAATTAGGTGGATCCCTATATTTTATGTACTTTCCTGTAATCTATTCTATATATTATCTATCTGCGCTCGGTCAGCCTATGATGCCTACTGAGTACCCATTGTCTTGGTACTCATACTATACTCTACATCTTTTTCTGATGCAGCATCTAGTACGAGCCACCCTCATTGACCTTCCTGTCATTCGAGGCCTGTTGCAGTTCGGATCGCGGTGAGCTCCCGACGCTTTTGGAGACTTTACATGCTTTCCATCTTATATATTCTGTCTATATTTTTTGTATTTTTAATAGACAGAGTCTGTTGTATAGACACTCCTTGCTTAGTCGCTCTTGTACTAGTGACACTAGGTTCGAGTTGGTTCTCGAGTCTGTTTTATCTCGTTGGTCACTTTAGGGTCTTCTTATGTATATTTTGTACGATGGTATGTATATATGCTATTGGCCCTGTCTTTTTATTTATGTCTTTCGTTTTTCCTTACTTTAACTGATTTATTATCTTCCGCATCGTTGGGTTTGGCTTGCCCACCGAGGGGTTACGTAGGCGCCATCATGGCCTGATTTCGAGTCGTGACAGGTATGGTCCAATTTTGATCAAGATATTTGTGCATCAAGGGGTTCATACTTGGGTGCATATACTATTTGATATGCTAAAATTGGTGTTTAAGAAAAGTTTAAAAATCAAGGCCACGTTGCAGCCTTGGTGTCAATGCCTTTCCATCCACATACTTTGGTGCCACTACCTTGTCACGACTATGGTTGGCAGTGAGACCGGGAGCTACCGATACCGGTACCGATCAGTTTTGATCCATTACCGGTCCTGTACCGATCCGGTAGCCTTCGATTGGGGAAGGGGGTAGGGGGTAACGGGATGGGAAACGGGACGAAAGGGGTAAATTCTACCGGATCATCCTGGTCTGGTTTGTACCGGTACCGATACGGTCCGGTTCATGGGCGGGAAAATTTTTTGAATTTTTTTTAATTGAGAAGGCCATTAGGCTAGTCGTTGCCAATGGCTAGTGGGCCCCACCCAATGGTCATTTCATCCAAAACACCCCCCTACCCCCCAAACTTTTTTTAATATCCCAAAATTTTTAAAAATACATTTTAGTCTTAATTTTTAACTATAAAAACCCCCCACCCCTTTATTATTTACCACACAAATCTTCTTCTTCATCATCTACTCTCTCAACTCTCAACTCTTCTACTCTCTATTAAATTGTAAATTTTATTAGTTTGAAAGTTTTGGTGAATTATTTTGGAGCAATCTTCAAGTTTCATCTATCAATTTTTGGCTTTTGGTTATACACATCTGCTTTTACTCAGACGTTTGGTACATTCGTTTCAACTTTCATCTCTTTACTTATTTATTTTTTTGTATTTAATTTTCATATTAATTTATTTTCTTACTTTTAATATTTTAATATAGAATCTGGTGATAAAAATATTGGCAAAGGTAAAAAATTATTTTTTGGTAGGGTCACTAATGTAATAATCAAAAAAAATAAAGTGGGTAGTTCTTCTAAATCAAAATCTAAAACTAGACAAGTGCCTCAATTAAGAATAAATACGGATGATTTTACGCATGTTGATGAAACTCCTTTTAATATTGATAGTAATATTCAATTAGATCATGAATCTTTAGAAATAAGGTTTGATAATTTTAATGAAGAACTAGATGAAGAAATAGAATATGATAATGAATATGATGATAATGATACTTATGATAATGATGAAATAGAACCACCTACGGCTACTAGTCCCGCTATTGAACTCCTCACTCCCACTCTCGCTCCCCCTGTACATCCTACTATGGCTAAACCCAAGGCTGAACGTCCAAAAAAATCTATTGTGTGGCAATTTAAGACTCAAAATGAGGATAAAACTCAAGCTATTTGTAAAAACTATAAACATATTTTGAATCATGAAACTGCGGGAAAGGGGGGTGGGATAGGACATTTAAGAAATCATTTGTTGAGATATTGTAAAAAAAAGAAATTTTGCAAGCTAAGGCTATAGAAGAAGCAATAAAAAATGGTACTCCCCTTCCTGATGCATCTGTAGGATAGGGGCCTCTAACATGGTCCAATCACAGTTAAACCCTTCTAATGTTTCTGGTCCTAATACACACCACAGATATAGTACAGAAAAAGATCTTGAAGAATTAGCTAAAATGATTGTTGTTTGTGGCTTGTCTTTTAATTTTGCTGAAAATCCTGATTTTGTTCATTATATTCAAATAGTGTATAATTCATCTTTCACGGGTTTTTCAAGAAATACAATTAAAAAGGCTGTTTTTGATTATCAAGGACAATATTTACATTATCTTTGTTGTTTATTGTACTATAATACTTATAAAATGGCTATCACTTCTGATATGGATCGTAGTGTTAATGGTAATGATTATTTCACTATTACTGGCCATTGAATTGATGAAAATTGGAACATGCAAAAAAAAAAATTAGGTTATAAATATTGTGAAATGCTTAAAACTGGTAGTTACATAGCTCAAACTATTGTAGATGTTTTACAATTTTATGGAATTTGTAATAAAGTAATTAGTGTCACCCTTTATAATGCTTCTAATAATACATCTGTTGTTGATTTTCTAAAATCAGCACTTTACCCTATTTATAATGATGGTTTTCATATTAGGTGTGTTGAACACATATATAATTTGATTGTAAGAGATGGTATAACAATGTATAATAGTAATTGTATAAAATGTGAAACTGTAGTTCATTTTATTTTTAAATGTCAAGTAAAGGCTAGACGTACAGATTTTGAAAATCATTATCGTGAATTTAGTCTTCCCCCTAGAAAAATTCCAAAAACAATGTCTACTAGATGGAATTCTTTATATGAAATGCTTAAACTTGCTTATAAATATAGAAAGCCTTTACAAATGGTTTGGAATGCTCATAATTCAAATATGGATTATAGACTTACTGAAACTGATTGGGATGACGTAAAGGATCTTATAGATTTTTTTAAAAGTTTTTTATTTAGCTATAAAATAAATATATGGACTTTATTATCCAACTATTTCTTCAGTTTTACCAAATATATGTGCTATTTCTGATAAATATTTTCAATTCAGAGAGAGGCTTAAAGAGTCCGTTAAGTCAATGATTAAAAAATTTAAAAAATATTTTTTTCATATTCCTCAAATTTATTTAACTGCTTGTTTATTAATGTCACGCCCCAAAGCTATCCCCTGAACGCAACACGGTACTTAATGTCATAAGTGACCCCAAGATAACCCATGGCATGGCATATCTATACAAAATCAAAGTAAAGCATGCATTGTGCGGAAGCTAAAACAATCATTAGCTGAAAGCAAGGAAGAACCCAAAAGTCTGAATATATAAATAGTTTAGTGCTGATTGAAAAACAATACTAACAACTGCTAAAACTAGTCTATGTCTGTAATCCTTCTAACTAAATAGGAGTTGCTGGGACATGCCCCCAGCTAACTCTAACAAATTTGAGACTGAAAGTAAATACTGAAGATATAAGCATGTCTATCGTCCTCGAACTAATGAGGACTCACCACTGAACTGCTGAGTACGGACTGGAAGTCGAACTAAGTGCGGTCTGGATGTTGAACGCCTGAACCTATATCATAAGCGATGTAGCACAAAAGTATACGTCAGTACTTTGAATGTACTGAGCATGCGGGATATAGGCTAAGTTGAACAACATAATAACTGAGTATAGAAGTAGATATACTGGAACATAACTGAGAGCTAAGCTGGATGCAATGACCAATTATAAATCATAAAGATAAAACATGTTGAACTGAATACTGAAGTAAATACTGGATAAATGGCCAATGCAACATGAGTATGACTGTGAGAGATACTATTAACCGACATACCCCAAGCTGAGCTAACTATGGGGCCAACCTGTAACCCTAGATGGAAGGGTGTTCATACCTTGCCAAGGGTACGAACAAGTCTGACGTGGATTGACTACTAATGTCCACAAGGGACAAGGAGGTACAGCCTAGTCTGATAGCTGACTCCCCTAAACCTACAGTATCGCTGTAGTTTGGGGACTTGGGGACTGCTACTAAAGGTCTTAGCCTAAGCTGACAGCTAAACCTTTATCCCCGCATCCGCTCGGTACTAAGTCTACTCCCAAGTGAGTATAAGCAACAATATACTGAAATGATGGATAGCTCAAAATACTGGAAATCAACTGAGAATGCAACATAAACATATTGAGGGATATGGCATTCAAATTCTGATGCATGAGCATATAACTAATCGGCCTAGTAAGCTTAATTCATAAAGTACTGTAAGTATACAAACTAGGGTTTTTGAACATTGTACACAGAACAATACCAATTCTCCAAGAACATGTAGTCAATACCATAGAGGTTGTAGGAACTGAATTTCAATAAATCCATAAGATTTTGGAACCCTAGGTCTGAACAATTCATGGAGAAAATTGAAGACGGACTGGAATCTAGGGACCTAATGGGTGAAAGGAACCCACTAGTGAAATTCCACATACCTGGTGAAGATATCTATGGATAAATCCTTGGATTTTTGGGGCTGAACTTGATGAAGACCTCTGCTTGTTCTTGGGAGAAACTGTTGCCTCTTTCTCTTATTTTCTTTCTAAGGTTGAAGAATTTAGGAGAATAGATATTTTAGGTAGTTTGTGACTAATTAACTAGGCTTAGAGTAGTCAAAATATCATAGCTTAGGCTTTAAAAGAGGTAGGAAAAGTCTGGAATACCCCTGGGAAAGTTAAAAGAAATTCTGTAGAAAATCATAACTCAGGGATCATGACTCAAAATGACAGACCGTCAACTGAGTCGTGATCCTACCTAGGAGTTTTAGGGGTTCTCTGGTCTCAAGAATTACGACTCCACAACGCGGACCGTACTCCTGGAAAATGGTTCATCATATGGCCCGTGATTCCTGGGACAAGGGCTAAGGGTCTCTGAGATTCTGGTTCCACGAGTCAACAAGACGAGCCGTAGTCCTGGATACGGCCCGTGGTCTGACTCGTGGTCCCTGAGCCCTGAACTGGTGGTCCTCTGATTAAGGGAAACCACGAGTGACAAGACGAACCATGGTTCCAAACTATGTTTGTGGTCTGACTCGTGGTTCCTGAGTCTAGAAATGAGGGTCTACTGGATTTGGGACTATCGTTTGAGATGACAGACCGTGGTTCCAAACTATGGTCCGTGGTGTTGAACCGTGGTTCTTGGAAACTTTGAATTTTTTTCTAAAATTTTTATTTTCTACTGGTTTTCTGAGCTTAGTCTGGGCGTGGAAGTTTTGGGGTATTATAATATCTCCCCCTTGGGATCACTCGTCCTCGAATAAAGACTAAACAAGCTGAGGATTGAGGGAAAGAACTGCAATCCCCTCCAACTGAGTACTAGAAAGTGATATGTGACTGAACTGAGTTCCATGAACATGCAAACATGCTGAAATGTAAGTATAATTGAGGGAACAAGGTACTAAGACTGAATTACACAAGAGTAAACTGAAATACTGGATAGGAACTATTACCTCAAGCTGAAACTGAATCAGAGGGAAAGAGGTGAGGGTACTTGGACTTCATGACTGCTTCTGCTTCCCAAGTAGCTCCCTCTACGGACTGATTTCTCCATAAAACTTTCACTGAAGCGACTTCTTTGTTTCTCAACCTACGAACCTGACGGTCAAGAATCTCAACTAGAACCTCCTCATAGGTGAGTCTATCCTTCACAACCACACTCTCTAAAGGTACTATCAATGCCGGATCACCCATACACTTCTTCAACAAGGAAATGTGAAAGACTGGATGAACCGCTGCTAATTCTGCTGGCAACTCTAACTCATAAGCCATATTACCAACCTTTTTTAGGATTTTGTAAGGACCTACATACTTGGGACTGAGCTTCCCTTTCTTGCCAAATCTCATCACTCCCTTCATAGGTGACACTTTCAGGAAAACCCAATCATCAATTTCAAACTCTAAGTCTCTTCTCTTAACATCTGTATAGGACTTTTGATGACTCTGAGCTGTTTTTAGTCTATCTCTGATGAGCTGAACTTTCTCTATAGCCTCATGAACCTAATCTGGCCAATCAAGGCTGTTTTACCTACTTCAAACCAGCCAACAGGTGATCTACATCTACGCCCATAGAGTGCCTCATATGGGGCCATCTGGATGCTGGAATGGAAGCTGTTATTGTAGGAGAACTCTATGAGAGGCAGGTGATCATCCCAACTACCCTTGAAGTCAATCACACAAGCTCTCAACATATCCTCTAAGGTCTAAATGGTACGTTCTGCCTGACCATCTGTCTGTGGATGAAATGATGTATTAAAATTCACCTGAGTACCAAGACCTTTCTAAAATGATCTCCAGAAATAAGACGTAAACTGAGGACCTCTATCTGAGATGATAGAAAAGGGAACCCCGTGCAACCTGACTATCTCGCTGATGTAGAGTCTGGCATAATCCTCCGTTGAATCTGTAGTCTTGACTGCCAAAAAGTGAGTTGACTTAGTAACCCTGTCCACTATCACCCAAATGGAGTCATGCTGCCTGCGAGTATGAGGTAAACCCATAATGAAATCCATATTAACCACTTCCCACTTCCAAGTAGGAATGCTAATCTCCTGAGTCACACCCCCTGGTTTTTGATGTTCCATCTTAACCTGCTGACAGTTGGGACACTTAGCCACAAAATCTGCAATGGCCCTCTTCATGTCGTTCCACCAATAAACTTCCCGTGGATCATGGTACATCTTAGTGGTACCCAGATGAATAAAATATTTGGAATTATGGGCTTCGGTAAAGATCTGTTGCCTCAACTCACCCACATTCGGAACACATAAGCGATCCTGGTAATGGAGCACACCATCTCCCCCTTGGGAGGAAACCTCTACTCTCTGTTGATGAACTGCACTATCCGTATGCATGCGGTCCGGGAACACTTTGGGGTGAACACCCATCCGAACCGATCATTGCGTAAGTCAAGAGTTCAATAGATGAGGAGCCGGATGACATTTTTAGTAGCTGAAGCAATATGGGATCACTATTCTGTTTCTCTTTAACCTCCGGTACCAATGAAGATTTTGACCCATTCTGGACTATTACACCACCATCTGGCGTGTCCATGAGGCAAACTCCTAAGCAAGTAAGCCTATGAACATCTCTGGCTAATTCTTTCTTCTCTTCCTCAACATGTGACACACTACCCATGGACATCCTGCTGAGGGCATCAGCCACTACATTAGCCTTAACCGGATGGTAGAGCACATTCATATCATAATCCTTGAGGAACTCAAGCCATCTCCTCTAACGAAGATTTAAATCTTTCTGGGTGAACACATACTGGAGGCTCTTATGATCTGTGAACACATCAACATGAACACCATACAAATAGTGTCTCCAGATCTTTAGGGCAAACACAACCGCTGCAAGCTTGAGGTCATGAGTCGTGTAATTCTTTTCATGGACCTTAAGCTGTCTAGAAGGATAAGCTATGACCTTACCTTGCTACATCATAACATAACCCAGGCCAACTCTGGACGCATTGTAATAAACCATATAACCATCTGAACCCTCTAGTAGAGTCAAGACAGGAGTTGTAGTCAACTTGGTTTTCAGTTATAAGAAACTTATCTCACACTCATCTGACCACTGAAACTTGACCTTTTTCTGAGTCAACTTGGTCAATGGGGCAGCTATGGATGAAAATCCTTCAACAAATCTCCGGTAGTAACCGGCCAAACCCAAGAAACTTCTGATGTCAGTCGGAGAGGTGGGTCTGGGCCAGTGCTTTACTGCCTCAATTTTCTGGGAATCAACACGGATCCCTTCTCTGGATACCACATGACCAAGGAAAGCAACAGGCTGTAACCAGAATTCACACTTGCTGAACTTAGCGAATAGCTGGCGATCTTTGAGAGTTTGCAGAACCAGCCTCAGATGAGTCACATGCTCCTCCTCATTCTGAGAGTAAACGAGGATATCATCAATGAAACAAATGATGAACAAGTCCAAATACTGTTTGAACACCTTGTTCATTAAGACCATGAAAGTTGCAGGAGCATTGGTTAGTCTAAAACACATGACTACAAATTTGTAGTGACCATACCGAGTCCTTAAGGCTGTCTTTGGGATGTCACTATCTCTGACTCTGAGGTGATGATAGCCACATTTGAGGTCTATATTAGAAAAGAAACTAGCACCCTAAAGTTGGTCGAACAAGTCATCAATTCTGTGGATAGGATATTTGTTCTTGATTGTGACTTTGTTCAACTGACGGTACTCAATGCACATCCTGAGAGAACCATCCTTCTTACGCAGGAACAACACTGGAGCACCCCATGTAGAGATGTTGGGTCTGATGAAGCCCTTATCTAGAAGATCTTTCAACTGTTCTTTCAATTCCTTAAGCTTAACTGGAGCCATTCTGTAAGGAGGAATCGAAATAGGCTGGGTATCTAGAAGGAGATTTATTCCGAAGTCGATTTCCCTTTTGGGAGGAACACCGGGAAGATCTTCTGGGAACACTTCTGGAAACTCATTCAGTACTGGGACTGACTCAAGAGTTGGGGTCTCGGAGCTTGAATCCTTAACCCGAACAAGATGATAAATATATCCTTTGGAAATCATTTTTTTGGCCTTAAGGTAAGAGATGAACCGACATGCAGGCACTGAGTTACTACCCTTCCACTCTAAGACTGGCTCGTTAGGGAACTAAAACTGAACGATACTAGTTCTACAATTGACTGAGGCATAACAGGATGTAACCAATCCATGCCTAGAATGATATCAAAATCTACCATTTCTAACTCTACAAGATCTGCTGAGGTGACTTTCTGGGAAACTGTGATAGGGCAATTTCTGTATACCCGTCTAGTTATAACTGGGTCACCAACTGGAGTAGAGACTGAGAAGGGTTCTGGGAGAATTTCTAGTCTGACATCTAAATTTACTGCTATATAAGGAGTTACAAATAAAAGAATAGCCCCTGGATCTAACAATGCATAAAACATTGGTATTAAAGACTTGCAATGTACCCGTGACCACATCAGGAGAATTCTCCTGGTCCTGTCGAGCCTGAAGTGCATACAGTCTGTTCTGGCACTGACCACTACCTGTTCCAGATGAGGCACCTTGTTGAGTGGGGAGACCTATCGTAGCTGCTGTAGAACCAGTCTGAGTCTGTGGGCGAACATCCTTACCCTTTTGAGAAGCTGTTGGACAATCCCTCATCATGTGGCCTGGTTTACCACACCCAAAGCAATTTCCACTACCTGCCATGCACTCTCCTTGGTGGTTTCAACCATACTTTCTACACACTGGGTTAGTGCGCCCACTAGTAACCGCACCTTGGGACTTAGAACTAGACGTTCTATCCCGTCGATCCTTCTTGAACTTAGGCATTGGGGCACTAGCAGAAGATGGAGCTGGAGCTAAATTGTTTTGGCGATATTAAGAGCGGTTGCCACCCTCTGACCTCTGCTGATAGTGGTTATAATCACCTGTCCTAGCCCTCTTAGCATCTCTTCCCCTTTACTTAATCTTCTCCTCCTCAATCTGTTGAGCATACGTAAGTAACTTGGAGAAGTCCATCTCCTTAATGAGCATGGCCGTCTTGCATTCCTTGACCACATCATCAGACACAAACTTGCTCATACGAGCTCTAGAGTCAGCTACCATTTCCAGAGCATGCTTGGATAGCTGAGTTAACTTCAGAGTATAATCCTTTACGCTCATGTCATTCTTCTTCGGGTTGATGAACTCCTGAACCTTCGCTTCCCTGAGCTCTAGTGGGAAGAACCGGTCCAGAAAAGCAGTCTTGAAAAGATCCCAAGTCACTGGTCCTGCATTTACACAACGAGATTCCTTCCATTACAGGTACCAAGTGTAGGCCACTCTTTTTAGCTGATAAGCGGCCAAGTCTACACCCTTGACTTGGGTGAAACCCATAATGCTTGTCACTTTCTGAACATCCTCTAAGAACTCTTGGGGATCCTCTTCTGGCTTGGACCCATGAAACTCTGGAGGGTTCATCCGAGTGAAGTCCCAGATTTTGTCTGCAACAGTGTTAACCTAAGGCGGAGCTGGTGCCTCAGCCTACTGATTGACTTGGGCGGTCATGGCCTGAGCAAGCACTTGAAAAGCATCCCTGAACTCGGCATGCGTAACCTGCTCGTTCAATGGGTCTACTAGAGCTGCTGGCTTATTCCTAGCATTAGCTCTTCTGGGAGGCATTTTTCTGAAATGCGAAGAGCATGAGTTAGAATATAAGGAGATTAAATAGAGTTCATACTCTATAGCACAAGCTGGAAAAGAAAGAAGGGAACTTATTCCTAATGATGTCTCATAGCTTCTCCCCCACAAGTGTGGCGCACTTCACACCCATGAAGAAGACTCTACTTGATGAGGCTTTCAGACATCCTAGGATACTTAAACCTTATGCTCTGATACCAAGTTTATCATGCCCTGAAGCTACCCCCTGAATGCAACACGGTACTTAGTATTACAAGTGACCCCAAGCTAACCCATGGCATGGCATATCTATACAAAATCAGAGTAAAGCATGCATTGTGCAGAAGCTAAAACAATCATTATCTGAAAGCGAGGAAGAACCCAAAAGTCTGAATATATAAATAGTTTAGTGCTGAATGAAAAACAATACTAACAACTGCTGAAACTAGTCTATGTCTGTAAGCCTTCTAACTGAATAGGAGTTGCTGGGACATGCCCCCAGCTAACTCTAACAAATTTGAGACTAAAAGTAAATACTGAAGATATAAGCATGTTTATCGTCCTCGAACTAATGAGGACTCACCACTAAACTGCTGAGTACAGACTGGAAGTCGAACTAAGCGTGATCTGGATACTGAATGCTTGAACCTACATCATAAAATGATGTAGCACAAAAGTATGCGTCAGTATTTTAAATGTACTGAGCATGCGGGATATAGGCTAAGCTGAACAACATAATAACTGAGCATAGAAGTAGATATACTGGAACATAACTGAGAGTTAAGCTGGATGCAATGCCAATTATAAATCACAAAGATAAAACATGTTGAACTGAATACTGAAGTAAATACTGTATAAATGGCCAATGCAACATGAGTATGACTATGGGAGATACTATTAACTGGCATACCCCAAGCTGAGCTAACTATGGGGCCAACCTGTAACCCTAGATAGAAGGGTGTTCACACCTTGACAAGGGTACGAACAAGTCTGACGTGGATCCACTACTGATGTCCACAAGGGACAAGGAGGTACAGCCTAGTCTGACAGCTGACTCCTCTAAACCTACGGTGGTGCCGTAGTTCTGGGACTTGGGGACTGCTACTAAAGGTCTTAGCCTAAACTGACAGCTAAACCTTCATCCCCTAGTCCGCTCGGTGCTAAGTCTACTCCCAACTGAGTATAAGCAACAATGTACTGAAATGATGGATAGCTCAAAATACTGGAAATCAACTGAGAATGCAACATAAACATACTGAGGGATATGGCATTCGAATTCTGATGCATGAGCATATAACTAATCTGCCTAGTAAGCTTAATTTATAAAGTACTGTAAGTATACAAACTAGGGTTTCTGAACATTGTACATAGAACTATACTAATTCTCCAAGAAACATGTAGTCAATACCATAGAGGTTGTAGGAACTGAATTTCAATAAATCTCTAAGATTTTGGAACCCTAGGTCTGAACAATTCATGGAGAAAACTGAAGACAGACTGGAATCTAGGGACTTAATGGGTGAAAGGAACCCACTAGTGAAATCTCACATACCTGTTGAAGAAATCTACAGAGAAATCCTTGTATTTTTGGGGCTAAACTTGATGAAGACCTTTGTTTGTTCTTGGGAGAAACTGTCGCCTCTTTCACTTATTTTCTTTCTAAGGTTGAAGAATTTAGGAGAATAGATGTTTTAGGTAGTTTGTGACTAATTAACTAGGCTTAGAGTAGTCAAAACATCGTAGCTTAGGCTTTAAAAGAGGTAGGAAAAGTCTGAAATACCCATGGGAAAGTTAAAAGAAATTCTGCAGAAAATTGCAACTTGGGAATCACGACTCGAAATGATGGACCGTACTCCTAGATAATGGACCGTCAACTGAGTCATGGTCCTACCTAGGAGTTTTAGGGGTTCTCTGGTCTCAGAAATTATGACTCCACAGGACGGACTGTACTCCTAGAAGACAGTTCGTCATGTGGCCCGTGATTCCTGGGACAAGGGCTAAGGGTCTCTAAGGTTCTGGTTTCACGAGTCAACAGGACGATCCGTAGTCTTGAACTACGGCCCGTGGTCTGACTCGTGGTTCCTGAGCCCTGGACTGGTGGTCCTCTGATTAAGGGAAGCCACGAGTGACAGGACAGACCATGGTTCCAAACTACGGTCCGTGGTCTGACTCGTGGTTCATGAGACTAGAACTGGGTCTACTGGATTTGGGACTACGGTTTGAGACGACGGACCGTGGTTCCAAACTACGGTCCGTGGTCTTGAACCGTGGTTCCTGGAAACTTTGAATGTTTTTCTAAAAATTTTATTTTCTACTGGTTTTCTGAGCTTAGTCTGGGCGTGGAAGTTATGGGGTATTACAATTAAACCCAACTTACAAAGAAATAGGTGCATCACTAATGGTTGAAAAAATATATTTAAATTTAGATATTCAAGCTTACGAAGAACCTAGTTTGACAACAGTTAAAGATAGCATAAAAATTGAAGCAAGAAAATTGTATGATTTGTATAATTCTGGTAGAATAAATGAAGTAGTACGTAATGAAGAACCTAAAACTTCTAGGTTAAGATATTCATATGAAGATAATATTGATGATATGCTAGAAAATTATCTTGGTCTTACTTCTAATGAAAAGAATGATTTTGATGAATATCTTAATCAGGGAATGGAAAGTATTAAGGATGCACAAGGCAAACCTCAACTTTTAGAATGGTGGAGGAGTCGCGACAAGACATTTCCAAAACTTCAATCGGTGGTTCGAGATGTGCTAGTTATTCAAGCATCTTCAGTAGCTTCGGAGGGCGTTTTTAGTGCAGCAAGATTTCAAATTGGGGAGCATAGGTATTCATTAGCATCAGACAGCTTGGAGATATTGGTATTGTTTAGAGATTGGATCAATGTCGAGCAAAAGAATTATGGGCGTCCAAGTTTACCTACCCAATTTGAATATGATATAGATAATATTTTGGTAAATTCTAGTGAAGACGACATGGATGCATTGGAGGAACAAGCACAACAACCACTTCCAGAAAATGTTACCAAAGAAATGTTAGAAGCTCTAAGAAAGGACTATTTTCAATGCTACAAATATTAGTATGATAATTCGAGGCCTAATTCAAACAGAACCCTTCCTAGAAGGTGGCTGCGTAGATTAGGTCCTCTTCTAATATTTGTAATACAAATTGTACTATTTAATTTTTTATGAATAAAATTATAGACTATTCGCCTTAATTTTTTTTAATTATTGTCTTCAACTTAATACAAGTCTTTTTTATATATTTTAATTTTCAAATATTTCAAACTTAAGTTACAATTTGAAATTTAAAAAGTTTGAAAATTGAAAGTTCGATATAGTTTAAAAAGTTTCAAACTTAAGTAAGTAAGTTAGTTATAGGTTGAAAATTTTAAATTTAAACTTTTAATACTTAAGAGTTTGAAAATTTAAACTTTAAGAGTTTAAAATTTGAAATTTAAACGTTAAGAGTTTAAAATTTAAACTTCAAAAAAAAGTCTAACTTATTAAGTTATACCTTTAAAAGAAATATTAAATAAGTTATATATTTTGAATTTTTTTCAATTATAAACAATCAAGTTTTAATTTAATTAAAATTAAAAGAGGGGGGGAACCGGATTTTGGTCCTGTCCAATCCTGGTACGTACCGGTCCGGGACGGATGTACGACGTACCAGTTCCGTTCTGTATATATGGGGTGCTACGAGCGATATAGGACAATATACTTTCTCTTTCGATTAACATTTTTTATAACTTTGTGATTTAAAATTTTGATGCAAAAGCTATTATCGCATACTCCACGAATTTTGGTTCAAAGGTAGCACGGCCACCGGCGATTTTCGGTGACGGCGCCACCGCCTCTGGCCACCAGAAATAAAGCACAATCAAACCTTAATAGTAAAGCAGAACTAGATATGCAGAAATAATGAGAAAAATACAATCAAACCTTCTACTGATAATAGCACTTCACAAGCATATTATATGAATTTCAAGTACAAAGACAAGTTATTTTCACAAGCTACAAGACTGCAGTGAACAGGAGATGCATGGAGGCCCCGGTGAGAAGGTGTGAGAGATTGGCTATGGATGGTTTCAAGAGAGGTAGAGGTAGGCCGAAGAAATATTGGAGAGAGGTGATTAGACAAGATTTGGCGCAGTTGCGGCTTACCGAGGACATGACCTTAGATAGGAAGGTGTGGAGGGCTCGGATTAGGGTAGACAGTTAGTAGGTAGGTCTGCTTCTTACTAGTAGGTAGGTTTGTTGTGTCTTGTTGCACTAGTTAGTAGTTGTAGGTCTGCTCTTGTAGTTTCTTGTTCTTCGGTTTTTGCTGCTTTCTAGTGTTTCATGTGGTTCGGGTATAGTACTATTTTGTTATAGTATATTTCGGTGATTACCTGTTGTCTTTTGTACTGTGTATATCTCTTGTACTTTTATTTCGACCTCTTATGGTCCTTTTTGGTCTTGAGCCGGGGATCTATCGGAAATAGCCTCTTTACTTCATCTGAGGTAAATGTATGGTCTGCGTACATTCTACCCCCAGACACACTTTGTGGAAATACACTGGGTATATTGTTGTTGTACAAGACTGCACATTCCTCCCTAGTGGTGATGGTCAAGGCCATTTTGCATATCGCATCACCATTTATAGAACTATAGGCACTAGGTTTAGAAAACAAATACACTCTAGGATATTCAAACTCAACCCCAAAATACTCCCCCCAACCCAGCAACTCCAATGAACCACCATCTCCCTCCAATTATCTTTCAATTGGTACGAATTTGCAAAAAAGTGTTCAAAATGGCTTGAGTGGCCACTGTTTCACCGGAAAATTTGCTCCGACGCAGAAGCAGAAGTGTGAAAGAGGAAGCAGAAGAAGAAAAGGATGCAGAAGTAGAAGGGAGGAAGAAGAAGAGGACGCAAAAGAAGAAGGAGGCTGCCAATTTTTTGGTAAAATAAAGAAAGATCATTTTTTTGGTAAATAATATCGCTGAGTGGCCATTTTGCCTAATTATCCCTAGTTTCTGGCCGTGTCCAATGCCAATGCCCAGCTCGTACACACTGCCCATGGCCCTGTTTTGGTCGAAAGGTAGGATACTGTTAGCTTAGCAATTTTTAGCTTGTATATTGAGCATTTAGCATATTTTAGTCTTTCACAATTACAGTATCAATTTAGGACAAATAAGTCATAAGCTGGTTCATGTTTTTATTTTGTTTGCACTGCTTTATGTACTTCTCTATGTAAAAACTATGTTTTGTTGGTTTGGAGAAGAAATTATTAAATTAGCTAGTAGGTGTCTTTTTTTTTTTAATATAAGAAAAGTAGAGGAAGAGTTTTTGGAAACAGAATAGTAGTATAAAGGAGTTGGGCCTCATGGAGACATTACGTTGAAAGCCCAACCCACAGTTATGGCGGGAAAGTGGAAGGCATCCCAACAGGCGTGTCCGGTAAGCTTCGAGAATGCCCATTAAAAGTCGTCAAACCTGAGAAACCTCCCGCCGTCCTCAACCGTTGGAGTATTCCTTTCACTACTATACTCCTTATTTTCCGCTTTCGCCTTCTTCGGATACAGGCTAACTTCACTACTGTATCCCCATTACAGTCTCCTCGCCGTCACTGGTAATTGTCAACTCGAGTTTATTCACCAACATTATCAGTTTCTCAATCTCACTACTGAGTTTGAACTTTTATCCTTTATTGCGTGCACTTTTATATATATATATATATATGCCTGTGATTTTTCTTTTTTTGGCGTTTCATTCGTGTGGTAACTTGAGAGGATAACAGATAATGACGCTTTTGAGGTCTCGCGAGGTGACTCCAGCATCATCCAAGCCTAAACCCTCTTCAAAAACCCTAGAAAATGATGTATTGGAACCGGCAACTCCATCCAAATCTCTTGAGACTTCGGTCCCGCCTTTATGTGACGTCACTCCCACTTCTCTTGACATTCCCCGTCTTGCTACAAGAAGGAGTTTGAGATTGGCTTCTAAAACCAATGTCCATGAGATCTTGAGTCATAAGGAGGATTTTGAAATTGATAATGGGTATAACGGCAAGAGTGCCTTTGGCGTAGAAGATAAGTGTTTGGGGATTTTACATAGTGAAGCAGTAGGTCTGAATGAATCTGATGATACAGGAAGTTCAGCCTGCATTGAGGAAAGAACTGAATATGTGAATGAGGGGAAAGGGGAGAAAAGGACAAGTATGCAAGTGCAGGGAGAAGGGGACACTAAGTTTTTGAGTTTGCGGTCAGGCAAGAAAATCTCTAAGAGAGCAGTTGAAGAATGTAGTGGCGGCGATACTGGATTTGTTCAGAATGGTTGTGATGACAAGTTGTCTCAAAGAAAGCTAACTGAAGGAATGTCAAACAGTTGCGGTTCAGATGGCTCCAGCGATAAGTTAGGGACAAGTTCAGTTGAACCTTCTAGTGTTAAGAGGAGGAGATTCAGTAGAGAAGAGAAATGTAAAGGTACAGTTTCTGAACAGGGTTTGTCAGTGGTTCATTCAGTGCAATTGGAATCAGAAGTAGCATCTGGGATGTCAATTGAGCACACAGTACCTCAGTCCGCCTGTTTTCCAGAAACTGTAGATCTGGCTGTTCCTGGTGATGGGCAAGCTGCCACTTTGCAAAATCGTGATTCAAAGGCAAGGAGGATTAGCAGAGAGGAAAAGGGGAAAAAAGTGATGGCTGCTGATGATTTTCATCATGGTGTTGATACATTGGAAGGAAAATCCAAGCATGGGGCAGAGATACCTGTTGATGAAATCATTTCAAGAGCTATTAATTTCTCAGAGAATAGGATAATTCAGGATGGAGAGCAAGTTGCAAATACCGATGACAGTGTAACTGCTACAAGAAGAGTTCATAGAGAAAGGTTTAGGGAT
The DNA here is from genome assembly GCA_003996215.1 of Jaltomata sinuosa. Classification (NCBI taxonomy): domain Eukaryota; kingdom Viridiplantae; phylum Streptophyta; class Magnoliopsida; order Solanales; family Solanaceae; genus Jaltomata; species Jaltomata sinuosa. The sequence continues at coordinate 204,179 of QJPP01000665.1, read as the reverse complement.
ATTGCTAGGCGAAATGCTTCCAGGTTTGCTCATTTTTCTTCCCAAGCGGAACAGGAGACCAATGTCGCTGATGAGGCTGCTGAGGAAATTCCACAGGAGGTCGTGGAGACTGAAGAAATAGAAGACTGGCCCGGTCCATTTTCAACTGCTATGAAGATTATTAGAGATCGTGAAACGAACATCAAGCATCAGCAGCAGAGTAAATCTGAGAAAAATAAGATTGAAGTGGTATGGGTTCCCAAAAAGGACCAGCAGTCCCAATCTAGAAAGCTGGTGGTTCCCTCACTACAAGACCTATGCATGGGCATTTTAGTGAAGAATGCAGATGCAATCACTTCACTTGATTGTGTACCTGATGCACTTAGGCACAAGATTTGCCAGTCATTGTGCGACTCTCGGAAAATGACGTATCAATTTTTTGAACTTCTTATCCGTGGATCTCCTACAGAGATACGCATAAGGGATTGTTCATGGTTGAACGAGGAGAAGTTCACACAGAGCTTTGAAGGATGTGACACCAGCAACTTGGTGGTGAGTTCTAATTTTCTTTTTTACTTGTGCTATATTTGATTGGAGTGAAAAGAGGAATGGTTGGAGGAGTAGTAAGTAAAAGTGGAAGTGTATGTGTTCCTCCTCGGTTGGTTAGGAAATATTAGAAAACATGAAGTAATAAGTGGAGGAGTTGCATTCTCTGCATTATCATTCTCAGTCTGTCCAAAGCTGTATTACAAGCATACCAAATGATTGGAATACTTAACATAGGGAAGTAGATTGTTGGTCTCCCCCCCCCCCCCCCACCAAAAAAACCACACACAGATAAAAGAATATAGAACCTGCATTGCTGTTTCAGTCTGTTCATATGATACTTATTAATGCTACTAAAGGAATAAGTACTTTCCTTTTACATAGGAGCCACAAATGGACCATGTTCAGTAGCATAATCTCAGCTTAACTATGGTCTTGAGCATTACATTGATGCTGGAACTAAAATTCATAAATGTCAAGGTTATTTTCCTTTTTTCCCCTTGCTTTCAGATAAACGACATTCGTGTGTAGCCTGTGATTTGTCCTATTCCTTACTTGGACCTGTATAAAAGTGTTCCTCTTCGTATTATCTGTACTAGATTACTTTAAATGTCTTCAGTCTCTCCAATCAAGTTTTGCTTGCATATGTAGTAATAGATCAATGATATATTAGTTCTGATTGGTGAACTTCAAAATGTTTTCTTTGTGGAACCAGGTACTTCAACTGGATCAGTGTGGTCGCTGTATGCCAGATTATATCCTACTGGTCACATTAGCTCGTTGTCCAAACAATCTCCCTGCATTGACGACCTTATCCTTGAAAGGTGCATGTCGTCTTTCGGATGTTGGGCTGACGGCGATCATCTCTGCAGCACCTAATTTAAGGTCAATGAATCTTAGCCAGTGCTCTTTGCTGACATGTGATGGAGTTAGCTGTTTATCTAATTCATTGGGATCAGTTCTGAGAGAGTTATATCTAGACAATTGCGAAGCAATAGAACCCATGTTTATTCTGCCAGCATTGCTAAAGCTAGAACATTTGGAAGTTCTATCAGTAGCTGGAATCCCGACTGTGAGTGATGCTTTTATTAAAGAATTTGTCACTCATCGAGGTCAGAGTCTGAGAGAGATTGTTCTGAAGGGATGCATGTGAGTGGTTTTCGTCATGTTTCAAATGATGCTCCACAGAAATTTGACTGATACTGATTGTCTTTGTGCCTTGAATCTGATGCAGGGAATTGACTGACTGTTCTCTGAAAGAGATTTCACAAAACTGTCCTGGATTACGTGCTATAGACCTGAGTGACTTGCTTAAATTGACAGACTCTGCAATTGGACATCTTGCCACTGGTTGTAGAGCAGTTGACAATCTAAAACTCTGTCGCAATGCATTCAGGTTTCCAAAATATAGCAATTGAGCAGATAATGTTTTTCTAAGTGTAGCATATCTTTAGCCGTTATCTTTTGCTTGCAATCTTCATCATCATTTTGTGTAGCGTTTTATTCTTTTCTTGAATGTCAGTTGTTTATGTCTTAAGAGCAATTTGTCAAAAACTATCGAAGTGCGCTTGGTTTCAGATTTATTTGACAGATACTTCATGTTTGAAGGCTTAGAATAGATGCTACATATAGGTGTTCTCAGTAGGCATTCTTTGTAAATGACAAAAGGATATGCTTGAAGCCTTATAATAGTAGTTTCAAGCTATATATAGGATCTTCACTGTATGCAGTTTACAAAATATGAAAAAAGAGCTACTATCTTTCTGATAGTTTGTTCTGCATTCCTTGAATTCATAAATAGCAAAATGAAAGTGGTATAAAGTTATTCTTATCTTTACTAATGGCAGTGATGAAGCTGTTGCTGCTTATGTGGAAACTAGTGGGGATTCTTTGAAGGAACTGTCTCTTAATTCTGTTAATAAGGTACTTTACATCATGTAATGTTCATTGCCTCTTTTATTGTGTTTGTGTGGTCCTAGGAGAATGTGTTATGGGTTATGATTGTACTTCTCTTTCCTGAATTTCAGTTGGTATCCGCTACTTAATGTCCTTGTTGTCTAGTAAATCACCAGCATCACACACTTGACTTAGAATTCTTGATCAAGCCGGCAAAAATCAGCTTAGATCAAAATTTTAATTCATTGAGAGATAGATTCTAATGATTTAATCCAGTTTTGCTTTTAAGTGTTGTTTGTTACACAGGTGAGATTTACCCGTTTTATCAAGAAATTTTTGCTTTATGGTATTGTGAACTTTGCTTAGATATAACAACCATTCAAATATATTTTGAGAGCAACTTTTGGTGTAATAGGAAGCCTGTAGATGTTCCTGACAATGGAATTCATAAGACTCCCTGCAGTCCGAAGGGACAAAATTCCACTCACTTTTGTGGTGACCTACAACTTTCTTGGTGCTGCACTGTTTGTAAAATCAACATTAACTTATCAAACAAATATATATTTTGAGAGAACTAGCAAACAGAACCTTGGGTTTGTAATCTGAACGGGCAGATTTTCTTTGCTTTCATTTGTAGACCTCAGCTTTCCTCTTCCACTTTTTTCTGGGTATGTGGAATTTGATAATCCAAAAGGTCGATGAATTGTTGCCAGACTAGAAGTCAAGGAATCTTACTTTTTCAATGTCTTTATATGTTTTTTACAGGTTTCACACAACACCGCAATGTCTCTAGCCAAATGTTCAAAAAACTTGATTAGTCTGGATTTGTCTTGGTGCCGCAACTTGACAAATGAAGCCCTGGGATTGATTGTTGATAACTGCTTGTCATTGGAAGTACTAAAATTGTTTGGCTGTACTCAGGTATGCTCTGTTTAGTTTGGTAAATGAGAAACTTACTTTGCTCACGTCTCCAGAGTTTGCCTGATCACTCAAAGACACATCTATGTCCTACCTATTTTCCTGTACTTCGACTGACAACAGGGGATGTTGAAAGGCACATCTTCGTGTCAGAGTCAAAGACAAAGGGCATCTTTCTCAAATATGTAGAATTATAGGAATTCCTTGTGCTTTTACAATTTTTACGTTGTGTTTTTGTAACCTTGAGTCCTTTCATACCCTCTAGTGCACTATTCTGTCAACTGAAATAAAATAGGTCATTCAATTGAGGTCCATTCATCTTAAGGTTTCGTTTGAACTGGCTCGGTTTTGGTCTAGTGGTAAGAGTGCAACACATGATGTGTGTATTAGGCACCTTGTTTGAACCTTGCCGCAGTCAAAAACTTGGAGAAGGCTAGAGGTGCCGCCGGCCCATTAATGACCAAGTTTCAAACCATGTGCCACAGCCCTAGGGGATATCTCGGTTAAATGATCTGAAGAAAGGATCACAAGATTCTGCTTCTATGCCCCAGATTGATCAGAAAATTTTGGAAAATAATATCTAATGGTTGTGAAATATCCAAAATGCTTATGCTTTCGAGGTTGCATTATCTTCCTCAAAGAACAGTATAGCTAATTCTATCTTGTGGTCCACTGCTTATCATCACTGTTGCTGGTAAAACTAAATTGAATTCCTCAAAGGGAAGTTTGCCTGCTGCTTCATCAAAGTATGCAATGCCAGGCCCCTATTGGTTGCTACTTTTTTTTTGGTGTGTACATTTGATTTGGTGAGTGGGGATGACATTTTTTGGGGTGCTTGGTTATTTGGTTGGTGAGTACAAAAGTTATCTCCTTTTTATATTTTTTTTTGTGGTGGGGTTGGGGTTGGCAAAGTGATGGATCAAGACAGTTGCATTTTTTGGTAAATGTCAACCTCGGATGTTGAAATTTCATTCTTATTTAGCTGTGTCAAGGTAGAGTTTGAATCTTCTGCATGACATTTCGTACTATCATTGAAAGATGATGGATCCAATTTCATTAGATTCAGATGTCCTTAAATATTGCCAATACAAGATTTTCTCGAGAGAAAATGATATCTATTGGTGGCACGTAGTGGCAGAGCCTCCCTTGTCCAAGAGCTATCAATTGACACCCTTTCGCTGGAAAATTACAGTGTAGATAGGTAAAAAGAATAATTCTGTATATATACTATATGTTGAGAATCCCCTTAACTTCTTTGTGTGTTCCTTTATATTTTGATTCCCCTTGGTGAAAATCCGGACTCTGCCATAGGTGGCACGGGTCATGAGCTATAGTCCTGTAGTACTTTTTTTTAAAAGAGAAGAATCAGTTCTGATATTTTTGTTTGATGCCATTTGTTTCTTGACTTCTTCTATGCTGCAGTTCTTCTAGTCCTTTTACTTTCTCTGATAATTTTGACTCTATAATGTTACTACTGCATTTCCCTTCCATTGAATCCGTTTTTAACATCTTGGACTGTTGATGTAGTTAAGCAGCACGCAATGCAAATAACTTTTGGCATGTGGAATGTGCAGGTAACTAGTGTTTTTCTGGATGGGCACTCAAATCCCCAAGTTCAGATCATTGGATTGAAGATGACTCCAATACTACAGCACATTGAGGCACCCGATTCTCTGCAGCAGGGGCCGCTGCGATATTCAGCAGTACCACCTTTATTCTGATGATTTTGTTCGTATCCTTTGAATGCCAGAAGTCATAACCTCACCCCTCTCACTTCCTTTTGAAACTAGATATGCTGTTTCGTGATTAAGCTTCCCATGCTCATGGAGAACTTTTTCCCATATCTTAATTAATGAACATTTCTCGCTCAGTAATCTAGCACTATTCTACATTGATTTGTGAACTATCATGTTCTTGTTTTTTGGTGTCGGAATTGGATGACGTGTGTGTTCTTATACCTTTATATACGAATAACTTACCTCCTAACCATTACTTATGCATAATTTAATAATTGCAAACTCAAATTCAAACCAGCTATCAAACTACCCCAGGGGATAAACTCTTAGCACCCTCTTAATTGCAAGTGTTACACAATGTGGAAGAACATCCCAGCCATTATAAATAAAAAGTTCGGTTAGCTGTTTTCAGATTGTATGAATAACCGTATCATTAATCCTATGATTGGTTCTACTTTGGTTTTCCATGCATGTTTATCCACGTATTAACCGTAGTAGGATTATATTACTATTGATACCAAATAGAATGTGGTACGGTTAACAATGGAGCACTCCATATAGTAACTTCAAATTTAACTGCACTCACTTTAACAATAGGTATCCTCTTATATAATGTGATGAATACTTGTAGCTCAAGGGTTTTAAATTCAAAAATAAATTTTGAAATAGTGTATAAATTTAGAAATTGTTGATTAGTGAGACAACATTTCTTCTGAAAAATATTTTATGGAAATATTTTCTTTCAAACCCAAAACACCGTAAGTTACAGAAGTTTGCAAAATGAGTGGTTGTAATAATATTCTAATTTGCTAAGTCATATTGACTATACTTGTTTATTTTATTTTTAGTATGTTGACTGTTAAAAAAAAGAGAGTATCTAAATGAATTTCTCAAAGAAATAGCGCTTCAGAAGAGTCTAAAGTTGTGAACTGGTTCAAAAATTAAAAGCACGCCGTTGCCGGGGATCGAACCCGGGTCACACGCGTGACAGGCGGGAATACTCACCTCTATACTACAACGACTTGCTTGTATTAATTTTATTGCTTGGAATTATTCATAGTTTATCACTAGTAGAATTTGTTTTTTTTTTAATTACATATTGAATTGCGTTTGAGTTTGATCTTTAGGGTGAGTTTGGTAGGTAGGAAAATATTTTCTTTCAACTTTTTTTGACGGGTCAGTCAATTTTTTTGAAAAATACTTTCTTTAGAAATATAAGTTTCTTAAAAAAAAATAAGGAAAATGACTTTCTTACTCTTCTATTTAAAAATTCATGTATTTTAAGGGTAGTTTTGAAACATATTAAAGCCTTCTTCATATTTTTTTAAATCCCGTGCTCAATCAAACTACGTCACATAAATTGAGACGGAAGAAAAAAAGTATTACAAATAAAAGAAGAGATAATTTTAGTTAATTTTTTGTAGTTGAGTGGTTATTTGAGCAATGGGCTGCACTTCTAGTCTAGTCAATAGAAAGGTATTTGGCATATTTCTATGGCCTTAATGTCCATTCCTTAATATTTTCTTCTTTTAAATAATTACATTATATAAAAAAAATAGCTCTATAATGCCTCGAGTCACTTTTTTTTGTTGTTGTTGTTGTTGTTATGCTATGAGTCTCTTTAGCTACCTACACTTGTTTCTTTTTCTAGAGAAGAAAGAGAAAAAAGATTTTGACATTTTTTGGAGAATGAACGGTATGCACCAATTAGTTTGTGTCTTTGGCCTGCTCGTTGTCGTCCACAACGGACTATGCAGTTCGACCAAATGCCTCAGAGATGTGTTTGCCTGGAACACCTTGATTCAGGGATATTCCAACGGATGGCTTGTTTACAAAGACGTGCATTTCTGAGGGATTTTACCTGATAACTATCCTTCCCTTTTGTACTTTCAGTCTTGCTCTGTGCTGTCCACTTGGGAAGAATGTAGAGAACTACGTTATAATATAATTAAATATGCATTTACTTATACAGAGTTCTTTGATTACTCTGTATGTGCACACACAATGGGGAGACTTTGGTTCCAGAGTTGGTGTTTGATCAAATGAGAGTGAGGAATATAGTTTCTTGGACGGCTATGATTGCAGGGTACGTACAAAATGGAATTCTTGAGAAGGGATTAGGAATAAATATTTCTCAAAATGGTCAATTCAGGTATTCCACCTAATGCCTCTACTTAGGTAATTGTACTCTACCTAATGCTATTACTTAGGTGAGTATACTTCCTGCCTTGCGCGGTTGAAGTGTTTGGACCTGAGAATGTTGATTCATGGCTATAGTATTAACAGATGTTTCACTAGTTAACGCTTTGAAATATTGCATTCTATGGGAAGTGTGAACTCGTTGATGTCGCTAGGTCTTTCTTTGATCAAATGAAGGATCATAGTGTAGTTTCATGGAATGCAATAATTGCTGCTTATCAGCAAAATGATCCTGGTTTCGCTACAATAAAGCTATTTCATAGAATGCTAGATCAAGAGGTAGAGTTCGATCATATAACACTTGGTACTGCAAAATGGGTTCATGATCTTGACAAAAGCAAAGGTTTGGAATGCAATGTTCAAATCACAAATACACTTATTGATATGTATGCAAAATGTGCGAGTTTGGAATTGGCTAGAGATGTTTTTGATAGATTGCCTAATAGAAGCGTGGTTTCCTGGACATTAATAGGAGCTTGTGCTTCTCATGGTCATGGGAGCGATGCTCTTGAGTTCTTTTCAAGGATGAAAGAAGAAAGAATCCGGCCTTCACTGTTGTATTGACAGCTTGTCGACATTCAGGTCTTGTTGAAAGGGAGGAGGCACTTTGAGAGCATGAAAACAGAATAATCGATAGTGTCAGGCGTAGAGCAATGTGCTTGTATGGTGGATCTTCTAGGACGAGCAGGCCAACTTCTTGAGGCTTATCAATTTAAGAGATCGAGCATGCCTATTGAGCCTGATGCGAATGTTTGGGGAGCTTTGCTTGGTGCTTGCAGAATTCATGGCAACTTTGAGCTGGCAGAAGCTGTAGTTAGATCGACTATTTGATTTAAATCCCCAGACAGTTCCTTTCTACATACTCATGCAAAATATCTATGTTGAAGCCGGAAGGTGGGAGGATGATGTAGCAATTTTGAATTTTTTGTTGGAAGAAGTGGAAGTGGAAAAGATTCCGGGCAAAAATTCAGTTGAGATAAATCGACAGATTCACACATTTTTGTCTGGGTCAAGGATTTCAAATTTCTCGAGAGTTCCATTCCGTTAATATGGTGCTCAACTGAAGAATTGAAGAACGCTTTTGCAGCTTGGTCATCCTGGACTTGAGAACCAGAGACCTTGCCTCTTAAGTAAAACATCACACCTGTGACCAAACAGTTAAGAGAAAATCAACAGAATCCTTTTTGGAGCAAGTCATACTTTCCGAACGCAACATAATTGTACTGCACTCTCCAACTGTGCATCAGAAGATTGGGCAAGTTTGATGGTTAACCATGAAAGTTTAGCTCAGGTGGGGAGAATGGAGAAGAGATGGTGCTTCTGCAATCTGCTATATGCATTTTATAAACTCATGTGATATCACCAGTATGATTTTCAGGATCAGCTCTTGATTGATGATGATAATGTTGGTCCAGTATTTGTGTTATCAACACGTAGTTATTATACCCAAGTAACCGAAATTTATAGGAAAATTTCTGTTGCTGTAGTAGCCTGTAGCTGTTTATGACCTCTCTACTCTACTTTCTGCTTCTTCCTAACCATTTTGTCAAGCTCATTTTATGAATTAGCTCCCGTTTGGTTGTAAATTTGAACTTGAAACTTGAAAATTTGAGTTTTTGAAGTTGTGATTTTGGAACTTGAAAATATTTGAGATCAGATTTTCATTTTCAAAATCTACTTCCAATTTGTATGGCCAAACCTAGCTAGCTTATTCTATGTATTATTTTGAATTCTATGTATGGCCAAACCCAACTTGGAGTTATAACTCTATCCAATGTGATGACTGGAAAGTTCATCAAAGGCATACTATTTGGCTTCTCCGGGCCTGCTCCTCCAATGTCTAAAAAGTGAAAAATAGAAAGAAAAAGAATACACTGAAATTAAAGAATTTTGAATGTATTACATAGAATTAAAGAACAAGGCTTTACACGAATAAAATGGGACACGTTGCATCTAGATAAAAAAGTTGTAACAAGGCTTTACACGAATAAAAACAATCTCCAAATTCCAAATATAGCCACCCATTAGTGACTCAATAACACCATCAGAACAAGTAGTGCACATTCAAGACATTTTTAGAACCTTGTGTTTGAAATTAACCTTCAAAATCAGTTTTTACCCACTGTCCATATTTGTTCTTAATCTTGTCATCCAACTCCTTAGCTTTCATTTCAGATATCTTGGTTGCATTTGCCATGGACTCTTGTTGAACCTTTGCAATCCTCTGATTCCTCTTCCTTGACCATGCTTCTCTCTCTGCTTCAAGGCCTTCATAGTCTCTCACCCAACAACTCTGCACTGCACAAGTCAGAATCAAGACCCCCAATTGCATCACAAACATGGACATCAACACCCCACATTCCAATCTCACCAAAACCTTTGCTTCTCTTGGGTCTCTGGGTGATTTCAGCATCGAAAGACTAGATTTTTCCTTTGTGAACAAGGCTAAAATGCCCAGTAATTGGCCGATGCACGATGCCAGGAGAAGGGAGAGGTGGGTAATGAAGCAACAATGAGTTAGCTGGGAGTAGAAACCAATGAAACAAGAAACAAGTGAAATGGCAGTAACCATGAGAAAAGACCAACCAAGTGAAGTTGGTGGAGTTTTGAGTAAAACTATGGGAGCTACAGAGGCTGCAGAGAGAATAAAGAGAATGAAATTAAGAAAGGAAAGCAGAAGAAGTGGGAAGGAACAAGAACGCCTTAGCTTTGAAGAAGTCATTTTCTCAAATTGTTTTCTACGTGAATTGTGATAATGCTTGGTGATTTGATGGTGGGTAAAATGTTTTTAAGTTGTTTATATATAGAGAGTATGAATATTGCCGTTTGAGGGGATGTGGGCATTATAACATTTAACGGCTAAATTGACATTGAGTTCCCTCCTTTTGTTTTTGAAAGATTTAGCATTTTGAGGGTTTGTAAACGTTAAAAGATTTTCTGGCTTTTAATGACAATGTCGTTATCATCAAAAGGGCCCCTGACATGTTCAAACTTCCATTCAAATTACTAATGATGACGAAGCATCGCCATGCTCTTGGACGTTGGTGCTTATTTTCATCGAATAAGAATTCATTCCAAGTTACTTGTCAATTTTTTTTTCTATTTTGGATTTTCATATTTACTTATCATTTTTAACATATCAAGAAAAGACAAAATAAAATTTCATGTTGTCCTTAATTTATTTACTAAGACTTTTTGAAATCTCAAATGATCAATTTCAACTAGTACCAATTAATAGGGGTAATATGGTAAAGTCACTATGTCAATCATTATTTTCTTAATGGGTGTATCAAGTCAAAAAGTGACAAGTAATTTTGAACGGAGGGAGTATATTGAAATTATTCCTGTCAGACACTTCCCACTCATGTTGTGGAAATGTTTTTGTGCGTTTTCTCAAGCATCATTATATAGATACGTTAACCGTATAAATATGTCATCTCCTTATTTTACGCAATTAATTTATCTACGTAATGAGCGTTTGAAAACATGCACATAAACTTTTTGATAATGAGTTAAAAATATCTAATACAAATATTTTATCACGCGTTCAAATATTCAAACAAGACATAGATTAATATTCGAATATCTAAATAAAATTTAGCAGCAAGTTTAAGGGCCTGTCAATGTATTCAGAGTTGAAGATATCACCTACCTTTACCTTTCATTCTGAACCTATTTTATTTAAAACGGTATTATCTTGATCAGATTGCACATGCCTCCATTAATATATTAAATGACTTGCTATAACCCATAATCATAATTCATAAGTACCATGTAAAAATGTTTATCAAATTTCAGATATCTCGACAACCCACAAGTACACTGTGTGTCGGCCACATTGTCGGCCATAGGAATAGTAAGAGTCAAGTACTGTACAAATAGTAAAGGCCGTATAGGAGAGGTCAAGTACTGTAGCATCCGACTTCTATATAAAGAAGTCTTGAAACATAAATAAGATCATCCGATAATCACTTCCTCTCATATCTCTCTCTTTTCTTATAGTTTTCTCATTCCGCACAAAATTGGTATCAGAGCTAGATAGAAAAATATAACAGTCATGGCAAAAGCTAACTCCAATGAGGAAATTATCGAGCAGGTATACTGTCATATGAATATGCATAGCTAAACTCACATATTCCTGATAATCATAGTTATGGTAGAGTAAATTTTATATTTGTTACTATATATTGGAATTGTTCAAAAGCATGTTACATAGTTTGCTAGCAAATGGGAAAGGGGAGAAAACTTCTAGAGAACAGTACTATCATCGAGGGGAAACCGTTGAGGCAGGAAGCCGTGTTAAGGGAGTACCAATAGTATGAGAAAAGCTGTTTAAAGGAAGAAGAGTATCATGCCGAGTACAATCATGCTAGTAGTGACAAACCAAACATGTTCTAGGACAAATCCAGTATTATAGTAAGCTTATATAAAAAGGATCCTATCATAAAATATGATTAGAGGGAATAACTGAGAAAAAGCAGCATAATAAAAATGACAAGTCTACATGAAGAAGCGATAAATAATTATAAAACATTGGTTTTATATGCACTAAAAAACATAAAGATAACAGAATTAAAAAGAAATTATTTGGGAAAAAATATTTGATGAAATAGATGAATTATTAGAACAGAGATGGTATGAGATAGATCTAAACAATTTAAACATAGATAACGATTGGGAAATATATTCAGATCTAGATATCTGGAACATATTATGGAAGTGTGAAAGAAAGATAAAGATAAATTCCCCTAAAGGAAGATTATTATAAAATAAAATAAAAATGGAAGATTTAAAACATACTAAAAAGAAAATAAGAAAAATAAGAAGGAAATTAAAAAATTTATATCCAGAATATAAACAACTTAGTATTACAAGAACTGATAACAACAGGCTAAATAAGTTAATAGATGCTATATCTAAAATGGAATACAAATATATAAAATACTTAAAGAAGCAAAAGACATTTAATGGATAAATACGAGGAAGAACTAACAGAAATGATTAAACAAACAAGAGAAGAAATTACACATAGAGAACAAAGACTTAGTGAAAACATATTTGCAGGAGTATGCCATAGATCAATATTGGCACAAAGAAAAGAAATATTCTACTTATACATAGAATTACAAAAATTAACATATAAATTAGAACACAAATTATAAATGAATAAAGAAGAATACGTAGTAGAAGAAAAAAATTTCGAAACTATAGAAGGAATACAAATAAAAATAGTATTTTCTAATCTAGGAAGAAGATATAAGAAAATAGGAGAAACCATGAATCTAATGCTAGAAAGAGAATCAGCTAAATTAGAAGATAGCCTAACAGCTATGGTAAGAATAATGAAAGAAAACGAAGAAATAGACAGAAAGAATGAAATAAATAAAATAAAACAAGTAGCAAAAATAGAAGTACAAAAAATAGAAAGTACTAAAAATACAAAAATACAAGAATTAGAAAAAGAACTAGCAATGTTAAAAGAAATATACAAAAACAGGCAAAAAGAAAAGGAAAACAGACAAAAAGAAAAGGAACAACAAGAAAAATTACAAAAAGAAAAAGAACAACAGAAAAAATTACAAAATGAAATAGAGTTATTTAAAGAAGAATTACAACTAAAAGAGGATAATGAAATAGTATTATTTAAAGAAGAATTACAACTAAAAGAAGATAACGAAGAGCATAAATTACCAGAATTGGTAATAGATGAAATAAATGAAACTAATGAAGAACAAAATTCGGAAACAAGTGAAACATATACAGAATTATTAAAAAATGTAGAAAATGATGAAAACATAGAAATAAACATGAGTAAAGTAGAAGAAAAACCTAGCACATCAGAAGAAAAAAGAGACTTGAAACCAAAATACTATACAAAAAGTTATGAAAACTCAGATAAACAAGAAACAACATGGAAAAAACAATATAATGAAAAATGGACACCAACTCCATCAATAGAACAATATAATTTCTTGGATCTAGATTGTATAACAGATACAAATAAAGTTATCCAATTATGGATAGGATATATAGCAAAACAATTAATAGATAACAAGATAGCAATAGCAGAAGCACCAGGATACATAGAAAGAACATTAATAGGAACAGTAAAACTATGGTTATTAAATATAACAGAAGAAAGTATAAAAACTTTAAGAAATAATAAAAACATGAGTGGCGAAGCTGCAACAACATCGATAGAAATACTACAAAAATATGAAACAGCAATAAGAAACGAATTTAGCAGTACAATGACGGAATATGAAGAACAAAATAAAGAAAAAATCATAAATAGAAATTTAATGACAAAATTAGAAATATGTAATATGTGTTATATAGAAGAATATACATGTGCATTTAAAGAATATTATTACAAAGGATCATATAATACAGAAGAAAGTAAAGATAAATCAGACAGTTATATTTCACAAAATTACCTGAACCATTTAGTTCAAGAATAATAAAAAATTGGAAAGAAGCAGGTTTAACAGATACATTAGGAGCTAAAATAAAATATTTACACCACTGGTATTCTAATACTTGTGAATAATATAAAGAAAAACTACAAATAGAAAAAACTCTAATAAAAAATCTAGTATGTTGTAACAAAAAAGTGGCTACTAAATTCGGGTGTAAAGATGAAATTAATTATTATAAGGAATCATACTCAAGAAATAAGAGATATAAAAAATATAAATCCAAGTATAAAAATAAAAACCCAAAAAGAGAATATTATGTAAAAAACTATAAAACAAAAAGACCATATAGACCAAAGAGAAAGTTAACAGAATGTACATGCTATAACTGCGGAAAACTAGGACATATAGCTAAAAATTGTAGATTACCAAGAAACCCACAAAGAAAACAAATATCAGAGATAATATTCGAAGAAGACGAAAAATATACGCAAATAAAATACATAGACTATGAGCTAAATAGCGATGATAGTATATATGAAATATCAGAAAAAGAAAGTGAAATAGGTAATGACTGAAAAAGAGATACAAATAATAAAAAAGGAAGAATATCTAGACGAAGAATCTACGGATCAAAAAATAATATTTGATTATAACATATTTGACCAAATAAAAGGAAAAGAATTAGACTTAAGTGTCGATAAAATATTTAATATACCAATTATAAGAAACTTATTCAAAAGACAGAAAGAAGAGTACTATGTAGTAAGCCAGAAAGAACATGTAATAGATTGTAAATATACACAAGGAAAAGCTAAAATACCCTTGATAACCAGAAGAATCATAAATAAAGAAATACAAGATCTAAAAGCAAGAGATCCAATAAGATACGTACACCTAGGAGGAACAGAAATATTAATAAAAGCTTGTTTTAGAGAAGGAATAGATACACCAATAGAAATATATTTAGCAGACGATAGGATAATAGAACCTATAGAAAAAAGCATAATAAGTGCAGTTAAAGGAAATTTAATATACCAAAAGTTTAAATTTATAATAAGTGCTAACTATTCAGTATCAGTATCAGATAGTAATATAGATAAATCTTTAGTATTATATTGGAAAATGTCAGGAATAGAACTAACCCCAGGCAGTAAAATATTTACAGCAAGATGTAAAAACTTGTATGTATTAACTACTAAGCATAGAATAACAGCAAAAAATAAAATAAATAGGATAAAGATAGAAAACCCCTTTGAAAAGATAGTTACTCTAATAGACAAAAATGACTATAGTTACAAAGAAATAGATTTTGATGAAGATTTAGAAATAGTAAAAGAAAGATTAAGTACATCTAAAAGAATAAACTATGAACCAAGGTTAAGCATATCAGGTAGCAAAAGATATGAAAGTACAAGTATAAACTACGAACCAGAAATACAAGAATCATCTACAAAACTGATAAAACATCAAAAAGAGGAACTAAAACAATACTATATAACGGGAATAATAAATGAACAAAAATGTTTAATATTAATAGATATAGGACAAGAAGAAAATAACATAGCACGAGAACTAGTTATGGAAGATAAGATAAAAGTAAAAAATCGGCCATGCCCAGACCTACCAAAAACATTAGCAAATACTAAAGAAATAGTAAAAAAGGAAATAATTATAGGAGGAATACCAATAAAGATAAAATTTGAAATACACCAAGACAAAAATACAATATTAGGAATAAAATGGTTAGAAAAAATGAAACCATATAGTATAGAAAATAAACAATTAATAATAACACATAATAATAAGAGAATAATAATAAAAAGAGTTTAAAAAAAATATGGAAATACTAATCATGCAT
The DNA here is from genome assembly GCA_003996215.1 of Jaltomata sinuosa. Taxonomy (NCBI): domain Eukaryota; kingdom Viridiplantae; phylum Streptophyta; class Magnoliopsida; order Solanales; family Solanaceae; genus Jaltomata; species Jaltomata sinuosa. The sequence goes on along the minus strand of QJPP01000665.1, from coordinate 188,628 downwards.
CAAACTATCGCTAATCATACTACGAACAGAATATCTAGAAAGAAATTTAAAAGACCATACGAAAAAGACATAATACTAACCCAAGAAATATATTGGTACGCCAAAACACTAAAAGAATTATACTCTGATTCCTACGACACCTTGTTAGGACAGAAACAAATACACATAGAACAAATTATACAAGATAAAGAATTAAGTAGTAACCAAAAGGAAATACTACACCAACATATAAAAGAATTAGATATAACCTTATCAACGATTGGATCTAGGATACATCGTTATATCCAACTAATAAGAATAAATATAAACATAAGAAAAAGACAGACGGAATATCTAGGATAATTCGATTAAGTCACTAAATACACAAGATAGATGGTAAATTACAAAAGAAATAAGGAGACTTGTTCTCAATATACAAAACTTTACATTTACAATCGAAGTAATTCCAACTGACAAGAATGCAATTGCAGATCACCTATCAAGACAAAAGTACTCAGACTGAGGAAACTACTCCAGATATACTCTCAATCCTTACTACGCTTTCCCTGAAAGTGGACAGTATAGGAACGAGATTACAAAAGATAGAGCTAAGTCAGCAGCATGACTCTAAATATGCGGAGCTAAGTCAGCAGCATGACTTTAAATATGCGGAGCTAGAAAGTGACGTTGGGAAACACCTTAAAACCCATAACAGTTTGCTAAATACAGCTGCAGGTACAAGCAAGGCTGCAGGAAACAAACCAGTTAGTACTAAACCATTTACAAATAACAATTTGAACAAGATATTTGAAAAGCCATTTATCCAGAAAAGACAACCCATTGAAATACCAAATGTCATACCCCAAACGACTACTTATGCAAATAGCCTCCACAAAGATAAGAAAATATACAATCATATCACCCAATCCTACATCAACAATATATACCAAATACAAACTTTCCTAAACCTTAAGCCAAGATCTACCATTAACCCCGAAAAACCAGAGCAAGATTATTTAACCCAAAAATTACAAGGATACAACCGGCTGATAGCACAGCCAAAAACAAATCCAAATCTAGTTAGAACCTGTTATAACTACGGATTACTTAGCACCGTATATACATACGACGGCGAAGAGATAAGTGGAATTCCAGAACTCCACAAAGCATTTATTACATATAAACGAATTACAAAAGGAAATTTATTTTTTATAAAATTCTACACAGCACCAGCGGAAATACTATATGATGAAATAAAACCACTAATCCAGGTTGTTAAAATAGGCCTGACTAAAGAAATGATCATACCAGAAGAGATATCGCAACAAGCGGAGATACCAAAAGTTGAGATACCAAGTTTTTATGCAAATAAAAGAATAATTGGTATATCAACAATTATCCAGGAATTAGCTACGAATTATCTACAAGGCAAAGCTATATGGAGTTATTATTCCAGAGATCATTTAATGATCTATGCCAATTCAAGAGAGTTACGACAAGCAGATATGGATGAAGTCCAGAAATGGATTTTATCGTTATTAAAACCAGAGTTAGAACCAACAACTAGAGCCTTGAAGACAGGGTTCATTTCAGAAGAACTATTAACCAGATACTGCAAGTTAGTCGGTCAAAAATATCCAGATCATATATGCTCCAAATGCAAAGGAGAAGATAATGTTATTCCAGAAGTTCAGCTTGAATAGATGGACTAACGAAAGAAGGACAGCTTGCACAAAGAAGATATTGACAAAAGCAGTTATGTAATTATTGTCATGTAGTGTCGGCCAAAATAAACGGCCAATATATTAGACAGCTGTAAAATGTAAAAGTAAAGTAGTTTGTTTTTATTATGTAAAAGTCATAAAGTAGAAATAGTGTGTCGGCCACATTGTCGGCCATAGGAATAGTAAGAGTCAAGTACTGTACAAATAGTAAAGGCCAGGTACTGTACAAATAGTAAAGGCCAGGTACTGTACAAATAGTAAAGGTCGTATAGGAGAGGTCAAGTACTGTAGCATCCGACTTCTATATAAAGAAGTCTTGAAACATAAATAAAATCATCCGATAATCACTTTCTCTCATCTCTCTCTCTCTGTTTTTATTATGTAAAAGTCATAAAGTAGAAATAGTGTGTCGGCCACATTGTCGGCCATAGGAATAGTAAGAGTCAAGTACTGTACAAATAGTAAAGGCCAGGTACTGTACAAATAGTAAAGGTCGTATAGGAGAGGTCAAGTACTGTAGCATCCGACTTCTATATAAAGAAGTCTTGAAACATAAATAAAATCATCCGATAATCACTTCCTCTCATCTCTCTCTACATTTTCTAATAAGTTTTCCATTCCGCACAAGATTGGTATCAGAGCTAGATAGAAAAATATAATCATCATGGAAAAAGCTAACTCCAATGAGGAAATTATCGAGCAGGTATACTGTCATATGAATATGCATAGCTAAACTCACATATTCCTGATAATCATAGTTATGGTAGAGTAAATTTTATATTTGTTACTATATATTGGAATTGTTCAAAAGCATGTTACATAGTTTGCTAGCAAATGAGAAAGGGGAGAAAACTTCTAGAGAACAGTACTATCATCGAGGGGAAACCGTTGAGGCAAGAAGCCGTGTTAAGGGAGTACCAATAGTATGAGAAAAGCTGTTTAAAGGAAGAAGAATATCATGCCGAGTACAATCATGCTAGTAGTGACAAACCAAACATGTTCTAGGACAAATCCAGTATTATAGTAAGCTTATATAAAAGCAAGAGATGAGAAAACTATTGGTCTATATGTCCTAGTTTTCCGCAGTTATAGCATGTACATTCTGTTAACTTTCTCTTTGGTCTATATGGTCTTTTTGTTTTATAGTTTTTTACATAATATTCTCTTTTTGGGTTTTTATTTTTATACTTGGATTTATATTTTTTATATCTCTTATTTCTTGAGTATGATTCCTTATAATAATTAATTTCATCTTTACACCCGAATTTAGGTGCTACTTTATTGTTACAACATACTAGATTTTTTATTAGAGTTTTTTCTATTTGTAGTTTTTCTTTATATTCTTCACAAGTATTAGAATACCAGTGGTGTAAATATTTTATTCTAGCTCCTAATGTATCTGTTAATCCTGCTTCTTTCCAATTTTTTATTATTCTTGAACTAAATGGTTCAGGTAATTTTGTGAAATATAACTGTCTGATTTCTTTACTTTCTTCTGTATTATATGATCCTTTGTAATAATATTCTTTAAATGCACATGTATATTCTTCTATATAACACATATTACATATTTCTAATTTTGTCATTAAATTTCTATTTATGATTTTTTCTTTATTTTGTTCTTCATATTCTGTCATTGTACTGCTAAATTCGTTTCTTATTGCTGTTTCATATTTTTGTAGTATTTCTATCGATGTTGTCGCAGCTTCGCCACTCATGTTTTTATTATTTCTTAAAGTTTTTATACTTTCTTCTGTTATATTTAATAACCATAGTTTTACTGTTCCTATTAATGTTCTTTCTATGTATCCTGGTGCTTCTGCTATTGCTATCTTGTTATCTATTAATTGTTTTGCTATATATCCTATCCATAATTGGATGGACTAACGAAAGAAGGACAGCCTGCACAAAGAAGATATTGACAAAAGCAGTTATGTAATTATTGTCATGTAGTGTCGGCCAAAATAAACGGCCAATATATTAGACAGCTGTAAAATGTAAAAGTAAAGTAGTTTGTTTTTATTATATAAAAGTCATAAAGTAGAAATAGTGTGTCGGCCACATTGTCGGCCATAGGAATAGTAAGAGTCAAGTACTGTACAAATAGTAAAGGCCAGGGGTACTGTACAAATAGTAAAGGCCAGGTACTATACAATAGTAAAGGTCGTATAGGAGAGGTCAAGTACGTGTAGCATCCGACTTCTATATAAAGAAGTCTGAAACTAAATAAATCATCCGATAATCACTTCCTCCATATCTCTCTCTCTTTCTTATAGTTTCCATTCCGCCACAAGCTTGGTATCAGAGCTAGATAGAAAAATATAACAGTCATGGAAAAAGCTAACTATTAACCAGATACTGCAAGTTAGTCGGTCAAAAATATCCAGATCATATATGCTCCAAATGCAAAGGAGAAGATAATGTTATTCCAGAAGTTCAGCTTGAATAGATGGACTAACGAAAGAAGGACAGCTTGCACAAAGAAGATATTGACAAAAGCAGTTATGTAATTATTGTAATAAGTTTAGTCGTGTAGTGTCGGCCAAAATAAACGGCCAATATATTAGACAGCTGTAAAATGTAAAAGTAAAGTAGTTTGTTTTTATTATGTAAAAGTCATAAAGTAGAAATAGTGTGTCGGCCACATTGTCGGCCATAGGAATAGTAAGAGTCAAGTACTGTACAAATAGTAAAGGCCAGGTACTGTACAAATAGTAAAGGCCAGGTACTGTACAAATAGTAAAGGTCGTATAGGAGAGGTCAAGTACTGTAGCATCCGACTTCTATATAAAGAAGTCTTGAAACATAAATAAAATCATCCGATAATCACTTCCTCTCATCTCTCTCTACATTTTCTAATAAGTTTTCCATTCCGCACAAGATTGTATCTCTTATATGGATTTTTATAATAGTTAATTTCATTACTGACTTCTATATAAAGAAGTCTTGAAACATAAATAAAATCATCCGATGATTCTTGTATTTCTGGTTCGTAGTTTATACTTGTACTTTCATATCTTTTGCTACCTGATATGCTTAACCTTGGTTCATAGTTTATTCTTTTAGATGTACTTAATCTTTCTTTTACTATTTCTAAATCTTCATCAAAATCTATTTCTTTGTAACTATAGTCATTTTTGTCTATTAGAGTAACTATCTTTTCAAAGGGGTTTTCTATCTTTATCCTATTTATTTTATTTTTTGCTGTTATTCTATAGCAAAAATAGAAGTACAAAAAATAGAAAGTACTAAAAATACGAAAATACAAGAATTGGAAAAAGAACTAGCAATGTTAAAAGAAATATATAAAAACAGACAAAAAGAAAAGGAAAACAGACAAAAAGAAAAGGAACAACAAGAAAAATTACAAAAAGAAAAAGAACAACAAGAAAAATTACAAAATGAAATAAGATTATTTATAAACTAATGAAGCTGCAACAACATCGATAGAAAACTTATTAGAAAATGTAGAGAGAGATGAGAGGAAGTGATTATCGGATGATTTTATTTATGTTTCAAGACTGCTTTGCTTAGACTTATTCCTGAGATTTCTATAATATGTATGAATTTTTCTAATAATCTTATATGTTCTTCTTGTGTTCTAGAGTATAGTAATATATCATCTATATAGACTATACAATTTTCTAGCTGGTTAAAATAGTTATCCATAAAGTGTTGATATCTACCTGGTGCATTTTTATATCCAAATGGTAATACGTTCCATTCATAGAATCCTTGTGGTACTGTAAAAGTTGTTAATTTTTTAGATTCATCTTCTAGTTTTAGGTGGTAAAATCCTGATTTACAGTCAAATTTACTAAAATAATTATATCCTTGTATTTGTCTTATTTTTAATATTTTATTTGGTATTGGGTAGTTATATGTTTTGGTTTTTGCTTTTAATTTTCTATAGTCTATGACCATCCTAGTTTTTCTTCTTTTTTGTTCACTATGTTTATTTACTATGAAAGCTGGGCTAGAATGTTTACTATTACTTTCTTGTATATAGTTCTTTTCTAGTAATTCATTAATATGCATCTTAAATTCTTCTAAATCATTGAAATTATATCTTAAAGGTTTTTGAGTTATAATACTATTTTCCTCCATTAGTTCTATTTTAACTTTTGTTTTGTGGTTTTCCCATCCTTTTAATGGTTCTTCACTATACAGTGTTTCTAGTTTATCTTGTATTGTTTTTATTTTGTTTATTGAAAATATGATTAATTCTATTTTATGATCTAACTGATTTATGTTTTCTAATTTTTGGTTTATTTTTTCACTTCCTTTTATCCATTCTGTTGTTTTTCTATTTTTGTTACTAACTCTTTTTGCTCCTACTTTGTTGTTACATGGTGTTGTGAACCACCAATGTGTTTTCGTTATAGTGTGTGGATATAGTTTTTCTAAAAAGGGCATTCCTAATAACATATCTTTTGTTGTTAATTAGTAATTATATACTTCTTCTATTGTTAGTATTTTATCTCATATTTGTATTTTTATATTTTTTGCTTTATGTGTAATCATACTTCCTTCATTATTAAATCCTGTTACTACTATTGGTGTTTTTAACTTTTCCCATTTTTCTTCTGGTAAGCAGTTATATTTAAATATATTAAAAGACAAAATGACATTTAATGGATAAATACGAGGAAGAACTAACAGAAATGATTAAACAAACAAGACAAGAAATTACACATAGAGAACAAAGACTTAGTGAAAACATATTTGCAGGAGTATGCCATAGATCAATATTGGCACAAAGAAAGGAAATATTCTACTTATACATAGAATTACAAAAACTAACATATAAATTAGAACACAAATTATAAATGAATAAAGAAGAATACGTAGTAGAAGAAAAAACTTTCGAAACTATAGAAGGAATACAAATAAAAATAGTATTTTCTAATCTAGGAAGAAGATATAAGAAAATAGGAGAAACCATGAATCTAATGCTAGAAAGAGAATCAGCTAAATTAGAAGATAGCCTAACAGCTATGGTAAGAATAATGAAAGAAAATGAAGAAATAAACAGAAAGAATGAAATAAATAAAATAAAACAAGAAGCAAAAATAGAAGTACAAAAAATAGAAAGTAAATTAGACACTTTACTAATAGTTGTAAATTGTGATATTAGTTTGAAATTTTGAAGATTATTTTTTTATTTTTATCATTGTTTTATACTTTTATAGTTTTATACTTTTATTCATTGAAAACATAAACTAATAAATTGAAAACTTAAAAAAACAAAAAACTTTAAACAAACTTATAAATTGAAAACTTAAAAAAATAAACTAAAACATAAACTAATAGACTTCAAAACATAAACTTATAAATTGAAAACTTAAAAAAATAAAAAACTTTAAACAAACTTATAAATTGAAAACTTAAAAAAATAAACTAAAACATAAACTATTAGACTTCAAAACATAAACTTATAAATTGAAAACTTAAAAAAATAAAAAACTTTAAACAAACTAAAACATTTCAAATATATAACTTAAAAAATATATATAAACTATAAACTTAATAAAACTTCAATTAAAATAAATAAAACTTATAAATTAAAAAACTTTAAAAAATAAAAACTTTAACAAACTAATAAACTTCAAATATAATTTATATAAGTTATAAAATTTTAAATCATAAATAACTTTTAAGTTATAAGTTATAAAAACTTTTAAGTTATAAGTTATCACTTGAAAATTAAGTTTGAAATTCAAAATGTAATTCAAAATTTAAAAATTTAAAAAAAAATAAAAAAATCCGGTAAACTAGTCCGGCCCATACCGGTCCGGTACCGGTCCATACCGGTTTAAACTGGAATGGGATGGAATCCGATTTCCATATCGGTTAAACCGGTCCAGTTCATTCCGATACCGATCACCATTCTCATACTGGTCGTATCGGTCCGGTCCGGTATCGATCTGTTCCGGTCTGGCCATCCCATTTCGGTCCGGTGCCCAGTCTTACTCAAGCCCAACACTTTAACTCAAACCCAACAACCCTCAACTTTAAGCTCAACACTTTAATCTTTAGGTGTCTAAATTCTAACCGTAGGATCTCACTTTTTATTTTAATTCTAAAATAATGCGCAAAAAATCAAATGCTTATTATTGCATTTTGGGGTTCTTTCCATAATACTAATTAATGCATTAAAATTTAGAGGATTACTGTCTCATTTTTTTGGTAGTTGCTTTCTCACAAAATATTTATTTGTGATTTTTATCTTATAGACAATACTATTAATGTTTATTATTTTGATATTTGGTTCACAAATTTAGGAGACAAAATTATTATTTGCAATGCCAAACAAGATAGGCTTGTTAAAGATATTTCCTTAGTTGGCATTATTAGGACTTGTATCTAGGAAAGTCTTTTGGCCATTGTTATTTTTTATACTATTATCAATTTATCATTAGCTAGGATTATAAACCAAAAAAACTAAATCTACCAAAACTAAATCGACGGTTATTTTTTTATTTGATTTGGTTTGGTTTTAGAAATTTAAAAATCGACTAAATTAGTTTGATTTTGATTTTGATTAAAAATCAATTCAAATCGACTCGTGAACACCCCTACTCATAAGAGGTTAGGTGTCTATGAAAATAATGAAGTGATGACATCTCACTAAGTTATGTCGCATTGTAAATCGATACAAAATAATATTTAATCGATGATATCTTTGATATAATATAGTGCATTATATTGTAAAAGATTATGAGGATCTAAATGCTATGTTTATTAAAGCATGATGATGTAGAAGTATTTTTCAAGTGGATTGATGTATCTTAGTAAGCGTAAAGCTTATTTGACTTGCAGTCTAGAATTAGAAGGTGTCATGCATTTAATGTTGGATGTTGTCACTCGGAAAAAAAATCATGAAATTTTTTGAAGGATTCAAAATATTTGTAGCATATACAAGTTTTTAAAAAACTTGTTTATAATCCTCATATGAAGTAAATCAGTCAAGGTTGATGTACTAGAATTACCTTAATGACGTAAGGTATAAAAATAATTTGTTTACCCTTAATTTTTCATATTGTTATTGCAAGTTGATGGCTTGAAATGAAACTCTTGAAAAGTTTCCAAAAATAATAGATTATTTGTTGAAAGAAATGGAAATGAGAAATATGTAAAATTAAATTGGTCCTAAAGTATCATATCTTGTGCAATTAATGTATTTATAGATCTTGCTATAACTATGAGCATGATATAGCTTATTCCTATATGAAGATATTGATATAAGATCACTTACATATTTCAAATGAAAGTCCCCGTGTGGATATGTTTATCCTAATAAATATTATCAAGATTTTATTGGTTATGAAATGTAGGGCATTTACAGAATATACATAAACTTTGATCTCAAAAAAATTATATGTGTTCATATGTGGGAGTACTGTCATATCTTGGTACAAAGCAGTCTATTATAGCTACATCATCAAATCATGTTGATATAATAACTATTTATGAAGCAAGCCGAGAATGTGTGTGACTAAGGTCAATAATACATCTCATTCGAGAAAAAAGTGATCTGAAATACGACAAAGTAGTCATGATCTTATATAAAAATAATGCAGCATGCATAGCACAATTGAAGAAAGATTCATGAAAGGAGATAGAACGAAACACATTGCACCAAAGCTTTTCTATACATATGAGCTCCAAAAGAATGGTCATATCAACGTACAACAGATTCATTGGGTGATAATATGATTGATTTATTCATCAAGTCTCTACCGATTACAACTTTCGAAAAGATGGTGCACAAGATTTTGAAAAGTCTTTGAATTGATATTCTCCTCAGGTGGAGTTAATACATGTTGTACTCTTTTTTTCTTACAAGATTTTGTTCTACTGAAATTTCCTTATAAGATTTTTAATGAGGCAGCCAAAATGCATATTATGAAATATGTGAACTCTTTTTCATTCACTAGAATTGTTCCCACTGAATTTATCTAGTAAGTTTTAAACAAGACACATTATTCGTCAAATAGACATTAAAGAGAGAGTATTATTATTATAGTGTATATCTATCTTTTGTGTTTCTTTGGGAAAAAATTAGAAACTCTAACTTTAAATTAGGTTAATTTTCTCCTATAAATAATAAAAAAATCCTTCATTGTAACTCATCCATCAATTAATCTCTCAAAGAAAAAATAAGATCTTCTCTTTCTCTTTATCTTATTCTTCTTGTTATATTCTTATTATTTCACAACACTTTAACAATATATTGACTTGTTATTTTATATTATGTGTCATTCTTGTTTAATTAGAATTAATAACATTTCTTATCAAATATTTGAATAAATTTATGTCGTTATATTTATAATATTAATTTTAGAAATATGCAATCCATGATACTCTTATAAAATGTATATGGATAATCTGATCGATAAGGATCATGATTGAAAATTATTTGATTGCCTTCCTCTAAGTAAGACTCTACTTGAATTCAAGACCACTATTCAAAATTTTAGTGAAATACTAAATTTCTATAATGAAGCTTAGAATAATATTGGTTCTTGAGTCAATCCTCTCAATCTTTATTGGCTCAAAGTTCTTGATTTTTTTTAAAATTTATAATTAATTAATTAAACTAAATATTATTAATTTTTTTAAAAAATATCAACTATTTTTTCATAAATAAATATAACATTTATGTATTAATATATTTTTTAAAAAATAATATATATCTATTGTGATATTATTTATAAGGTACATATTTTGTGAAATATTAACTTCTAATATTTTATAATTAATTTTTTTAAAAAAATAATATGATTACACTTATGCAATCAAACAATACTTACTATACTGTGATAGTGATTACCATTTTCAATCACCAAAAATATCACACGCAATACTTTATGAACTCGTTGGATTAACCCAATTTATTCAAGGGTCATCATAGGTTCTACACATTTTAATTCATTTGGTTTTTGTTAGTAACCAATCCGCTAAATTTTGAACAGATTCTTCAGCTAAAATTGTCACGTCTATAAGCAAAAACTTCCAAAGAAAACTCATAAAGTACCAGAACAAAAATCAATTTCATCCACAACCAGAACTGGTTGCGTCATCTACTTAAAACAATCCAAATGTGCCACACATTATATTTAAAAAAATAGTAGAACTTAAATTTTGGTACCTGGTAGTATATGATTCAATTGCAATATAAATATCATGACTTGTATAAAAATCAATAAGTGTTGAAATAAAATGTAATTTTTTTCATCATCATCGTCATAATATTTCAATTTATTTGATTTACTTTTCTTTTTAGGCCATTTCAAAAAAAATAACTCTTTTCTTATTAAGCAACTTTTTAATTCCAACTTTATATTTACAACCACAAGATTAAAGAACATTTTAGTACATTTGACATATATTTAATTTAAGACCACAAAATTTAAAAGTTTTCTTTATTTTTTCTTAAAATCCGTATCAAATTAAAACAGGTGACCCAATTTGAAGTAGAGGGAGTAATAAATTAAGACAAGACAGCTGTAAAACAATTGCCCTTCAAATTCAATCATATTAAAAGATTGTAGATTTTATAGACAAAATCAAGAGTGAAAGATCACTCACCAATTGTAAATTATTTTCTTGGTTCAAATCTGCAAGCAGTTTCCTTAGGAATATTAGAAGAGGGAGCTTAGTTATCCTCGTTATAATCTCAATTTTATAGATAACAAATTAATTTAAAAATATTACTATTTGTAATCATTATAAAAGAAATATGTTGGGAAAAAATTCAAAAGAAGAAGGGTCACTCAGCTCAGCGGGGTAATCGACACGCAAGCAGACCCTAAAAATAGAGAAGCCTGCAATCCGGTCTGTTGAGCTTGAATATTATGTAGTCGTCATCGTGACCCTTCTTTCACAAATAAATTAGGGTAAATAGAGAATTAAAAAAAGTGTAAAAATTTGAATAATGAAACTATAAATTCTACACAGGATTATTATGATCATTTATACTTGAAAACCAACTTTGTAAAAAAATCAACATTTGTATCAATATATTAAAACTAAAACTTGAGACTAAATAAGGATATACCATTAAAGATTAATAAGAAAAGCAAACTCAATACATAAACTATGGCCAACAGGCAATAGGGGTATAGGTAAAGATAAATTGATACAAACTAATCTCTAAAGGCAATTTATAGATGGATTTCCGGTTCACAAATATATATAACAGAAAATGCAATTATGAACCAGCATATGACAAATTACTTGGATACAAAACAATATCCTAAAACTGATATGATTTAGAATGGTTAAAACTTAGCAAAATCTTTCAAAGAAAACACATTATCATATGAACCAAAGGTATGATAAAAGCCACCATCATCAGAACAAAAATCAATTTCATTCACAACCATAACTGGTTGTGTCCAAAGGTGTCCTAAGATTGATCTGTATCATCATTTGACTTCTGGTGACTTTAAACTAAAGTAAAAGAGTTACATCATAGGAATACTTGAAGAAAACAGTAATAGAACTTGAATTAGTAGGTAGTATGTGATTCAGTTGCAATATAATATAATCACTTGTGTAAAATCAGTCCAAGTGTTGGAATAAAAATAATTGCTTCATCATCATCACTATTAAAACAAAAGCATTAGTTTTCATAGACAGATGCAAGAGTAAAAGATCATTCAGTAATGGCATATTAATTAATTGGTTCGATTCTACCAGCAACTTCCTCACAGATATCAGAAGAGGGAGCTTAGATATCCTCGTTACGATCTCAATTTCAAAAAATCAATAAATATATTAGAAAAAAATCAAAAGAAAAAAAAAAAGAAGTCACTCAGTTCAGCGGGATAATCGACACGCAAGCAAACTCTAAAAATAGAGAAGCCTGCAATCCGGTCTGTTGAGCTTGAATATTATGGAGTCGTCACCGTGACTATTCTTTCAATCAAAAATAAATTAGGGCAAAAAAAAAAGATAATTGAAAAGGCAAATGGACAAATAGAGAAAAAGTAGATCTGGGGGAGGATTGAAATTGCTCAGTGGTGGCTAGTTTTAATTGGTTCGATTCTGCCAGCAAGTTTCCTCAACATTACTCAGAAGAGGGAGCTTGGAATCCTCATGGCAAAATCAACCTCCCCAAAAAGTTGTTTACAAAATCTAATAAATATGAAAAGATGTAAGAAGAGATGGCTCAGGGAAGAAGGAGATCGACATGCAAAGGCAGAAGCCCCTGACAATCCGGTCTGTTGAGCTTGATCTTTTACAGAGTCCTCATAGCGACTCTTCCTTCTACATCAACCAAAAGTATAACATGGAAAATGCAGTAAAGTAAAGAAAAAAAAAAAGAGGAGTTTGTTGCTGCTCACTGTGTGTATGGGGTAGTGGGCGGTGACTATCAATTTATAGAGGTTCTGCTAGGGTTTCTAGGTTTAAGATGGAGAAGCTCTGCGGCTACCCTAGTACCGAAATGACAGATTCAGCCCCAGGTTTATTGACATATTACAGAAAATTCACTAACAAGTCCTATTTTCCCTCTGGGCTGAGAACTTGAGAGAGTCCAACAAGTTTTTATGGACCACATATTTTAAAGGAAAAACTATAGACAATAGAAAACTTGGGCCTATAATTACAATTCATTACAACACTTTAAAATAATTATGATTTAAAATATAAATAATAATATTTTATTCGGACTCATCTACCAGTCCAAATATAATTAAAAGAGTATGAACCCTTTCCTGATATCAAGTTGGGATTTGAGAGACCTCCTTCTCCCTTTTCTCTCTATCACTCCTTTCACCACTCTCCTTCCTCTCCCCCAATCTCGTTTCCCTCTCTCGCCATCTCCCCCTTTCACGTTGCCCCTCTCTCTCTCTCTCCCTCCCTCTCGTTCTCTTTTTTTTCTCTTTCTTATCCTTTTTTTTTGTAATTCATAGTTATACCCATCAATGGTGAAATAGAAATTAATTAATGGTGAAGTAATTTGAGACTCATCAATAGTGAAATTGGATGAAGATTTGGGTAAGTAATATTCATACCCATCAATGGTGAAATTGAGACCCATCAATGGTGAAGTAATTTGAGATCCGTCAATGGTGAAATTGGATGAAGATACGAGTAAGTATAGATCTGGGTAAGTAATTTGAGATCCATCCATGGTGAAATTGAATGAAAATTTGACTGTTAATGATGAATTTGAAGGCAAAAGATTTGAAATTGAAAAGAAAATTGAACGATTGATTTGATTGGAAAAGAGATGGAAAAAATTGACAAAGAACTGTTGATTTGTTTTGTTGACGGTATTAATGTATTTTGATTGTATATTTGTATTTGATTGCCTTTTATTTTTGTTTTCTTTGATACTTGAATTTGTATTCATGATACGAATTGTATTTGTTGATATATTTGTGTCAAATAATACATTCAACGATATGTATTTTTTGTATTTCATTGATATGATACATTCACTTGAATACAAGTACATATGTTTATCCTCTGTATACAAAATTTTATCTTTGGTAGATTTGATACTCTACAAATGTATTTTTTAGTACAAAATTTGAAATACAATCCGAATACAATATGTATTACTCAAAGTCAAATACATATTGTACGTAAATAAATGAATACATATTGAATTGTATATATATATACATACAATTCAATATAAATACATATTGTATGTAAATAAATGAATATAAATACATATTACTCAAGGTCAAATACATAATATCTATCTTTTCTAAATAATATTTGCAACACAGACTTGCAAAAGAAAAAATACAAATTGATTCATGCTGTCAATATATTTTGTAATATGTATTTGAATGATAAAAAGTCGAGATTTATTTTTCAAAATTCAGACTTATGATGAAGAACTTTGAATTTCAGATTAGAAATTTTGTTGTTGAATAGTTTTCCTTAAAGTTTCCCATTTGAAAATGGAATCTAAAAAATCTAGATCAGATCGCGTGATATAAGGAGAGAAATCTGCTCATTAAAGATCTTTTCCTTTTTAATCGTAGCACTCCAGCTAAAATCACTTACCCCCCCCCCCCCCCCCTCAATTTGTATTTGTATTTGCCCGTTAAAGCTTTAAATACAAAAAGCAACAACAATATTTTAGCTTAAAAACGGTTATCTACTGTAATAAGCAAAATTGTGTTATCTTCTCCTTAATTATGAGCTCAAGTTTGCTATTTGAGAAATTTTCTCTATTTTAAACTCCTCTGAAGGGGGAGGTTTGCACGAGAGAATTTTTTGTGCTCAATTTAAGCTAGTGTTTGGCCATAAATTTTTAAATATTTTAAAAGCAATTAATTTTGGGTAACATTTTAATTAGGAGTGTTCAGGATTTGGTGAAAATTGAGTCAAACCTTAAATTTTAAATTAAATTAAATTGATTAAAAAATTCATATTAGGTTTGATTTTGTTTTAAATTTTTAAAATTAACAATATTTGATTTGATTTTGATTTTACTAAAAAAACTCAAAAAAAATTGTCAAATCAAATTGATAAATATATACATAAATTTTATAATTATTTGAATATATGATATTAGTTTTTCATAAATTATTATAAATATTATATATTTTTAATCATTAATTTGATTTTAGTCTATTTCTTTCATATGCACTACAACACTTTTAGATTTTATTTCTTAAAAAATATGCTCAAACTCAGCACTCTAAGCTAGTGTTTGGCCATAAATTTTTAAATATTTTTGGCAAGACAATTTTTGGTGAAGTTTTGGGTGAAGTTTTAGCATGTGTTTGGCCATAGTTTTTGGGGAAAATATTTCACTTTTTAAGAATAAAATATGAAATATAATTTAAACCCACAAGTTTTAAAAATTATTAAAAATACTCATAAGTCTATATTATCAGTTTATAATAAACATGTTCCGTGATAACTATGTTTATCATTGTTGACTTGACCTATATGCATAAATGCACACATTTTCATTAGTTCGCCAGGAGACAAGAATGAAGCAATTGGAAATTATTGAAAGAGTTAAGTCCTAAAATTGAATGTTGTTACATCTTAGACATGTATCATGTATTGTATATGAGTTGTATATATAGTTGCATTAAAGAATCAAAAAGAAACGAAGATTTTTTATAGTAGGGAATAATAAATAGTGGTATTTTTTTATAAAGTATAAAAAAATTAGGATAAATTTTTTTTAAAAATACTCAAAAACTAGAATTGTGCCCAAAAACTAATTTTTTCTAGTTTTTGGGATCTTGAAATTTTTGCCAAAAAATCTTACCAAAAAGTGACAAATTGTATGGCCAAACATTTTTTGTCAAAAAATTTCTGAAAAACTACTTGCACCTTTTATGGCCAAATGGGTCCTAAGTCTAATTGTATATATGGTGTGGTGTATCACCGATTTTTAATTTTCTTTGCTAAGACATTCATCTACTCTTCACTGGCTTGCCTCTTTGATTTTTGAAGGGTTGACCATTCTATTTAAAGTTGTATATTAATTATGTAGATGTTAGACATGTGAAGTGGACTCACCTCTACAATAATGCAACTTAAACATACTAAACCTTCGGAATAATATTGAAGAATAATAGAAGATTCATCAAGTGATAGTAGAGAGAAATTTATTGATTCCTAATATTCATTAGAAATGGTTGTCTCATGTCTTAGTTATTTTACTATTATCAATTTATTGTTAGGTAGATATAAACTAAAAAATTGAACCAAATCAAATCAAATTGACAAGAATCAAACTGATAATTTTTATTTTATTTGGTTTTAAAATTTTTAAAATTGATTAAATTGGTTTGATTTTTATTGTAAATTAAAACTGATCCAAATCAAGCCATGAAGACCCTTAGTTTTAACATGTGTTTGATCATAATTTTTGAAAAAAATATTTCAATTTTTTTTAATTTTTTTTTTTTATGATTTATATCCATAAGTTCTAAAAACTATTAAAAATACCCATAAATTTGACACAAAATTATCATTTTTATAATGAACTAGATGATACGTTATTCAAAAACTATAAAATAATACTTTAATAAAATTGCTAATAATACAATTACCTTATTATAATTTGTCAGATTATAATTAGTTACGAAGATTCATTGATGCAAAAAAATAAATAATAACAACAGTAATAACTAGTTATTTTTTAATATAATTTTCTCATATTCTACGAACAATCTCTGTAATAAAAATGCGCTTAATGAAGGGTTGGGTAGGTAGAATTATAGTTGGAGTCATAATTGATGGACTTTTTTTTTATAAAATATAAAAATTTGGATAAATTTTAAAATTTTAAAAGAACCCCAAAAATTAGATTTTCGTCCAAAATTCACTTTTTTTTGGGGGATCTTGGATTTTTTTGTCAAAACTGACAAATTTTATGGTCAATTTTTTTTTCAAAAACTACTTGCAATATCTATGGTCAAACAGGTCCTAAATTTGTCTAGATTTCAAACATGTGTGCGGAACTAATTTACGAGAGAACTCTGTAAAGATCATTTTGTTCTATTCATTTTGTAAGTGATCAAGAGATTTTAATTTTACAGCTCATTTTAATTTATTTGTCTTACTTTTCTTTTTAGTTCATTTCAAAAGGAATGTCTTTTTTCTTTCTTGGCAACTTTTTCAATTTCAGTTTTTCATATGACATGTTTAAGACCACAAGATTAAAGACTTGTTTGGAAATTCATAAGAGAAATGAAATTGGGTGTAATTGAATGTAATTACACCATTTGACATGTTTATTTGAGGCAAAATAGCCTGGGAGACCCTTATACTTGGCTCGAATTGTCAACTAGACCCTTCTATTCAAATTTTGTCAACTGAACACTTAAACTCAATGAAACTCAACATTTTAAACTTTTTTCTTAACTTATTTATTTTTTCCTCAACGCTCTTTGAAATGGGGAAGAGGCTCATCATATAGGTAGGGAATCCATCTAGCACTGATTTAGTAAGAGTCAATCTTCCACCTAGTGGAGAAGTACTGACTCTTCCATCTTGACAATCTCTTCTCACTTTTTTTCAACACTCCCCTCCATACTTTCAGCTCTTTATTTTTAGCTTCTAATGGCAATCCTAGGTATTTTGTTGGTAAGGATTTCACCTAACAACCCAAACTTTCAGCACTTGTAAATTTTCAACATGATTTATAGGGAAGATATGACTTTTGAGCCAGTTTACATGAAAGCCTGTGGTACCTTCAAAAATTATAAGGATGACCCTCAAATGCCTGATTTGATTCACTTTGCTTCACAAAAAATCAGAGCATCATTTGCAAAGAACAAATGGGAGATTTCCAAACTTCTCCCCTCCTGTTTGGGCACTGAAGTCTTTTCCTAGTTATTTGAACTTGTTATCTTAAACATGTGGTTCAGGACCTCCATAGCTAGCAGGAACAGAAAGAGTGACATAGAATCCCCTTGTCTGAGACTCTTATGTTATCTGAAGAATCTTCAGTGTTGCCATTTATAATGAGAGAAAACTTCGCAATCGATTATAAATTTTGATCCAGTTAATCCACCTGCTACTAGATCTCATGTCTTTTAAAATTTTGAGAAAAAAATTTCAATTGACATGGTCATAAGCCTTTTCAATATTTAACTTGTACAAGATATTCAATCGAAAAAGAATGTTATCCAAACATATTTCAAATAATTGTGGTAAAACTTGACCTGTATCCAGTAGACCAAGTATACCTCCCATCAACGAGAAAAACTTTTTTGTCATACTAGTATCAAGTAAGAACTACATTGTCATGTACAAGTCCCCATGTAGCTTGGCATACACCTTCACGATAGCATTGTAGTCTCTCATGACCAATCAAGGACCTTGCATAGTATGTTCCAGTTGGGCCAACTGATTCCATAGGGCTCTTCGTCTTTTACACAATATGAAAATCATATATGACAATAAAATAAAAATCTATGCCCATAACATATATGTGCAACGATCCATGAATGAACTGAGGAAAATTATTTGTAACAGTGAAGTCAAAAAGACTGGGATCCCATAGTATTCAAATCCTACCCCTATTATTTGCATCATAGTTATGACACCAATTCCAACCAAGTCCCAATTTTAGTAGAATTCAATTAGCCTTTGAGTATGTTACTTTATGTTTAGTGATAGCTAAGATTCCTATATAGTTCTTCCTAATAAACACCTTAAATTCTTATTGTTTGTACAACTTATTAAACCCCTCACATTTCATGTGCACAACTTCGTAAGGAAATAGGGGATAGTGGGATTCAAGCACTACTCCGCTTTGACTATATTGTCCAAATTCATAACTACTTACACCAACGTGGGAATTGGGGACTTAATAACTGATTTGGATCCCGTGCATAATTTGCATTATGTTTTAGACGATATTTCATTGAGTTTATTATTAAATTTTTAGATATTATTCAATAATTATTTTTTTATTTTTTCTTAGTGAAAAGGCATTAAAATCACACTAAACTATACAAGAAAAGTCGAAGACACACTTAAACTATTATAACGACCTATTACACCCCTATGCATATTAAAAGTGAATTTATTTTCACCTTATTATACCACTTTCATAAGGTGAAGTGTTCTACACGCGCGCGCTATGTCAACGCCACGTCAGCATCACAAAAAATACAATAATTTTATTATTTTCATTAGTTTTTTCTTTTTCTTTTTTCGTTTCTTTAATATCCAACACAAAACCTCCATTTCTACTAATGGAATCACCATTGTCAAACTCATATCAATTTATCACCACCATCAACCTTTATCATTCACCAACAAAGCTGCCATTACCACCCATTTCTCCAACCTTATCCTTCTTCATTGATTTTTCGATGAGGTAACAATTTTTTTTTTAGAGTGAAAGAAATGAGATGTGGAACAAGTCTAGGTGATGAGAGAAAGAGAGAAAATAATTGTGATAATGCAGATCTTTCAGATAAAAATTAGATAAAGATGTTAAAAAAATAAAACTCGGTAATGAAATTGATGATGGTGAGTCAAATGATGAAATTGGTGGTGGCATTGTGATGAAATTGATGGTGATGGGTCAAGTGATGAAATTGATAGTGACATTGTGATGAAATTGAAGGTGGTAGGTGATAAAATTGGTGGTGGTGGCCGGTGATGAAATTGGTGTTGATGGATTATGTGATGAAAGTATGGTGGGGGTGGTGATATCGAGTGATAAAGTTATAATTTTTTGGTGGTAATAATAAAATTAGTAGAGTTGTGATGGTTCTTCTTCATTGATATTTTAATTGGTGTGGAGAAATCAATGATGGTGTGATGACTCTTTTTCATTATTTTTTCGATAAAGTTGCAATGAAAAAAGTAGGGTGTGAAGAAGAAGAGGTGTGGGTGGGTGGGTGGGTGTGAAGAAGAAAGAGATTGGAGGGGGGGGGGAGGGGGGATTATGACTTTTTTTTTGGCTTTAATTTTAGACTCAAACATGCTTATTTTTTATTTTAATAAAAAAAATACCACGTCAATTTTAGAGGATAAATAAATTTATTTTTAACGAACTAGTACAAATGTGTATTAATTTGTTATAATAGTTTAAGTATGTCTTCAATTTTTCGGGTATAGTTTAGAGTAAATTTTACTTAATTAAAGGCTGAATTCATATATAACTCAGTTAGTTAGAATTGGATTTACTCAATAGGTAGTAAGAATTGAATGTCAATCAAATCTCACACTAATTTAAAGGTGTGATATAAACATATTTGTCCCCTTCTATTTTATCTTTTTATTATGTAGTATAATGAAAACACAGTTATCCATTACCTGAAGCTAAGATGCATTACAAAGAAAAAAGACACACTACCAAATGCTCCCACCATTGCCATTTTTATTCTTGAACTAAGACCCACACATTACTCATATATCCTTATTTCTCTTCTTTTTTTTATAAAAAAAAAACATAACCATGCTTTCACATACTAGATACAAGATGGAATAATCTAATCAAACAATAATAATTATGAGATAATTTGAGTTCGAACTCGATATGCTTATTCTAATATCATAAGCATTACAATCAGAATTTATTAATAATAAAAAGGTGAAAATTACAGTTATTTTCTTTTAGAAAAGGAAGTTTAACGCATATTTTTTGTACCTACATTCTTTTTTCTCATAAACAAAAAAAAACTAGGAATAAAGATATTCGAGCAAATGTGGGAGTGACATCTGTTGTGGACAAGTTGAGGGAAGCAAAGCTAAGATGGTTTGCGCATGTGAAGAGGAGATGCGCAGATGCTCCATTGAGAAGATACGAGAAGTTGGATATAGTGGGTATAAGGAGAGACCGAGGTAGGCCAAAAAAGTACTGGAGAGAGTTAATTACATAGTACATGACGCAATTTCATCTTACCGAGGATATGATCTTAGATAGGAGGGTGTGGAGATCGAGGATTAGAGAAAAATGTTAGTAGGAGTGTTATCTTGCTTCCCGACGAGTTTAGTCTTGGTGGTGTCTATCATAGTATTACCTTTATTCTTATAGTATCTTGCTTTAGATTTCTATCATCATCTGTTATTTATGGTATTTCAGTTATTGCACTAATTTGTTGTTGTTGCTATTTTCGTATTAATTATATTTTCTTCACTATTATTTTCCTTTTCTTACTTCCTTTGATTTATTATAATCGAGCCGAGGATCCTTTGAAACTATGTCTATACCTCCACGAATGTCACTGGGTATGTTATAGTTGATTTTATAAAAACAGCGAGTTTGAAAAAAAAAATCCCATAAATTTTCGAAAGAGGAAGATAAAAACAAAAGAGCAACTTTCATAAATAGCCTAACTATAAGTGAAAATAGGCTAATATAGCAACACTTTCAATAATTACAATTCATAGCCAGGTTTCCGCTGTATTCTTTAGTTTTTCATTGTATTTACTGTATATAATTGACTATATTTCATACAAGTACAAATACAACACAGGCGCTGAATTCGCAACAGAATCTTTTAAAAGAAGAAAATATCCCCGACTTCACGCTTCTTCCGTTATATCATAATCTTCCTTCCGCAATGAAATACAACTCTGAAATCTCCTAAGTAATTCTCTCTCTAGGCTGAAACAGATCGGAACTCATATACAAAGAGAAAAATTCCCCAAATTTGGTTGATTCTTCTTCATAAAAACAGATACAGGTATCTCGTAATTGCATGATACATCAACTTGCCGTTTTCAGTTGATTTGATTTCGATGATAAATTTGTATTTATTAATTTTTAGTGATTAATCAAGTTAATTGTACGTTTTTGTTGATGTATCTTCTGTTTATTTGTGGTGAATATATATTGTGTTTTTGCCCTGTTCTTCGTGGTTGAAAATGTCTTTCAATGGAGGATCTCAACTGTTACGGTTCAATGGAGTTAGAATGTATGTATAGTATTTGATGAAATAGATGAACGACTTTGAGTGTAGTATTTGATTGAAGTATTTTTTTTGTCTACAGAACTTCTGTGATTTGTTGTTTAACATTGATTGATGTTTGCATTTGAATTTTATGAACTACACATTCTCAGCAGTATTCAAAATTCGAATGTAGTTAATTATTTGAATTTATTCTAGACGGCTAATGTAGAAACTTGGTCTCTTAGTTGTTCATGCTGATTGAAGCAAACTGAATAACATAACTGTATATATTTTCTGCCAATCGATAGATAATTATTGATGTTCTTATTGTATTTATGATATTTAATCGTTGAAACAACATATACAGGAACAATGGCAAGCATAATGATCATGATTTGGCATTCAAGAAAATGGACTGAACAACATCAATATGATGATTACCAAACTGAGGGAATAGTCTTGCAGGAGTATGCCTCTCACAATAATTTGGTTGAACTAATTGCTAAGCAGGTGGATATTGACTTGCGATTGAAATCCATCAAAATCAAATACAAAGTCGAGGGTTCCAATAGACCCATGGAAATACACAATGGCATGGGAGTCAAGGTGTATGTTCAGTTGAAGAAAGTAAATAAGAAGTTTGGCAAGTATCCCTTGTGCGTAAAATTTTTTGATAAGGAGATCCAACACAATGTGTCAGATGGAAATCTTATTCAAGGGGTAGGGGGAGTGTCTGGATCCGATACAACTGATACAGTTGACACACTTGCAATGGTGACGGCAGATTGTGGCAAGCCGATTGATATAATTGAAGTGGCAAACGATTGGATTATTGCCGATACTAATCAAAAAAAAGTAATTGTTGACCAGGTGTACCAAGACAAGGCTACACTTAAGGCTGTGATGGAAAATTATTCAATTGATCATAGGTTTAATATCAGAACGGATAGGTCAAATGTCACCAGGTAACTGCATTTATCTAAGGTTGTATATGATTATTATTAACGAGATGTATCCAATTATGTTTTAAATCTGCAGATTCAGAAATATATGAATTACGCATGAATATTATATGATAAACAACTTAATTGTAAAAAATATATGCTGATTTGTTTAAGAGATATGAATATAAATACATATTGGTTGGTTACTGTATCTAATTTCTATCATATTGTACTAAAATAGTATGTGTATTCACTATATTTGCAGTTATTGGCTTTGATGTGTATCTGAGGGATGTAAGTGGTTTTTCAAGGCATCAAGCACCCATGATTCTAAAATGTTTATAATTCGATCTTTTATAAGCAAACATACATGTCCATTGAAGGACAACATTTATATGCAGCGTCATGCTACTAGCAAGTTGGTAGGAAGAATTGTTAAACCAAAAATTGTCAATCGGAAAAGAAAATACAACCTAAATGATATAATAGATGATATCAAGCAGGACCTTGGATTGGATGTGACATACATGGTGGCTTGGCGGGCTAAGGAAAGGGCATTGAATGCTCTAATGGGGGAACCTTCTAAGTTATCACACCCCGAGGTTACCCCCTAGACGTAACACGGGACTTGAAACCACAAGGATCCCAAGCTAACCCTTGGGCATAACATTCTCAAGCATAACAAAAGATAAGCGGAAGCAATCATAGATAATGACTCAGAGTATCATAACTAGAAAGTTGAATCAAGAGATACAATCATCCAACGAAACCCAACTACACTATGCCTGAAAAGCCTCTACAACTAGCATGAAGAGTTGATGGGACAATACCCCAACTAACTCAACAATCTGGAAGGAAAGGAAATATAGAAAAGCGAGAATAAAGTCTAGTCCTCGTACTATGAGGACTCACCAAAGCTGAGTGTGAGTGGCCGGGAACTCTAGCCACGAAGCTGTGGAGGGACACCTGAATCTGCATCATCAAAGGATGCAGCGCAATATGCGTTAGTACTATGGAATGTACTAAGTATGTGAATGATGCATGAATCATGATAAAAACAGTTTAAACCATGCTAAAATAATAAACTTGTTACTTAAAGAAGGACCATAAATAGGTATCAAGGTATAAACATAAAACGTGAAATAAAACTTAAGTTTCGTAATATAGATTCATATAACTTCATAGCATAAAATAAGCATTTGGAGTTTCTCTTAACCGACATTAAACCATGCTGAGCTACATGGAGTTCAGTGTCTTGCACCCACACTGAAAGAGTTGTCCTAACCAGCCAGGGTTAGAACTATTTCATACCAGGATCCTGTCATAATGAGCCTCAACACGGGCAACCTACGTTGGCAACGTAGTTTTGGACTTGGGTTATCTGAACCCTCGTCTCTCGGTGCTAAATACTACTCCCAAAACATAATAATAACATGAGCTCATATACATGTGACATATCTAATGCCAAACTTGTTCATGACTTGTTCATACTTGTTCATACCCCGGATCGTCATGTTACTCATGAGTTTTAGTTTATAAAATAGCTCAGGAGCATTGATGGAACATCGGGTGTCTTACCTTGCATCATATTTCATAACATGGAAAAACTTGCATACTTCATGACTTGTAAAATTTGCATGGCTCTAGTTCAATTTTCATAAAACATATACTTTCATAGAATCATAGGAACTAGGCATGCAACTTCATAAATACATAACGGCCATGATATCTAATCATGCCAACATTCTCTTGAAAACATGCAAATTCATGGGTTCATGCTAGAAATCAACTTTCATGCTTGAGCTTTTAAAACCAATAAGAGAATCGTAATCAAATCGTGAATAATCAATAAGAAATCATGAATTTAAACATAGAAACTGATTTCATAAGTTTTCCCCAATTTTGATCAAAACCCTAATTTCATAAATTCATATCTCAACATAAGAATTGGAGATTTTTTTGGGCACAAGGGTGAAAGGAACCCATTTTTGAAGACCTACATACCTTGATGGAAGATTACCCGCTTGATTTGGAAAAGATTAGGAGGCTTGACTTGGATCTTGGAGACTTGAGCTTGAAGGAGAATTTCCCTTTTTGAGAGAAGAATGAGGAACTTAGGATAGACTTAGGATAATATGGGTGGAAACCTTACTAGAAATAGTCAAAACGACTTCACTTAGTAGTTAAAAGGGTGGGTAATGACTAAAATGCCCCTGGGACTTAAATGAAAAATTTCAGGAAACTGGGCCGCCTTACGGGTTACCCAACGGGCGTCGTGCCCACGATGGCCCATCGGCCAAGGCGTCGGGCAGGGATACTTTGGTTGAGGTGTCTGCTGGGCTCTTTCGACGGTGAGCTCTCATGGCTCATCGCACTTGCGACGCCCATGGCCTAGTCTGTCGGGAAGGCTGGGTGATGGGGAGGAGTGGCTGGACCATTTCGACGGTGGGGTCTTATGAGCCGTCGCACCTGCGACACCCGTCATGGCCGCCCATCGGACTGAGGCAGCTGGCATAACCCAACTGTTTGGTCTTCACAGGGCACCCCACGGGCCGTCTGAGCTACGACGCCCGTGGCACTGCTCGTGGTGATCGATAATTGCAGGAAATGCAGCAACCTTGATGGATTCAGGATTCAATAGCTGGTTTGCTCTTTCTGAGGTATTACAATATCTCCCCCTTGGGATCATTCATCCTCGAATAAAGACTGATCAAGGAAAACTGAGGAGAAAACAGCCCAACCAAACATCAAACATGGAAATCAAGGAGTAAACATAAAACCTGTACTTTTCAACTCGAAAACGTGATAAACTAACTTCGTAAAACATGGGTGCATGCTAAATCATGAGAGGAACTGATGGAGTATAATCGGAGAGACATACTAAGGAGGAAACTAGTACCTCAAGCTGGAACTGAGTCGGAAGGAAAGAGATGAGGATATTTGGCCTTCATGGCCTCTTCCGCTTCCCAAGTAGCACCTTCTACAAGCTGATTCCTCCAAAGGACTTTTATCGAAGTGACTTCTTTATTTCTCAACCTCCGAATCTGACGATCAAGGATCTCCACGGGAACCTCTACGTAGGTGAGACTATCCTTCACACCCACCTTTTCCAAAGGAACAATCAAGGTCGAATCACCAACACACTTCTTCAATAAGGAAATATGGAAAACTGGATGAACCGCTTCCAACTCTGTTGGCAACTCCAACTCATAGGCAACACTACCAACTCTCCTCGAAACCCGATAAGGACCTATAAAATGGGGACTAAGCTTTACTTTCTTGCCAAATCTCATTACACCCTTCACGGGTGACACCTTAAGGAAAACCCAATGATCAACTTCAAATTCCAACTCC
This sequence comes from Jaltomata sinuosa, assembly GCA_003996215.1. Taxonomy (NCBI): domain Eukaryota; kingdom Viridiplantae; phylum Streptophyta; class Magnoliopsida; order Solanales; family Solanaceae; genus Jaltomata; species Jaltomata sinuosa. Next base: position 162,270 of record QJPP01000665.1, on the reverse strand, counting down.
CTTCTCCTCACATCCGCATAAGATTTTTGTCGACTCTGAGCGGTCTTCAACCTTTCCCTAATAAGTTGAACCTTCTCCATAGTCTCATGAACTGAATCTGGACCGATCAAGGCTGCCTCACCAACCTCGAACCAACCAATAGGAGATCTACACCTCCGGCCATAAAGTGCCTCATATGGAGCCATCTGGATGCTAGAGTGAAAGATGTTATTGTAGGCAATCTCGATAAGAGGTAAGTGATCATCCCAATTACCTTTGAATTCGATCATATATGCTCTCAACATATCCTCCAGAGTCTAAATAGTGCGCTCTGCCTGACCGTCTGTCTAAGGATGAAAAGTTGTGCTAAGCTTTACTTGAGTACCAAGACCTTTCTGAAACAATCTCCAAAACTGAGATGTAAATTGAGGACCTCTATCCGAAATGATAGATAAGGTAACACCATGCAATCGAACTATCTCTCGAATGTAGAGTCTAGCATAGTCATCCGCTGAATCCGTAGCCTTAACAGCCAAAAAGTGGGATGACTTGGTCATCCGGTCGACAATCACCCAAATGGAATCATGTTGCCTTCGAGTATGAGGCAAACCAATAATAAAGTCCATATTGATTGCTTCCCATTTCCAAGTGGGAAGGTCAATATCTTGAAGCATACCACCTGGCCTTTGATGTTCCACTTTTACCTATTGACAGTTGGGACACTTAGCCACAAACCCGACTATGTCCTTCTTCATACCATTCCACCAAAAGACTTTCCGTAGATCACGGTACATCTTAGTGGCACCCGGATGAATGGAGTATCTAGAACTGTGAGCCTCGAATAAAATCTGCTGTCTCAACCCATCAACATCTGGCACACATAAGAGACCCTGATAACGAAGCACAACATCTCTCCCTTGGGAGAAAACCTCAACCCTTTGATGACGAACTGCACCCTTGAGCTGAAGTAGAATGGGATCTTGGTCTTGCTTGGCTTTCACCTCAACCACCAAGGATGATTCGGCACCGTTAGTCATAATCACACCACCTTCGATCGAGTCCATAAGGCGAACTCCCAACCGAGCAAGCCTATGAACTTCCTTAACTAATTCTTTCTTCCCCACTTCAATAGGAGCTATACTTCCCATGGACAATCTACTCAAAGCATCTGCCACAATATTGGACTTACCCGAATGGTAAAGCACACTCATATTATAATCCTTAAGAAGCTCAAGCCATCTCCTTTGTCGTAAATTCAACTCTTTTTGAGTGAACACATATTGAAGACTCTTATGATTGGTGAAAACATCCACATGCACACCATACAAGTAATGTCTTCAAATCTTCAAAGCAAAGACCACGACTGCTAACTCAAGATCGTAAGTACGATAGTTCTTCTCATGAGTCTTAAGCTGTCTAGAGGCATAAGCAATCACCTTACCACGCTGCATCAAAATACAATCCAAACCAATCCTAGAAGCATCACAATACACAACAAAATCATCTAAGCCTTGGAGTAGAGCTAACACTAGAGCGGTGGTCAATCTAGTCTTCAATTCCTAAAAGTTCTTCTCACTCAAGCCGGACCACTGAAACTTTACCTTCTTCTGAGTTAATCGGGTCAAAGGGGCAGCAATGGGAGAAAACCCTTCCACAAACCTCCTGTAGTAACCAGCAAACCCAAAAAGCTCTTAATATCAGACAGAGAAGTAGGTCTAGGCCAGTTCTTTACTGCCTCTATCTTTTGAGAATCAACCCGAATACCATCTCTAGTCACAATATGACCCAGAAAAGCAACAGACTGTATCCAAAATTCACACTTGCTAAACTTAGCAAACAACTGCCTATCCTTGAGAGTTTGCAACACGACCCTCAGGTGATCCGCATGCTCCTCTTCACTTCGAGAGTAGATGAGGATATCATCAATGAAAACAATCACAAACATATCCAAATATTGTTTGAACACACGGTTCATCAAATCTATAAAAATTGCAGGAGCATTCGTTAGACTAAAAGACATCACAATAAACTCATAATGACCATACCGGGTTGTAAAAGCTGTCTTCAAAATATCACACTCTCTAACACGAAGTTGATGATAACCGGATCTAAGGTCGATTTTAGAGAAGAAACAATGAAGCTGATTGAATAAGTCACCAATCCTAGGAATGTGATACTTATTCTTGATTGTGACCTTGTTCAATTGGCAGTAATCAATACACATTCTAAGAGATCCATCCTTCTTCCGAACAAACAAAACTGGGGCACCCAATGAGAGATACTGGCCTGATGAAACCCTTATCAAGCAAGTCCTTCAACTAATCTTTCAACTCCTTGAGTTCCGCGGGGGCCATTCTATAGGGAGGAATAGAGATATGATTCATATCCGGAAGAAGATCTATCACAAAGTCAATTTCCCACTCTGGAGAGACTCCGGGCAAATCATCGGGAAACACTTCTGGGAATTCGTTCACAACAGGAATAGACTGAATAGTTGGGGTATCGGACTCCGTGTCCATAACTCTAACTATATGATAGACATAGTCTTTAGAAATCATCTTCCTAGCCTTAAGATAAGATATGAAACGACCTTTCGAAGAAGGGGGACTACCTTGCCATTTTAAAATGGGTTCATTAGGAAACTTGAAATGGACAACCCGAGTACGATAATCAACAGAAGCATAACATGCATATAACCAGTCCATACCAAGAATGACATTAAAATTAATCATCTCCAACTCTACTAAATCCGCTGAAGTGACTCTATGAAGGACTGAGATAGGGCAATTTTGGTAGACTCTTTCGGCTAGGACTGACTCACCAACAGGAGTAGAAACATGAAAGGGTTCTAAAAGTATTTCAGGACATACTTCAAACTTGCATGCTACATAAGGGGTCACAAAAGATAAAGAGGCACCGGGGTCTAATAAAGCATACATGTCACAAGAGAAGACTTTCACTATACCGGTGACAACATCTGGGGAACCCTCTTGATCCTGACGGGAGGATATAGCATAAAGATGGTTCTGGCGCTGACCACCAGAACTAGAAGTTGCGCCTGGCCTACACTCGTTCTTCACCACATCAGAAACCCCATATATAAATTTGCTCATTTGATCATGCGGGTCCGCTACCATGGAGGGAGCATATCTAGACAACTGAGTGAACTTCAGACTATACTCTTGCACCGACATCGAACACTGTCTCATGTTCACAAATTCCTCCACCTTCGCTTGCCTCACTCATGGGGAAAGAACCTATCAAGAAAGACCCTCTCAAAACACTCCCAAGTCGTGAAACCGCATCCCTCACCCTGGCCTTCTTCCATTGAGTGAACCAAATATGAGCCACATCCTTGAGTTCATAGGATGCAAGCTCAACACAATCAACCCCAATCACTTGCATAACCTCAAAGATCTACTTCACTTCATCAATAAAGTTTAGCGGGTCCTCACTCACTTTTGAACCTCAAAACTCCGGTGGGTTCATACGGATGAAGTCACGAACTTGGACCGCTACCCCACCTTTAGGATGGACGGGGGCAGGAGCCGACTGATTGACCTGAGTAGCCAAAGTCTGGGCTAGCAAGTGAATAGCATTCCTAAACTCATCATTCATGACATCCGGAACCAGAACTTGAGAAGCAGCATTCCGAGCGGCTCGGGGAGGCATAGTCTGAAACGCATAAGATAATGATTAGAGGAACATTAAAGTTAAGCTCTATCACATGGCGTGATCATGAAAGAAGTGAAGTTTTCCTAAAACATCTCATAGCTTCCCTCTCATATGTGTGGCGTGCTTCACACATATAAAAAAGACTCTACTCGATGCGGCTTTCAGACATCCTAGGACTCTTGAACCTGAGGCTCTGATACCAAGTTTATCACTCCCCGAGGTTACCCCTAGACGTAACATGGGACTTGGAACCACAAGGATCCCAAGCTAACCCTTGGGCATAGCATTCTCAAGCATAACAAAAGATAAGCGGAAGCAATCATAGATAAAGACTCAGAATGACATAACTAGAAAGTTGAATTAAGAGATACAATCATCCAACGAAACCCAACTACACTATGCCTGAAAAGCCTCTACAACTAGCATGAGGAGTTGATGGGAAAATACCCCAACTAACTCAATAATCTAGAGGGAAAGGAAACATAGAAAAGCGAGAATAAAGTCTAGTCTTCATGCTATGAGGACTCACCAAAGCTGGACGTGAGTGGCCGGGAACTCTAGCCACGAAGCTGTGAAGGGACACCTGAATCTGCATCATCAAAGGATACAGCGCAATATGCGTTAGTACTATGGAATGCACTAAGTATGTGAATTATGTATGAATCATGATAAAAACAGTTTAAACCATGCTAAAAAAATGAACTGTTACTTAAAGAAGGACCATAAATAGGTATCAAGGTATAAATATAAAACGTGAAATAAAACTTAAGTTTCGTAATATAGATTCATATAACTTCATAGCATAAAATAAGCATGTGGGAGTTTCTCTTAACCGATATTAAACCATGCTGAGCTACATGGAGTTCAGTGTCTTGCACCCACACTGAAAGAGTTATCCTAACCGGCCAAGGTTAGAACTATTTCATACCAGGATCCTGTCATAATGAGCCTCAACACGGGTAACCTACGGTGGCAATGTAGTTTTGGACTTGGGTTATCTGAACCCTTGTCTCTCGGTGCTAAATACTACTTCTAAAATATAATAATAACACGAGCTCATATACATGTGACATATCTAATGGCAAACTTGTTCATACTTGTTCATGACTTGTTCATACTTGTTCATATCCCGAATCGTCATACTACTCATGAGTTTTAGTTTAGAAAACGGCTCAGGAGCATTGATGGAACATCGGGTGTCTTACCTTACATCATATTTCATAACATGGAAAAACTTGCATACTTCATGACTTGTAAAATTTGCATGGCTCTAATTCAATTTTCATAAAACATATACTTTCATAGAATCATAGGAACTAGGCATGCAACTTCATAAATACATAACGGCCATGATATCTAATCATGCCAACATTCTCTTGAAAATATGCAAATTTATGGGTTCATGCTAGAAATTAACTTTCATGCTTGGGATTTTAAAATCAATAAGAGAATCGTAATCAAATCGTGAATAATCAATAAGAAACCATGAATTTAAACATAGAAACTGATTTCATAAGTTTTCCCCAATTTTGATCAAAAACCTAATTTTATAAGTTCATATCTCAACATAAGAATTGGAGATTTTTTTGGGCACAAGGGTGAAAGGAACCCATTGTTGAAGACTCACATACCTTGGTGGAAGATTACCCACTTGATTTGGAAAAGATTAGGAGGCTTGACTTGGAGCTTGGAGACTTGAGCTTGAAGGAGAATTTCCCTTTTTGAGAGAAGAATGAGGAACTTAGGATAGACTTAAGATAATATGGGTGGAAACCCTACTAGAAATAGTCAAAATGACTTTACTTAGTAGTTAAAAGGATGGGTAATGACTAAAAAGCCCATGGGACTTAAATAAAAAATTTCAGGAAATTGGGCCTCCTTACGGGTTACCCGGTAGGCGTCGTGCCCACGACGGCCCATCGGCCAAGGCGTCGGGCAGGGTACTTTGGTTGAGGTCTGTTGGGCCCTTTTGACAGTGAGCTCTCACAACCCATCGCACTTGCGACGCCCGTGGCCTAGTCCATCGGGAAAGCTGGGTGATGGGGAGAAGTCACTGGACTATTTCGACTGCGGGGTCCTACATGCCGTCGCACCTGCGACGCCCATCATGGCCGCCCGTCGGACTGAGACAACTGGCACAACCCAACTGTTTGGTCTTCACGGGGCACCCCACGGGCCGTCTGAGCTACGACGCCCGTGGCACTGCTCGTGGTGACCGATAGTTGCAGGAAATGCAGCAACCTTGATGGATTCAGGATTCAATAACTGGTTCGATTTTTCTGATGTGTTACATAAGTATTACCAGAAGCTACCTGGATGCCGTCGCACCTACGACGCCCATCATGGCCGCCCGTCGGACTGAGACAGCTGGCACAACCCAACTGTTTGGTCTTCACGGGGCACCCCACGGGCCGTCTGAGCTACGACGCCCGTGGCACTGCTCGTGGTGACCGATAGTTGCAGGAAATGCAGCAACCTTGATGGATTCAGGATTCAATAACTGGTTCGATTTTTCTGATGTGTTACATAAGTATTACCAGAAGCTACCTGGATGCCGTCGCACCTACGACGCCCATCATGGCCGCCCGTCGGACTGAGACAGCTGGCACAACCCAACTGTTTGGTCTTCACGGGGCACCCCACGGGCCGTCTGAGCTACGACGCCCGTGGCACTGCTCGTGGTGACCGATAGTTGCAGGAAATGCAGCAACCTTGATGGATTCAGGATTCAATAACTGGTTTGATTTTTCTGAGGTGTTACATAAGTCTTACCAGAAGCTACCTGGATGCTTATACATTTTGAAAAATACATACCCTGGTTCACATATCTGAATGATGAAAACACCACAAAATGAGTTCCTGTATCTTTTTGTTTCACGTTACTCGTTTATCACAGGATTTGAGCATTGTAGACCAATCGTTGTAGTTGATGAAAGTCACCTTATATCAACATACAACGGGACATTTGTTTCTGCTAGTACTTTAGATGGTGTAGGTAATTATGACACATTACTTTAATTTAGATACAGTTTGAAAAAATTTGTCATGTATTTGTATTCAACTTTTTGTGCAGGAAACATATTATCACTAGCATACGGGGTTGTTGATTTTGAAAATAATGCTTCTTGGACTTGGTTCTTTGAACAATTCAAAGAAGCTCATGGGGAGAGGACAAACATGTGTGTCGTTTCTGACAGAAACGAAAACATTATAAAAGGTATTTCAAGAGTATACCCTGATGTACCACATTCTGCATGTATGTGGCACTTGTGGAACAATATATCCAAAAAATACAGAAAGTCACATGAGCAGTTGAATGAGGTATTCTATACCATAGCTAAGGCTTATAGACAGGATGATTTTGATAGGTTGATGAAAGAGGTTGAGGATGTCGATATTAGAGTGAAAGAGCACTTGGAGTTGGCAGGATATGAAAAGTGGGCCAGGGTGTATGCATCGGTTAATAAAGCATGGGCAATGACATCAAACATCGCTAAATGTATTAATTCAACTCTGTTAATATCAAGAGAACTGTCAATTTATGATTTTCTTGAAGAAGTCAGGAAGATGTTTGGACGATGGAATTGCACCAATAGAAAAAATACAACCTTTACATTCACACTATTGGGAAAAAAAATCAGGAGATTCTTACAATGAATGATGGTAAATCAACTCGTATAACGGTATGTATTTTATCATGCTAAAAATTATATTCTTATCAATCACAATAAGTAGGTGTTTTTATAGTATATGTATTTAATGTATTACATTTATCTTACTCTATGAATGTTGTATTTGTATAATAATTGCAGGTTATACCATCGACTAATTACTTGTACACGATAAATGACAAGAGAAAGCGTTTTATCGTCTGTCTTGAGAACAAAAAATGCAGTTGTGGGCGATTTCAACTGGATGAAATATCTTGTGCGCATGCTTGGGCTGTATTAAATATGAAAAGTTTCAAACCAGATTCATATTGCTCTAATTTTTATAAGCCAAAAATTGTGTTGAAAACATACGGGGTTCCAATTTATCCTTTACCTGATGTGACTGAATGAAAGATACCTGAAGGCATTGCAGAACAAGTAGTACTGCCACCCAAATATAAAAGACCTCCTGGAAGGTCAAAGAAGAAGCGTGATAAGTCATTGAACGAGTTGTATAAAAAGAAGAAAATAAATTTATGCAGTAGATGTGGATGTCGTGGTCACAACAGGCGTTCATGCAGTAATGCACCTCGTGAGAAGAGATCAATGTGGGAATTCAATAATAGACACCTTTATATTGATTTCTTTGATACAATCAGTTTGTGTACAATGAACAAATTCTTTAATTTTTACTGTATGAATCTTTGTGTTGAATATCACATATATCTCTTGGTACAGTACTGTAGTTATCGTTTGTTCTATATTTGATGTGTTGAATACAACTGTTATTAGTGACATGTATGCACTGCAGTAAAGGTGTACTCTGTGTTAAATGTGATGAATACAGTTGTTATTACTGTCATGTATACATTTGAATGTATTCAACAAAAAAATAGTTGTGTTTGATATAGCTCCTGCCACTTATTTTTTGATGCATGCAACTGTATTCAAAAATAGTGTATTGATAGTAAGTGTATTTAGAAAGAACTTTAAGAACGATATATATTAAAGAACTCTATTGTATTCATACAAAATGTATACATTTGATTGTATTCATGAAAAAAATAGTTGTGTTTGTTATATCTCCTGGATCTTAGTAACGTAAGTGTATTTAGAAAGAACTGTAACAAATAAATCTATTAAACATCTCTACTGTGTTTATACAATGAATACATATACAATGAATTAAGCATATTGAAATAATAGTACATGTTGAAAAGTATTATACTGCATTTGAACATTTATGTCTATACATGTATTCCTGTTATGTTAAAAAAGAATTGGATACGCAAAAGATAAAAAAAACATAAAAAGTGTAATCACAAGGAGTATAAAAATCAAATTTATATACCAAAAGTCTCTAAAACCAAAACAAATACCCAAGTGTATTTATACAAAATCATATAACACGAATACGTCACCTATAGTTCAAAAAAAAAAAGAAACAGTAGCACATACAAGTGCATGAAAAAATCATAATACTTTCCTAGAAAATACGTTATCACTAAGAAACAGTGATCCTCTCAGTACTATCACAACATGTGTCGGGCATGTGTATCTTTGGAGGTGCCTCATTGTCACTCGTGACCGCTGTTTTTATCTTCAGTTCACTATAATCCCAAAGAAATGCAGCATATCGATTACGGAGTAACTCAGCATCAAATTCAACATTCAAAACACCTTGACCACCAGTGAGATACTCTGCATAAACAATAACATATACACACCACAATCCTTGAAAAAATATAAAGATAAAATATATGTTAATAACAGTATATACACAAGGATGAAATTTAAAAATACAGTTACAAAAATAAAAAGCATACATGCTGCCAGATTTTTGTTGAGGTAGTCCATCAACATTGACAATATCAAATGGATCAGATTCTGCCTTATTTTGTACTTGGGGTGATGCTCCCAATCGATGCCTTCCTTCTTCTTATAAAACTGACTGCACTCTAGGTAAGTAGGCATAAGCTTCGACAACTTTTCTGTTTCTTCCTTAACATACGTGTCATGTCATGCAGCCTTGTATGAGTCGTAAACATATAAACACCTGTTCAGGAATGACAGTACAACAAGAACCTAGTGATGTCGTTCCTTCACATTAACAGAAATTAAAACGTAATCCACTGTATGCCATGGAACAACAGCCAATAACCTGTATCTATTGATGTAATCGCAAAGAGCATTTTCTTTATTGGCAACACATTCACCTTTATTTAGATCAGCATACTTGTCCCATATTTTTGCTATTTTTGTCTTGAATGCACAGTAAATAGTCGTGTATTTAAAGTTACTAGGAGGGTGATACTTGGCTTTCTTGTGTAAATAGTAGAAAATAACGTTGATGTGCTGTAATAGAAAATGTATTAAATATATAACCTTGATTACATTATTAAAAGAATTCAACGTACTACGTACCGCATCATTCAATAATTGACCTTTGAAAGACAGCTTGTAAAACCAATTCTTATTATTGACAAGTTCAACACCTAAACTCATTGGCACCACCATATCTGATTTGTACTTTTTGTAACGGTCTTCATTATTCTTTCTACAGTACATACAATGACAATGAAATTAGTGACAATGAAATTAGTGAAATACAAATACAAAAAAATAATGCAATTCAAACAAAAAACAAGCAAATGTAACTTACTTAGATGCATGCCTATAAAGGAGATCATCATGAACCCATTTAGAAAATCTATCAGTAATACACATATCATGTGAATCACCAATGAAGGTTGTAAATGGATTTTTTTGTTAAAAACAGGTGTATGAGTTGATAGACTAGCTGCACTACCTGTCAATTGTATACATAATATATTAAAAAGTATATACATAGAAGGAACATTCCAAAAATAAATACATAATGTGTATTAATATGTTGGTACATACCAGATGATGATCCAAAGTTTGTTACGTAAGGGGATGCAAAGCAGGGGCTCGGTTTTCTATTCCTCGGGATGGGTAAAGGTGTAATCTCATCCATACAGACAACTGAATGTATGATGAGACATGTTTTCGGGTTTAAGCTTGGGAGAAACTCATCAGGCAACTCAAATTGTGATTTAGTTTGTGTCCCCAATGTATTTTCAGATTGAGGACATAAAATCTGAATAGGAACTGAAAACATTATATGTTTAGAACTCTTTTAAACGTTGGTATGAACGGAGGCTAAAAAACCTGATGCCGGAAAATTTTCACTTTGCTCAATATTTTTAAAATTCACGGGAGGTGAGTTTTCTTCAGGAGCCTATATAGAAAATTAAATACAAAATATCATATATAAATGAAAAAAATAAATATTATACTTCAATACAATGAATTTACCTGTACTTCCTTTGGTATGTTAGCATCCGGCCCAGTAACAAAATATGATGGATTAATAGATGTTTCAGGTGCATGATGACCTCCAAGATCCTTAAAAAGGTATCATGTATATTATAAACATAATAAAGTTGATATGTGCATATGAAAAATAATTAAATATACCTCTATCGACATATTTCCTTCGAAATGGTCATCTGTTTCATGTATTTCCTCAGTTAATACCTTTAGAGTTTCACCACTCTAAATATACATTGAAGAAGAAACTAATATATTGAATACATAGATCCTCTGCTAGAGTCAGAGTTGTTGTGTAGCCAGGTTCACCTGCCCAATGCCTAAATACAAATACAGTAATACAACCACAATATGATACATATACATGTGTAAGAACTATCAATTTTGTAATAAAGTATACGGTATCAACTTTAAACACTAATTTTGATTTTTTTTTTGAATACAGTACGAAAATATAGTCACAAATTTGATACATATACAAAGAGTGTATAGTTTGTTACCTCGTGTACCTCAAAGGTAGCAGTATCACCAGGGTATTAATTTTTTGAACGATCAAGTCTAATATCTTGGGGTGACACTTGAGTAGATACATTAGGAATGTCAGCCGGAGCTTCACTTTTGACACCCTGTAAAAAGGAATTTAATACAATATTGTATGCACTATATTGTGATGTATACAATAGTGAAAGTAAAGTAAATAAAATGCTTTTTCAAAAGTGTGGCTTGCTTTGATAGCATCCATAACACTCTTGAAATTGTCACTTATCAGCTTGCGAAGATCAGTAAACTCGATCTCCACCTAAGTTTTGAATACAATAAAATAAAATTAGAAAGAGATCTAGGAAAATACATTAAAACTAATTTAAAATAAAATAAAAAGCAGATTACGTATAGCCGCAAAGAATCTAGTTCATTTCTCAACATAGAATCTTCATTCGATTTGCTCCTGGGAGGTATGTCAGTACGGACAGTGGGTGGCTTTGGTTTGACTATTTGCTTCACCATCGACTTTTTTGTAGGTAGGACACGCTGCTTGTGGACAGTCTTTTGATGTGCAGTCTTCTTTGGCTGTGATTTTTCCATACGAGACAATGGTATTTTCTTTGGTGAAGGTTTTGGAACAGAACCTGAGGGTACCTTGGTTGGTGTATTGTTTGTTGTTGATCTGGTAGAAATCTTTGAAGGTGTCAACTTCTCAAGTGAGGGTACATGTTTCTGCTTCTTATGTGATGGAGACGACGTAAGACCAACTTTTTCCTTTCCTTTGCTTTTTCCTTTGATGGGTGGAGCATTTTGGAAATCATCATCTGATCCACTGGAGGTTGTATGTGTTACAGAATCTTTTGCGGGCATTGTAAGATCGCCACCTCCCTCGGAGTGGGTGTTATATTTTGATATAACACCTGTAAAAATAAATAGATACATTAATGCATTTTAAATACATGTATGAAATGATTGCAATATGTTAAGATCTATTGTATGTATTTGTACTTGGATGCAACAATAAAAATATACGAATACATATATTTCAGAATACAGTATAATTTATCGGGTTATTGACGTTGGAGAACATGCCTTCAATGAGAGCCTCAAAATGCGAACGTTTGTCAGTAGTCTGCCAATTTAGCAATCTGAGAATTCTATTACCATGTTTGACCTCAATAATTGGGGGAACAGCTAAGCAACACTCATAGAGCCATACTTGCATAGCAAGTGGCATACCATGTATTCTATAATATTATTTTTCTGCATACATCTTCCTGAAAATAGACTTAGCCAGGTCCTTAAAAGCTTTCTTACCCCATGGGTAGTCCTTGTATTGAGCCCTCTCGACTAAATCAAAATGGGTCTTTTTGATCGATATGTTGTTCTTCTCACCAGACAAAAAAATATATTAATGAAATACAATATAGCTATTTTGGCAGCGTTATCATCATTGCACTTGGCCCAATCCATGTTGTTAAAGCAGTTGATGAACATTGATTTTTTTACTATTGTCCGACCTCCAAAATACTCTAAAAAAAGCCTATTAGTTCCTTTATTTTCTTTGACAAAGTCAATTTCATTGCCAACATAATTTAACCCTGTTACGATGGCAAATTCTCTAAGCGTGAAGCGTAGTGTGGTGCCATTTATATGTATCAAAAGTGCTTCTCTTGAACTGTCTTCCAACTCAAGCGACATAAAGCACTTAACTATTTGTGCTTGAACAGAACACTCGTACATATGCATGTATACACCAAAACAAGTATTACTAAACTTCTTATACTGCTCATCTGAAAGTTTTCTCTTCAAGTCACTTTGTATATTGTTGTTGGAGTAACAACACACGTGAGGCGCTTCTGAGGGAAGTTCTGTAACATGAAATTTGATGTCCTACATATAAAACTCCAACATCAAATTGTATAAAATATGTATGTGCTGCATATTATGTCTAGAATACACTGAAATTGAATTCACTAAGTAGAATGCAGTATAACAATATGCAAAATACATACATATATCTGCATAGCACATACAGTATCAATGATCTATCTATATGATACAAATACAATACATGTGTATTATATGAATACAAACATATATATATATTGATAATACATACAGTATCAAATAGTGGCTAGAATACACTAATTTTTGAAAAATAATTTAAATACAGTACCAAAATACAATAACAAAATTGATACATATATATGTATAAGAACTATCATAATTTTGCAATAAAGTATATTGTATCAAATTTAACACTGATAATTTGAATACAGTACCAAAACACAACCACAAATTTGATACATATACATGTATAAGAACTATCAGAATTTTCCAATAAAGTATATTGTATCAAATTTAACACTGATAATTTGAATACAATACCAAAATACAATCACAAATTTGATACATATATATGTATAAAAACTATCAGAACTTTGCTCAATAAAGTATATTGTATCAAATTTAACACTGATAATTTGAATACAATACCAAAATACAATCACAAATTTAATACATATACATGTATACTGTATCAAAATTGGAATGATACAATACCTCTTCAACCAACTCTTGGACAACATCATTGTCGTTGCTAGCCAGAGCAGGTTCTGTAGCTTTCCTTTTTTTGTCAACATCAGTTACTTTTTCTGTAGGCGAACTAACATATTTTGTGTTTGCTGAATTAGAAACTTGTTCTTCTTCAACTTGTACCATTTGTATGGGGCCATGAAGATTCTTAGTTCGCCTCTCTGCTTCAATGGCAGCAGAAGATCCTTCATGTTCATCTTCAAGTTGAGAGATGCACAAACTAAAAGATGGCACCTCATCTAGACTATGGTGAATAGACGGTATACCTCTAGTAATTCTCTTCGGAGTACTATCAGCCATCATTGAAATAGAAAATTGAATTTTCTTTAAAAACCCTAACAATGTCAGAATTGAGATCGAAATTATTTGAAATACAAATACAACGAGTAAAAAACTAGCATAAAACTATAATTGCAAGTTACCTGATTGTTAGAGATTGATATTGTGGGAGAGACGGGTTTGAAGAGCTAAACGGAAGAAAATCCCGTAGAAATTGGGGGTAATGAGAGAGAAAGTAAGAATTGAAGAAGAGAATGATCAAAAAGCGTGATATACAAAGTTGTGCACCGTATTTTGGGGAAACGCGCATTTCTATACTATATTTTTCAAAGTATTGCTATTTGACCCTGGTTTTTAATTAATACAAAATTAGACTATATTGGCTAATTAAGGCCTTAATATGCCTATATGTGTAGTTTTCTCAAAACAAAATGATCTAATCCGGCCCATTAAATGTGTGGGTCCAGTATTACGAATGAAGAACAATGACCCAGTGACACGTATAAACCACCCAATAATTTTTATTTTTGAGTTTGGCACTAGAAAGAAAGTTTTTGAGTTTAACGAGAAAAATACCCACCACTTACCGCCGAAACAAAGCTTGATGCTCTTTCTTGTCCATTACCTCTTGCTTAATCTCCATGAACTTGTAATCTGATTTTTTCTGTGTCTCAGAAATGGTGTGTGCAGGGCGAATACTGTATTTATCTTGCTCAACAACGCCGTTTTCTCCTTCTACGTCGTCGTTTCCAAGCTCCAATTATCTTCATGGAAATCGTAGAAATAGAATTAGATGGCGATCCATGGCCTCCGATGCTGATGCCTCTTCCTATGCTACTTCAATAGATTCTCAATCGTCCGATAGAAACGCGGCCGGGTAATTTCAGAAATTCTTTTAGTGAGTCTTTTATTGTTTGAATGTTTCGGTGCTTTGAGGGACTGACTTATGATTAGTAATTGAAAGTTATAAGAACACAAATTGATTGTTTGGAGGATTTGGGATTGATTTCGACAGGTTCTGTATAATAGAAGGGCCTGAGACAGTTGAGGACTTTGCCAAAATGGAGTTGCAGGAAATTCGAGATAATATTAGAAGTCGGAGAAACAAGATATTTTTGCATATGGAAGAGGTCTCTCTGTCTTTTCTTTTTTCTTCAGATTTATATCTTTTCTACTTAGCTTTGTGTTGCATAGGTTTGTAGCTTTAGAATACTAATCATTTAATCTAAAGCTCTCCAAGGTATGATATAATTGCGAAAATAATAGTAATGGCCTAATGATAACTCTATATAGAAACTATAGAACATAGCAAACATTTTATTTTTTTTGATAATCGTGGTGTCGAGGCCAGCTTCTGTGCACATCGACTAATTTCACGCGATAATCGTGGTGTCGGGGCCGGCTTCTGTGCATATTGACTAATTTCACGGGATAACTGTCACCTCCCGCCAGCAACAATTACCACGTAACTCAGTCTACCAAGACTAGGACATACGAGAAAAAATCACTGTCTCTGTTGAGATTTGAACCTGAGACCTCATAGTTCTTAACCCATTTCATTGACCACTAGGTCACACCCTTGGATGCTAGAACATAGCAAATATGTTTTATCATAATTATTAATCACATATAATTCACATTAATGACTGGAGAAATGTATATAAATGACATAATAAGAAAGAAAAAGGATGCAAGACGTTTCATTTATGTAAATGTTACCACTCAACTATTATGAAGGATTATGTATTCTTAATTATTTTAAGCTTAAGGTTAAATTGATTGGTTCAGTGAAACAGGTGTCAAACAAGCATTTTCCTAATATGGAGTAAGAAATATGATGACGTGGGAGACATTTCACTGTGTGAAAGTTATGACCATGGTAAAATAAAGTATAGTAATAAGCTGATTTGTTGCATAACTCTCAATGTCATTTTTGCCTACTATAATGGAGTACTATAATTTACTATGGTTTTTATTACACTTTTGCTGAAATGAAATACAATCTGCTTTCAGTATTGCCTCTCAATGTTTCTGTGTTGCCTATCATGAATGGAGATGTTACCATCATTATTTTGGTCAGACTCCTATTTGAGATCTGAAGTATCTATACTTATATCCATGTTATCCCTGCTTTGAGTTTGCAGTGGGACTGGGGCGCAAAGAGGTTTGATTGCTATAGTTGCATAATCAGATATTTATGCTCTTTCAGTGTCATATTTGTTATTCCTTCTATCTTCAAACTTGAGCAGGTACGCCGGCTAAGAATACAACAAAGAATAAAGAGTGCTGAGCTTGGGATACTAACTGATGCACAAGAAAATGAGCTTCCAAATTTCCCATCATTTATTCCCTTTTTGCCTCCTCTTGTAAGTACTCTTAGCTGGTGCAAAATGTTAAACGTTTATGTAGACTTATAATAACCTAACGTCCTAGTTAACATAAAGTAAGGAGATCCTTTCTTTTTCTTTTGTTCTCCAATCTCTGTGGATTTTCATGGACTTTCTACCTCTCCTTTTTTTCCTTTTGGTTGGTCGCACTGCAGGCTATGCAGTATTTAACTGAAATATTTATGTTTTTTTGCAGACATCAGCAAATCTTAAGCAATATTATGCTACTTGTTTATCCCTCATTGCCGGATTTATGCTTTTTGGTGGACTTCTAGCACCCAGTGTAAGTTTTTCTTTTAACATTTTTACTTTTCTTATTATTGTTATCATTTGGCCAATTGACTTAAGGTGAAAATCTGATTAACTTCTAAGGAATTCTTAGATGCTAACAATCAGTTCAAACTCCTACATGTGCCTTATGAAGCCTACTACTTTTACCATCTAAAGCATGCTCATATTGCTGTAGTTGGAGCTAAAATTGGGATTAGGAGGCACATCATATGCTGATTTTATTGGAAGCATGCATCTACCAATGCAACTGAGGTACGTTCATGATATGTATGTTGGCTCACGAAGAAGTATATTCACTTCTCGACCACCAACAGCAATGGCTTCATTACATTTAGGCTCTCCAAACAAAGGTCCAAAACTATATGCAAAACAATTATGTTTTCACTGCTAGTAATCCGCATAGGCATCTTTTATTGAATTAAGGTCATTAAAATGTAGAACATAGGATGCTAAAATGACAATCTAAAGGGTACTGATGTGTGTGCAAAACTGTCATAGTATTCTTGTTGGTTTAGTAGATAAGACAAAGTACCTAGTTTATAAGTGCAACTTTAAATTACTCGAATTCTTGATCATTTTTTTTAACAAATGTGCCACCCTTTTCACAACTACAGTTACACTACAGAGACTTTTTTCTTTTAGTAATGAGTTGTAATTAGTGCATGGAGAGAATTATGATGTATGCAGATAATCTAATAATCTATGGTAGAGTTTGTTTGTGAAAACCTTTTTGAAAATTTTCAAATTACATGCTTGTTAGGTTTTCCAAAAATAAATGTACCCGACACTCTTAATAAATAATAAATCTTCAAAAATTTCAGCTATCCAAACATGTTAGCACAAACGTTTTCTTGCAAAACTTTTTCCGAAAATTGTCCAAACAAATCTCACAAGGAGCACATTAGATGCTTCCGAATTTCAGGTGTGTAATTGACTAATTGTTGAGACACTCATCTTATGTTGTGAGAAGTGAGAAGTCAAAAGTTCTCCACGATCTCTTCCATACAAGTCGCCTATGCAACAACAACAACAACAACATACCCAGTGTATTCCCACAAAGTGGGGTCTGGGGAGGGTAAAGTGTACACAGTCCGTACCTCTACCTCAAAGGTGAGGTAGTGAGGCTATTTCCGATAGACCCCCTGCCCAAGATACAAACAGTCTACAAAAAGACGTGATAGAAGTACCAGCAACAATATGTAATAACAAAACAACAGATATTAAGAAAGCAAGACTACCACAAAATAATACAATCGATCTACCTGCAACAACAGACATCAACAAAACTCCAAGAACAATACACTACAGGCGTAAAACTACGACTACTAGTACGGACAACCAGACAAAGAACTCCTACCTACTAGCATGGACAAACTCCTACCTACTAGCCTTCTACTCTAGTACGCATCATCCACACCTTCTATCTAGGGTCATGTCCTCGGTAAGCTGCATTCCTTGAAAATCATTCTCCAACACTGGACGCAAATAGGAAACGGGTTGAGCAATTATGTAATATCTGCAGCTTCTTCTTCCTTCAATCTTTCTTCTTCTATAATGTTGAGGGAGGAAATACGTAAGATCTTAAGATCAGTAATTCTAGGAGCAAAGCAAATGCAGGACTAAACTTCAGGATCCATTTTTAGCCATTACTAGAGAAGTAGTACCAAGAGAAGCTACAGTGAGTAAACCTGTATGTAACTGCTCACAAGTTTTTATTTATGTTGGATAGATGTGGAACGTGATCACTGGGTATGTTGTTGTACATGTGGAACGTGATGATATTTGCTAATCACTTTTGAAACTGAAAGTAATATAAAGCCAGTGAAGCCATCGTTTTTAAGTATTTCTGAAAATTTCAATTTTTGGGTTGATAAACTTGTAAGAACTAATTATTTGATAGGGTGATGCTTTGTGCGTGTATCTGTTTGCAACAATTTCATAGTACATTAATGTACTTTGCAGTCAGGTTGATCCAATTGTGGCATCATTCTCTGGGGGTGCAGTTGGAGTGATCTCTGCTTTGATGGTTGTTGAAATCAATAATGTGAAACAGCAGGAGCATAAGAGATGCAAGTACTGTCTTGGAACAGGTGTGTAATCTGTTAATGATTCAAAATTGGAAGGCATAATACATAAACTTGCCTTTTAACTTGGCTTCAGCTAACATCTATGCCCTCCAAAATTTGGGCGTGCACAAGTAGGCACTTAAACTTGTATAGAATTGAACAAAAGTAGACACACGCGTCTTACATGGGAATTCGTGTGAGATGCACTCGAACTAATTTGTATTATTCCATGTAGGACGTGTGTGTTTACTTGTTCAACTTTATAC
This sequence comes from Jaltomata sinuosa, assembly GCA_003996215.1. Lineage (NCBI taxonomy): Eukaryota > Viridiplantae > Streptophyta > Magnoliopsida > Solanales > Solanaceae > Jaltomata > Jaltomata sinuosa. The sequence goes on along the minus strand of QJPP01000665.1, from coordinate 143,242 downwards.
AAATTAAATGTCTGCTTGTGCACACCCAAAGTTGGAGGTCATAAATGCCAGCTGTGTCAAAGTTAAAAGGCACGTTTATGTTTTATGCCAAATTTAAAAGTCTAGTTACTTCGCAAATCGGTTCAAGCTATTGGAGTAGTTTGACAACATATTCTGGGATTCTCCTAGTGACATCTTTTTCAAGTTTTCTGTGGATTATCTCTCAAAAGTGCTAGCCTTCTTCAAATAGTTCAGGCATCGCAGAAGGTCCTGCAACTTGCTTGCTACCGTGAATCACCACTAATTAAGAAAATGCAAAGTTAGGTTTTCTTTGTTTAAATCTTTGGATTCTGGAAGGATTTTTCTCTTTACCTTTTTGAATGGGACAAATATTTTGTAGAAATAACATTCCAACTGGCGAGCAATTGGAATGCAGGTGAATTTTATGATGGTCGCTAAATGTATATGCAGGATATCTTGCTTGTGCTCGATGTTCCAACACTGGGGCTCTTGTTCTTATTGAACCTGTTTCAACAATTAATGGAGCAGACAAGCCTCTGCCACCACCTAAAACAGAGAGGTGTCCCAACTGTTCAGGTTCAGGAAAGGTGAGTGTGTTGTTCAAATTTATTGGCTCCAAATTGTCCACTCAGTGCACTTACAGCGAATAAAATAGACTGGATACATTGAACATCTCTTTCCTGACCAATGCTCAAGCGATGTGGCCTTCTGATGAGGTAGCCTGAAAGATATATTTGCTAAATGCCATAAAATGTTGAACATTGTGATCTGGGAGCGGTAAGGGGCACTTATTCTTAATATTTGGTGTGACTGTCAAGTTAGATTAAAAAATTGATCTTGGTTAAGGTTTGGTTTCTTTTCTTATTTCATCAGCACTCATGTTTTTGTGCCTTCAAAAATGGAACAAAAGGCGCACGGGATTGGGGGTGGGAGGAGAAAATTCTACGAAATGATAAAGAGAGGAGAGGAACGTACTGATTGACTTCTACATTTGCCACTTAAAGCCAGAGCTACTCATGGCTGGCCCTTGGTGGACAATGGAAACATATTCCAAATAACGCGAGTAGCCATTAGACATTACTAAGAGACATCCTTGGTATATATGCAGTCATTTGAGGGTTTCTTTTATTAGTTTTAATTATAAGAATTTTGTTGAATTTTATATAAATATAATAAAAAGAAGCCTATTTTGCACTCTATCTGTGCATCCTTTTTTATTCTTAAAAAATGGCTGGTGAAATATAAGGCTTAGAATATTCTACTTACAAGACAATGCTATCTTGTAGATCTCCTAACAGTATTTGCATCACGTAGCTTTCTGTATTTTTGTTGGATGTATCATTCTTTGGAATTTCCACTCTGGTTTATCTATTCAGTGACAAGAAATTAAGTTGAGCTTCTATCTTTGGCAGGTCATGTGCCCTACGTGTCTTTGTACTGGAATGGCTATGGCAAGTGAACACGACCCACGAATTGATCCCTTTGACTAAATAGAAGATAGATTTCCTTACTGGGACACTCTTTAACATTGAATATGTAAAGTTTAGATGAAGCATCACTGCTAAATGAACAACACCTATTTAATAAGAGTCAGTTTAGACTAGTATGAGAAAATCTTGGTCATCATCATAAGGACGAATAGTGCTGAACCTCTAAAAACATGATTTGGCTTTTTTATGCAAGTCTAGTGGACGTCTCCACTAAATCTAGAATTTGTAAATTTATATATACAAGTATCTTCCAGATCTAACAAGCTACGAGAAATAAAGCAAAAACAAGCAGTGAGTGAAATAACAGCTTCACACATAAATATTTGGAGAAATTTGTGAGGCAATGCTTAGCGGAGGCAACTTTATCCACGACTGATAAATACTACTCAATCTTTGGATATATAACACCTAAACACAATGTACAATGTGATATAACAGCGTTTACACCATGTATAAAATTACAAATAGTGTAATGGCAAAACCTGTAAGAGAGAACAGACTTCATTTTTTAGATGAAGGAGAGAACCGACTTCATCCATATGAACAAAGTCATCCCCCTGACCAGTCGTACTCTAACCAGGCTATGGATCACAGCACTGTAATACCCATATGCATGGACCTTGTTTCCGGTCAACCTGCCGAGATGCTGATGATGGTGCTACCGACACTAACACTGCCAGAATCTCTCGGGAATTAAGGAATTTTCGCATAAAATCTCAATCTCTTGCTACAAGGATTTATATTCCTCAATCAACCGTGATGCATGGAGACGGGATGTAGGAACCGTAGTGCATCCTAGACTCTGAAGATATGCAATCTGCCACAAGAGAACGAAGCAACTGACTGAGACACCCTGAGCCCCAAGACCATGCCCTTAAAGCCTTACAGGCAATATTACTGTGTACCATTATAAAATCTGAAGCAGCAAATCATGTGCATGATTATAATGTTGCAAAGTAAGTGAAAGGAACACCACTATGGAAAATCTAGACCCATCCTTACTTATTATAAACCACTAAAGAGTACAACTGTTACTCTATTAGACCCTTGGTCTAGGTGAGCAACGTCGGCAGAGGCATGTCAAGGACTTGTGCATTGGCATGGGTTGTGGGAAGCAATGTACGTGGCTGTATTGACTAAGTGTTAGTGTGCAGCTAAGTTTAAGGTGCTGGAGTGTTGGCGAGGCAGCCTTAGACGCATGAGGGCAAGGACAGGCACATGGCACCTAAGGGGCATGCGTGCAAGCAGTGGCATCGGCTAGACGAGGGCAAGGCAGGTTGCTGTTGAAAGCATGGCATCGGCAGAGGCAGAAAATATTCTAAGTGTTGGATGGCAACAGAAAATATTCTAAGTGTTGGATGTGTGGAAATTCGGCTAAGGCACAAGGCTGGCCATGTGCGTGGCACATGGGCCAGTTGATTCGAATTAAAAATAAGTTTAACTGTTAGAAAAGAAGTTTTCTGTACTTAGTTTTATTTGGCTGAATTTCTGTAAATGTCATGTGCATGGCACGTGGGCAGTTGCAACGGTCCTTTGGCAGAATTATTTGTAGCCTGAATTTGTCTAAGGCAAGGTATGACTAAGACATAAGAAGATAAAGAACTAGCAGCGACATGTGGCAACTAAGTACTCTATATAGTAGCTAGCAACGATATTCAAACTGTTCGCACTATATTTGAAGCATATTTCCGGATGTCTTGGATTCTTGGACTGTCCACGTCTGCTCACTAAGTTTGAAGAGCACACACAACAAAGTTGCTTACAGGTTTCAGATTAAGTACATCAGTTTATATTTTTGAAAATGCATTTTAGTTGGTTAAACTTACAATTCCGTCATTTTCCCTGTAAACTGTAAAGGCAAAGAGTACAAAACAAAGAAGATGAGGGAATAACAAATTCTGCATACCTGTTTGGGAGTTGGTGCTGATGTACCCATTGCACTTTCAATCCGTAGTTTTTGGAAGTACTCCTACAAGGGAAAACAAGTGATTAACAAGTAAAGAATAATAATCTTGGGGAAACAGCACACTAAGCTTTCTTCGTCTTCTTATTCTTTTATTTGTACAGAGAATACGGAAAGCCTCATAAACAGGAAAGGGGAAAGGGGTGGATTGCCGATAATGTATCCATCCACGCTGTGCTTATGAAATCTGTAAAGCCCTGTGGTTTTTAATGATTAATATGAACTACTTACGGGCTTAATGGCGTAACTAAAGCAACCCCGAGGTGTGTGGACCATATGAGGGTGAACTAATTGGTAAAAGTTGAAATGTGTTTGAAATGGAAATAGTGACCAAATGTTGAAGGGGAAATTGAAAAGAACCAAGGCAAGTCCCAGGCTGCCTCACACCAGCCCTCACGTCACAAGGAGGCTGGGCAGGAGCCCAGGATGCCTTGCGCTGCAAGAGTGCTAGCGAGGGAGGCCCCAGGAAAATGGCTGAGGCAGAATAGTTCTGGTAGCAGGCACATGATGTCTCTTGCTAAGTTGCTCGGACTCGGGTGCGGGTATCCGACACGGGTGCGAATCCAAGGGTCGGATTAGGCAAAATTTAAATTTTAAGATTCGGGGGCGCGAATCCAGGTATGGATACGGGTGCGGGGATTCGGCTAAAAGGATTAATTTTATTATATACAACTAGTAAATTTGTATAAAATATAAATTAATTATCAAAAAAATCAACATGCTAATAATTAATTTAGAAATTATCCCTCTTTTCTATGAGAAAAATATATTTATAAATAGCATAATCTGGATATTGAATAATTTTTTTTAATTTAGAGCAGATACTTATTTGCAATATATGAAATTTAATTTAAGTGAAAATTGTGTGCCTCACTTAAGTGTCACAAGTAGGGGAAAAGGGGTCATTTATATTATTTACAATTACAGTCCCTTAAGAACTGCAATTCTCTCTGTTCAGTCTTCCTTCATCTCCTGAGTTCTAGGTCGTCTACTCGTCTTCCCCAAGACGACTCTTTCCACCTCTCTGGTTCTTCCGCTCAAAAAAGAAAAAGAAAGTCATTCAAGGCCTTTCAACTCTCTTACAAATTGCTGCTATGGTCTATCGAAAGTCGAAACACAACCCCGTGAAATTTTTTTCCCTGTTTGGCCTGAAACTTTAAGCAACAAATATATAGACCAAGTGGAAAAGCTAAAAAGGAATATAATATTGAAGGTATGTCATTTCCCACGTCTTAAATTTGTTTTATCTTTTATTTTGAGAAATCAAATTTTCCCCAAATTTGTTCTTGACTCTGGTCAAAGTATCCGGACTGGATTGACCGAATCTGACACGCACCCCGCACCCATGTCGGGTCGAGACGGGTTCGGCAGCAAAAACGAAGAGTCCGCGCAACTTAGGTCTCTTGCAACGCGATCTCCCTTTCCAAATTCTTGGGGTATAATAAGCTGAGTATGGGAAGCGAGATAATTGTGAGATATTGAGTTAGGACTTCTCTAGAAGAGGGATCCGAATCAAGGGGGATTTCTACAACTTTAAGGTGAGTATTCAAGGATGTTTTTATGATAATTTCACTCCCTAACCACAAATTTTAACACTATTATACCTTGGAGATTACTAGAATCTCCTCAAATCTTCAAAGTTGTCAAGAACACCTACAAGTTGGATTTTCAAGATTTCGGGTGTGTTTGGTACGGAGGAAACTGTTTTCCAATTTTCCTATGTTTGGTTGGCCAAAATGTTTTGGAAAATATTTTCCTTTTATCAAGTAAATATATTTTCATTCATAAGAAGAACATATAAGGAAAATGGCTTCCCTAAAAGAAGTAGGGAAAACAAATTCCATAAGTGACATTCCAAATTTATTTTCTCCTCCCCCACCCACCCAAAGCCCCAACCCCCACTCCTTGACCATCCCATCCCCGCCACCTTGAACCCCCCACTCCTCCCAACCCCATCCGACCCCATAGTGGTTTGCGAAATTACATATAAATTATCTTGGGGTAATATGTTCTTATTTACTTACCAAACACTAGAAAATAAATAAGAAATTCACTTGTTTTCCAAGAAAATATTTTCCATGGAAAACACATTTTCCTTCATACCAAACACACCCTTAGACAAATTGATGTAATTCCATCACTTATACTTCAGGTGATTTCTTCCTATCTTACAAACCTTGGTGGACAGAGTTACCCACCGACCTACAGAAAAAGGTCATATATACCCCTGAACTATGATAAATGGTTTATATATACCCTTCGTTATACTTCGAGTTAAATTTACCCCTACCGTTATAGTTTGGGGTCATATATACCCTTATCACTAACTGTGAGCCACGTGTCAGCCTCACATTGGTTTAACCCATCTCCTTATAATTTTTACCCGAATTTAATTATTTACCCAATCAACCCACTAGCCCGACCCACTAATCCGACCCATAAACCCCACTAAAAATCCCTTTACCTCTTCTCTCTCTAAACCACAATTCATTCTCACTTCCATATGATTGAAGGAAACCCAAAACTACCATTGATGAAAAGAAAAGGTTAAGGTGTTCGTCTGCAATAGAGGGGTTCATCCGCATTCGATTTTCATCCCTTATTTATTTTGTTTGTAAGCCTATTATACTTGCAACAAATCCATAAGCCAAGGAACCACACATAACAACACAAATACTTCGAACAACAGTTGTTCAACAGGAGGTGCCAACGGGGAATTTGTTTCCCTTAGGATGTAAAAGTTGTTCCTCCATGTTCTGTCTTGCTAATTGTTATGCTAGCAGTCCTCTATTGAAAAAAATTCTTACCCTTTCCGCCTCCACTTCCCCCTACCGTGAAAGTCCTTGACGAATGATGCTGGAAGATTTGTGGAAGGGGAATGGGGAAAACACAATATCTGCTGCAATTAGATCTGAATATTCAGTTGTGGTACTATTCAGGAGAAGCCAAAGATTGTATCTTACAATGATGAATTGATGGAGTAATCAACCAGTAAACTTTCAGGAAAAACCCATTTGCTTCTACGAACAGTAAGATGGTGAAAGAATCAAAAGAAAACAGTGAAATGCTCCTACTCTGTCAGAAAACCTAATTTTGAGCAATCAGAGAATACCCGTAGAATGCCTCAAAGCTCGTCGATAAAGCAGCACGGTCAAGATCCAACAAAGGAGAATGAATGTGGTTTAGAGAGAGAAGAGGTTGAGGGATTTTTAGTGGGGTTTATGAGTCGGATTAGTGGGTCGGGCTAGTGGGTTGATTGGATAAATAATTAAATTCGGGTAAAAATTATAAGGATATGAGGCTGACACGTGGCTCACAGTTAGTGATAAGGGTATATATGACCCCAAACTATAACGGTAGGGGTAAATTTAACCCGGAAGTATAACGGAGGGTATATATAAACCATTTATCATAGTTCATGGGTATATATGACCTTTTTCCGACCGACCTATGTTGGTGGGAGGTAACATGTGCCCCGTGGCATGTAAGCTGGTCCAAACACCACGTTTATAAAAATAAAAAAAGAATGATAATAGATGGTATTATGGTGTTGGTTGTAGGTTGGAAATTGATATTAAATGAACCCTAGTGATGATCATTAATGGTGGTTGGTATAAAAAATGAAGGGGATGATGAATAGTAATTGGGTGTTGGAAATTATTAATTATGATGACCTTTTAGTGACTCAATAAAAGTATAAGAATTTGACTGGTGAACTACGATACACCTAAATGGGTCGAATTTGATGGTTTGGATGGCTTGAGCCAAAAGTTGTTGATTGTTGACCTAAGATAAAATATAAGGGAAGCACAATGATCGAGTTAAATTTAATAATGTAGATCATGAGTTGACAAAGCCTCGGAGCATAAATTAGATAGGGAAAGTTTGAGGTAAGTTGAGATGTACCCTTACCTTAGGCTTTCCGCAAAATTCATGCCTTTTAAATTTGTAAATGTTTCAAATGTTAATGTCGGAGACTGGTGGAGCAGTTAATGAGAGGAAGCGGGATTTGCATATGGTGTCCATCAACCTATGAAAGGTTTACGACAAAATCACAAAGAAGGTCCTATGGCGATAATTGGAGGCTAGACGTGTACATGTGGCTTACACTAGGGCGATTGAGGACATGTACAATGGAGCCAAGACTAGGGTAAGGACAGTGGGAGGAGACTCAAAGCACTTCCCAATTGCATCAGGGATTGGCTCTTAGCCTGTTCCTTTTTGCACCGATTCTGAATGAACTGATGGCATATAAAAAATGAGGTGTCATGGTGTATGTTATTCATAAATGACATCGTACTTATTGACGAGTCGTGGAAGAGTTAATGTTAGGCTGGAGGTTTGGAGACAAATTGATAACACCCGCAGTGGCAAACCTCCATTAAAGTTGATGGGTTTCAATGGGAAATCAAGAAGATGCTTATCATGGAAAAAGTGTCCAAGAATGAGCCTAAGAAGATACTTATTGTGGAAGAAGAGCCCAAAAACGAGTTCAAGAATTGTGGAGAAGAATGAGCTAAGCGCTACACATTTTATGGTTCAAGTCCAAGCCCAAAAGAAAGAAGATTGAGGCCTACATGGAGCTGAAAATTCTGTCCAAAAGTGAGCTTAACATCCTCGCCCAAAAGGTGGAAAAAGTCATGTACACATGACTTTGGAATGGGCATATGTTTTGGTTAAAATTTGGAAACTTTTCCTTATTTCTTTAGGAAGAAGTTTGGTATCATTTTTATATGTTTTCCTAGTTTGATTTTAGTATTTATTATTTTCATAAAAGTAGGATTCGAATCTCATACTATTTGGGATAGGTTTTCCCTATATATAGGTGTCGATTTTGTTTTTTGAGAGGTTTCTCTTCTTTACACCTTTGTGTGTGGTGACTATGGATTTATCTTGCAACCCTACAAGAAACATTCTTTACGAGGTAAAATTAATTCTTAACTTGATATCTTTGGTTTTTATTCGTAAATTAAAGAAGGCGATTAGTCTTATACTAATTGTTGTCTCTAATTTCTTCAAAATATGGGTCTATATCACTTTTGATTTAAGTTCTTAAATTGATTCTATTAGTATCATAATTAATTTTAATCTGCTAATTTATGAATACTAAGATCAATTAGGGTTCTTAGCATCAATCTTGAAATTTGGGATGTTATTCTCAGATTTCATATATTTTTTAATTTCTTGTCTTTAATTTCCATATTTTCACTTCCGCATTATTTTCTTGTTCATTCAAGTAACCCGATTCTTATCAAGTGGTATTGGAGCGATTCTATCAAGATTCCGTTCTTGATAATCTTGGGAGTTTTAAAACAAAAAAACAAAAAAAATGTTTTTATTGTAGTAGCTTAAAAGGTAAGCTACAACAGTACAGTTTCTCAAAAAAAAAAAGGTAAGCTACATAGCAAAAAAAAAAAGGAAAAAATTCAAGTTCTTACAAATTAAGTTGCTTTTAGAAACTTCAGGTTTATTGTGTTTCTTGGTTTCCAACATCAAGTAGGAAAATCAAGAATTTGGAGTTCTTCTTGTTACACAAATTGGTCTTTTTCTAGTCTCATCAAAACCCAATTTGTCTGGGTATTGGTAAATACTTTTTCTTTCTACGTCTTACTTCCAAAGGATTGTTACTAGTAGGGTTTTATACATAGATCCTAAAGGGTCCATCCAAAGGTTGTAATTTGAGTGAAAAAGGGCAAGAGAGAGAGAGATCAATAGAGGGGAAAAAAGAAGCTAAATTAAGAGATATTTATTTCTTTGGTATTTTCTTGAGATGTCTCAAATAGGTAAGGAAACTGAAGTTGGAACTCAAAATGACACCAACTTTGCTGAAGTGTTGATCACACAATGGGAGGATATGAATGTCACCGTAGCTGATATTTTCTTGAGATGTCTCAAATAGGTAAGGAAACTGAAGTTGGAACTCAAAACGACACTAACTTTGCTAAAGTGTTGATCACACAATTGGAGGATATGGGTGTCACCGTAGCTGATTTAAGGAGGGAAAATATTTTCATACAAGGTGTGGGATAAAGTGTAATATTTGCACTATGATTATTAATAGTGAAAGTGATCCTGATGTGGTGAGTTTATACGTGATGGAGAAGTTGGAACTTACATGCATGAATGATTTTGGTGAGCTTAAGGTTACTAAGCAATGCATAATTTCTTTCTCCAATGGGAGGTATACCGATAATGTCCTTTGTGATGTAATTCCAATGCAAGATTGTCATATCATGCTTGGGCGTCCATGGCAATTTAATAGGAATGTAATTCATGATAGGGGAAAGAATAGAGTTTCTCTTGAGCTAAATAAAAGAAAATATATACTTGCACCTTTAACTCCATCCCAAGTTTCTGAAGATCAGAAACGTGTGAAGGAAGCAATGAAATATTTTGAGAGGGAAAAGAATAAGAGGAGTAAAGGAGTGCATGTTGACATCCCAAGAGAGGAAAAAGGAGACGTTGTGTTGTGTGAAGAGAATGGGATGTCAAGTGAGAAAAAAAGTGAGGTCGAGAGAAAAGAAAAGAGAGATGACCAGGAGAGTAAAAAGGAGAGGGATGATTGTGAGGTAGAAAGAGAAAAACAAGAGAGTTTGAGTGAGGTTATTTCTTATTCTAACTCTAACATTCCTACTTCTTCTTCTAGTTGTTTTGACTCTCTTGTAGATATTCATGAGAAAATTTGCATTTGAAAATCATCATTGGATGAACTTAATCCTAAGATAGTCGAAATTACATATCCCATTGAGCAAGTGCATGCTGATGAGAAGGATAAAGGTAAAGAAAATTATTTTGGGCCTATACAAGGTAAGACTCATGACAAGAAGTCCAGTAAGGCAGGAAAAACGAGGTAATGTTGTTCCTTTGCTACATATGACCAAGTACGGTATGTATAATTGGTTTATTCACATTCTTGGTATTCCTAGAACACCTAAGATCTTTTTGGAGGTAATGAACTACACTCTTAATTCTTATATTGGTGACTTTATTAATTTTGAGGATGATGATATTTTGTTATATAATAAGTCATTAACTATTTTTTTTTGAAACAGGTAACATATAATAAGTCATTAACTATAACCTCTGAGTTCAAGCATCAGAATAATTTGTACCCTTTGAAAATTGAACACAACATTGTTAATTATGGATTCCCACTTGTTGAAATGAGGCATGATGTATGTGAGAGAAGGATTTTGAATGAGTTAGATGATTCCTCTTCTCTTATTCTAGTGTCAAATAAGTTTTTGTCTGATAATTTATTGGAATATGATTCTTTATGTGTGATGAGTCATAATTCCTCAAGTGTCGGTGATTGTAAGTTTAAAAAGGTGTTTGCTACTAGTGATGAGGAGATACATGACTATGCGCACTTCAATGCTTATGTGAATAGCTTGTATATAGAAGAATTTGTGAGTGGGGCAATTGAGATGCATGACTTTATCATAAAAATGTTCAAATTGATGCATGTTTTAGGGATCTTGTATCGTCTTTGTCAGGCCCATTGGAGCACTTTATTGATAAAATTAAATTGCAGTTGCATGTATCATTCGCAATGGCATCTAGACGAGAATTTTATTGTGCTTATATAAGTGGGAGAATTTCCTGTTGAGGTGATGATGTCCACATGTTTTATAAGGGTGTATTTATACATGCTAAAATTAATTGGGTTAAGTGGACACATGGTAACTATCTTGTTTTGTTCCTACCATTGTTGCTTTCGAGTACTGGATGTTGACTAATGCATGTCTTCTTGATTTTGCGAGATTCAAATTGGAGGACGAATTATTTTCAAGAAGAGGGGAATGATAGCATCCGTGGTGGCAAACCTCCATTAAAGTTGATAGGTTTCAATGGGAGATCAAGAAGATGCTTATCATGGAAGAAGTGTCCAAGAATGAGCCCAAGAAGATACTTTTCGTGGAAAAAGAGCCCAAAAATGAGTCCAAGAATTGTGGAGAAGAATAGGCTAAATACTACACATATTTTATGGTTCAAGTCCAAGCACAAATGAAAGAAGATTGGGGCCCACATAGAGCTGAAAATTCTATACAAAAGTGAGCTTAAAATCCTCGCACAAAAGGTGGAAAAAGTCACATACATGTGACTTTGGAATGGACATATGCTTTGGTTAAAATTTGGAAACTTTTTCTTATTTCTTTAGGAAGAAGTTTCATATGATTTTTATATGTTTTCCTAGTTTAAAAGTTTCCTAGTTTGATTTTTAGTACCCGTTTGGCCATGAAAACCAAAAACAAATTCACTTTTTTGGAATTTTCAAAGTTGAAGTTGGAGTTGGAATTGTGTTTGCCAATAGTTTTTACAATAATTATCTAGAATTTAAATGCATTTTCTAAAAAATATAAAATATGATTTAAAAATGAAATATAATTTAAATGAGGTTATTTTATGAAAATAAAAAATGTAGAATTTTTTTCAAAAAAGAAAATTTAAAAAGTGAAAAAAGTAAAAGTGAAAATAGTGAAAACAACTATTTGGCTGTTTTCACTTTTCTAAATACAGCTTCAAGTTGTATTTGGAATTTTTATGGCCAAACACCAATTTTAGAATAAAGTGAAATAATTTTCCGAAAAGAAGTAAAAATTTCTTATGGCCAAAAGCCCACTTAGTATTTGTTATTTCCATAAAAGTAGGATTCGAGTCCCGTGCTATTTGGGATAAGTTTCCCTATATATAGGGGTAAATTTTGTTATTTTCAAAACATTATGATTAATGTTATTTGAGAGGTTTCTCTTCTTTATACCTTTGTGTGTGGTGACTATGGATTTATCTTGCAACCCTACAAGAAACATTCTTTAGGAGGCAAGATTAATTCTTAACTTGATATCTTTGGTTCTTATTCGTAAACTAAAGGTGATTAATCTTATACTAATTGTTGTCTCTGATTTCTTCGAAATAGGGGTCTAGATCACTTTTGATCTAAGTTCTTCAATTGATTCTATTAGTATCATAATTAGTTTTGATCCGCTAATTTATGAATACTAAGATCACTTAGGGTTCTTAGCACTAATCTTGAAATTTGAGGATTTTATTCTCAAATTTCACATATTTTTTAATTTCTTGTCTTTAATCTTCATATTTTTGCTTTCGTATCATTTTCTTGTTTATTCAAGTAACCCGATTCTTATCACAAATGCTGGAGTCTAAGGGGTTCAGGTTGAGCAAGACCAACACTGAATACTTGAAACATGCTCTCTTGAGGATGATCTGAGCATCAACTCTCACTTCCATGCCGACCTCATGTTGTATGGGCAGAATGTTGGCTAGTCAAGAACTCTCATGTGCAAAAGATGAAAATTGAGTAGGTGGGATGCTGAGGTGGATGTGTGGGAGTAGGAGGAGAGATAAGATGAGGAATGAAGATATCCGAAACAAGGTGGGAGTGGCCTTTGTGGTGGACAAGATGAGGAAAACGAGGCTAAGGTGGTTTGGGCATGTGAAGAGGAAGTGTAGATGCTCAGTAAGGAGGTGTGAGAGGTTGGCAATGGCGGGCGTCAGGAGATGTAGAGGCAGGCAGAAGAAGTATTGGGGGAGGTGAATACACATGACAAGGCGTATCTTGAACTTACCAAGGACATGACCTTAGATAAAGGGTTTGGAAGGCGTGGATTAGGATAGAAGGTTAGTTGATAGTTGAGCATTCTCTCGCTTTCGTGCGGAATAGGCTTGGAAGGTTGTAATTTGAGTGGAAAAAGGCAAGAGAGAGTAAGATCCATAGAGAAAAAAAGGAGCCAAATTGAGAAATATTTGTTTCCTTGATATTTTCTTGAGATGTCTCAAATAGGTAAGGAAACTGAAGCGGAAACTCAAAACGACATCAACTTTGTTGAAGTGCCGATCACACAATTGGAGGATATGAATGTCACTGTAGCTGATTTAAGGAGGAAAAATATTTTTCATACAAGGTGTGGAATAAAGGGTAATATTTGCTCTATGATTATTTATAGCGGGAGTGGTGTTAATGTGTGAGTTCATACGTGGTGGAGAAGTTGAAACTTACATGCATGAATGATTTTAGTGAGCTTCAGGTGACTAAGCAATGCATGATTTCTTTCTCTATTGGGAGGTATTCTGATGATGTTCTTTGTGATGTAATTCCAATGAAAGATTATCATATCATGCTTGGGCGTCCATGGCAATTTAGTAGGAATGCAATTCATGATAGAAGAAAGAACAAAGTATCTCTTAGAGATAAACAAAAGAAAATATATACTTGCACCTTTAACTCCATCCCAAGTTTATGAAGATCAGAAACGTGTGAAAGAAGCAATGAAAATTTTTGAGAGAGAGAAGAATGATAGGAGCAAGGAAGAAAAAGGAGAGGATGTGTTGTGTGAAGAGAATGGGATGTCAAGTGAGACTGAGAGTGAAGAAAAGAGAGATGATCATGAAAGCAAAAAGGAGAGGGATGATCGTGAGGTAGAGAGAGAAAAACAAGAGAGTTTGAGTGAGATTATTTCTTATTCTAACTCCAACATTCCTACTTCTTCTTTTAGTTGTTTTGACTCTCTTTTAGGCTAAGTTGCTCGGACTCAGGTGCGGGTGTCCGATACGGGTGCGGATCTAGAGGTTGGATCCTTCATGATCTATATTTTAAGATTCTGAGATACGGATCCAAGTATGGATATGGGTGCGGGGATTCGGCTAAATATAATTCAAATATCAAAAATTAGAGTTATAAAACCTAAATTATAAGATATAATGTGAATAACTTGAAGAGAATCCTGGAAAGAGATAAACGGGAAAGGAGTGACATAGAAATTTCTATTTACGAGGTATTCCATTTTCTTCAATTTCACCTTAGCTTTTGTTTGGATTATCGAAATCATTGAATTTGTCTGAAATCTCCCCCTCGATTTTGGTCAAAGTACCCAAAATTGGTTGACCAGATTGGATACGGATCCCACACCCATGTCGTGTTGACACGGGTGCGGCACCGAAAGTAAAAAGTCCGAGCAACTTAGCTTTTAGGTGCTCACGAGAAAGTTTGCATTGAAAAATCATCATTGGATGAACTTAATCCTAAGGTGGTTGAAACTATATATCTTATTGAGGAAGTGCATGTTGGTGAGAAGGATGAAGGTAAAGAGAATTATTTTGGGTCTATAGGTAAGACTGATCATGACAACGAGTTCAACAAGGCAGATGTGAATCTAACACTCATGCAAAAGGAAAAACAAGGTGATGTTGTTCCTTTGTTACATAAGACCAAGTACGATATGTATGATTGGTTTATTCACATTTTTGGGATTCCTAGAACACCTAAGATCTCTTTGGAGGTGATGAACTACACTCTTAAGTCTTACGTTTTGATGACTTTATTAATTTTGAGGAGGATGATATTTTGCTCTATAATAAGTCACTAATTGCAACCTCTAAGTTCAACTATAAGAGCAATTTGTTTCCTTTTGGAATTGAGCATGAAGTAGTTGATTGTGGATTTCCACTTGTTGAAAAGAAACATGATGTTTGTGGAGGAGGATTGTGAATGAGTTGAGTTTAAGGGTTCTTTTATCTTTTTTGAAAACTCAAGTGTTTATGTGACTTGCGTGTATGAGAAAGAATCTGTGACAGGAATAATTGAGGATGCTTGGCTATATCATAAAAGTCTTCAATTTGATGCATATTCTAGGGATCTTAAGTCATCTTTGTCAAGTCCATTGGAGTATTTTATTGATAGAGATAAATTGGAGAGGCACATATCATTCCCTACGTTATCTATACGTGATTTTTGTTGCGCTCATATAAGTAGGAGAAGTTTCTATTGGGATGATGATAATCACATGCTTTATAAGGGTGTGTTTATACATGCTAGAATTAATTGGGTTAAGAGGACACATGGTCACTATCTTATTTTGTTCCTACCATTGTTGCTTTCGAGTAATGGGTGTTGTTTACTACTGCATGTCTTCTTAATTTTGCGAGATTCAAATTCGAGGACGAATTGCTTTCAAGAAAAGGGGAATGATAGCATCCACGGTGGCATACCTCCATTAAAGTTGACAGATTTCAATGGGAAATCAAGAAGATGTTTATCGTGGAAGAAGAGCCCAAGAATTATGGAAAATAATGGACTAAGTGCTATACATATTTCATGGTTCAAGTCTAAGCCTAAAAGGAGTAAAATTGGGCCCCACATGAAGCCCCAAAGGAAAGCCCAAGGAGTTGTCACATGGAGGCCCAAAGGAGCCAAAAAAAACCGGATTTGCATGCCCAAAGTTGCTGAAGAAATCAAGCCCAAGAGGCTGAAGTTGACGTCCAAAAATTGGGCTGAAGTCTCACGTTAAAGGGCTGAAATTAGTGCTACTTTAGGCTTGTGTTTCGCTTAGAAGTTTGGAAACTTTTCCTTATTTCTTTAGGGAAGTATTTTTACTAGTTTTCCTAGTTTAAAGTTTCCTAGTTAGGTTTTACTATTTATTACCATAAAAGTAGGATTCGAATCCCATGCTATTTGGGATAGGTTTCTCCCTATATATAGGGATGGATTTTATTATTTTTATTAAGAACATTATGATTAATATTATTTGAGAGGTTTTTCTCTTCTTTACACCTTTATGTGTGGTGACTATGGATTTATCTTGCAACCTTATAAAAACAATTCTTTAAGAGGTAAGATTAATTCTTTGACTTGATATCTTTGGTTCTTATTCGTAAATTAAAGAAGGTAATTAGTCTTATACTAATTGTTGTCTCTAATTTCTTCGAAATAGGGGTCTAGATCACTTTTGATCTAAGATCTTGAATTGACTCTATTAGTATCATAATTAGTTTTAATCCGCTAATTTATGAATACTAAGATCAATTAGGGTTCTTAGCACTAATCTTGAGATTTGGGGATTTTATTCTTAAATTTCACATATCTTTTAATTTCTGGTCTTTAATCTTAATATTTTCGCTTCCGCATTATTTTAATTCAAGTAACCCGATTCTTATCAAGTAGTATTAGCAATATTCTCATAGTTTCTTATTCTTCGATTTCGGTTATCACCTGTATTAGTTTGTGCTTCGATTATCGCCTTATTTCATCGTTGTTATTGTTCTTTCTTCTATATATTGTATATTGTTTTACATTTCGCATTATTCCATTGTTGTTACTGCTTTCAATTTTGTATTTCCTTTTTCAAGCTGCTTTGAAATGGGTTTTTTTAAGTCGAGGGTCCATCGGAAACATCCTCTCTATCTCTAGGAGGTAGGGGTAAGGTCTGCGTACACTCTACCCTCTCCAGACCCCACTTATCGGATTACACTGGGTATGTTGTTGTCGTTCAAATGTTAATATGTTCGTAAGAACGAGCAAGCATACATTATCTGTTTTTATTGAAGTCTTGCTTCAAATGCTAGTTTGATATCGCAAGTGTTTCCCATATTATTTCAAGTATTGTATTGAATGTTTCCATCGAGAATGATTTCGTGAAGGAAACAAATTTCCATATGAGCTAAAAAATACATTTGAAACACTAATATTATGTTTTTATGAGACGAATTGTATGTTGGGAAATCAAGAACATTGTGAGATTAAGTTTCACGACCAAAGGTTCCAAAAGATGTAATAAATGTTTCTGGGAGTATCCTTACGTAACTGAGAGGGTATTTGGACACATGGGTTCAATTACTAGAAGCTACATATGCTGGTGTAGGAATGTAGTCAAATGTCCATCAAGGAATGGCGGCTACCATATATTGCTAGCAAACCCTATGTCGAAAGTCGAAACCATACGGCATTGTGGTGAGACAACTTAGCCGATCGGGTAGAGATCCGAGGACATGATGTACACAAGGTGGTTTTGTAGTTATGTCAGTGTCTATAGGTGCTCACGGTTAAAGTTATCATATATCTTATGAAAAAAATGCTAAGGCCACATACATGTCCAATTTTTCAAACTATGTTTAAACCTTGATAAATTTGCATGAGAACTAAAGGAGATTGAGTTTAAGTTGATACCTGTTTCTCTCTCATTAAGTAAGCACGCTTCTCAGCAGGAATTTTCTCCCAGTTCAATACCTAACCGGACAAGAAATACTTGTGAGAAGCTAACTTACATTGCGGTCCTTTAGAATAAATCTATACTTGATGTACTAAGAAACTGCAGATAGAGATACTAACTTACAGATTCAGCATACTGTAAGGCTTCCTCACAAGTTAATGAGGACTTTAAGGCACGTAAGACATCCTGGAAAATCAACAAAAAAACATGTGAGCGCATTGAACACGTGGAAAAAAAATCAGAAAGATTAAGAGGTAAAACTTGATCATAAATATTCTTTAACTAGTAATGCCGCAGCATTCAGGTCACAAAAAAAGGCCTACTTCATTTCCTGAAATCCTATGCTCACCAGACCATGCCTAGTCTAAGTAATCAAAGCATAGCTATCATCTAACTCAACTTGAAAGATGAATGAACATAAACTGAATAAATGATAAGCACAACTACGAGAATATATGACTTCAACCACATATTTCCTCATCAAGAACATTGAATATTGATCCCACAACTTCTTCCCCTGTCAAAATCTTCAAATTTTCAAATTTCAAATTGAATGATGAAATTTCTTTAATTAGAAAGACGCATGAAAAAGAGGTCCTTCTGTTCTAGTGTCTCTTTAAGTTGTGAATAGTTAGAATGCAAAAGATGGGAGAAACTTGTTGGAGAAGTGGGATAGTGAGATGAGCTACTTTAAGTGAAAGTCCTGGGTTCTAACTTGAGATTAATGATCTATTGAGCATAATCTTTCCGCCTCTCCTATGGCACAAGTCAGTTTAAGGTTCTTCCTTTTCTGCACCAATAGCGGGGCTTGTGCAGAGATGTGGATTTGTCTAGGATGGTCGTTTTAGGCGTGGAATGTGACGATAAAACCTTTAAGGTGGCAAATACTAAGTTTCACAGACAAAGCTGTTTTGTTGTAATAGTGGAAAATATTCTTTTTCATATTATTAGTGTTTTTTTCTGAAGGTAGAGATTCAACAAGAGGAGAAATGGAGAGTCTGGTACCAAAGGAAACAGAAAGCATCATGCTTCTGGAGACTGGAGGTAACCAGGTTTTCATTATCCTTCCAATAGGCAATAGACATGCCCCCAACACCAGAGACGAGAGACTGGTACTAAAGGAAACAGAAAGCATCATGCTTCTGGAGACTGGAGGTAACCAGTTTTTCATTATCCTTCCTCCAATAGGCAATAGACACGCCCCCAACCCCAGAGACGAGAGACTAGCAGATGGCAAAGGATGAAGGCACCGTGCGAGGTGGCTACTGAGGCGGAAGGCAGGGAAGACTTTGGTGGAGAAGAGGTGCAACTGGTGGGATTCCTAAAATGAGAAATAGACCATGAGGTTTCGTTAGATAATTTTACTTTGGCATTTAGGTCATTTTGGTGTTGGCACCAAATATCAGCTTTGACCTTTAAGCAAGGGCATGTGCTGCCCAAAATTAAAAGAAAAATATCAGGGAGTGAATTACCAGAATTTTTGGAGTCATGTTATTAATTTATCTGATGAACTAATACAGTCAAAATTGGATGATAAAATGGGGAAATAAGCAGGGCTAAGACCTTGTGAGTGCTTTTCTTGACTCTAAGGCGCTCATCAATGACAAAACCTACCTGAAGATGCCAAAAAAACAGATACGTTAAGACCCAACCTTGTGTTACGGTAAGGAAATAAACTGTTTTTAAAATTTCAATGTGGCATGATTTTTGCCATTGGCCAACATCCATAAGCAGGTCTTTACCTGTGTTGACTAAAGATACATTGGAATATTGGATACATGAAGTTAAATGTTAATATTGCTCCTCTTGACTAAGAAATATACTCAATCATAAAGAAAATAAAACAAATGAACAAACTTTGACCTTCTTAAGCAACCTCTGTGGCTCCTGAAATGCAGGCTTTTTGGCCCATTGATGGAACATATGAGATACAACTGCTCGGTCTTCCGCGTTAAATCTGGGTAGATCAGTTCAGAAATTCAATCGAAGTTAGGCTCCAAATAACGGAATAGGAGTATTCTTATGTCTCTTTGTCCAATCATAAGTGTCCTAATTTACTGGTATTAGGACAAAATAATTCCATGTTGTTAAATGTCCCACATCGGATATGGAATGGGTAATTGGTCTCCTTATAAGGCTTAGGCAATCCTCCTCCCTTTGAGCTAGCTTTTGGGGTGTGAGTTAGGCCCAAGACCTAATTTCACATGGTATCAGAGTCAGACCTATTCCAATTCTTTGTTCACCGATGTTGGGCCCTCATATTATATTGTCCACGCTCCAGTTAACTAGGTCTAGGCGTGCAGGGGAGTGTTAAATGTCCCACATCGGATATGGAATGGGTAATTGGTCTCCTTATAAGGCTTGGGCAATCCTCCTCCCTTTGAGCTAGCTTTTGGGGTGTGAGTTAGGCCCAAGACCTAATTTCACACATGTTATCTTTCTTTTTTTAAAAACAATGGTGTCTCGTCCAGCTTGTGCACACCTCGACTATTCCATCGAGTACCAGTTAGCTCCCACCCACACATGTACTAGGCTTAGGTGATAGGAAGAAAGCACTTGGTGTTTTTGCCTCCGCTGAGATTTGTAATTCATGTTATCTAACAGACTCATGTCACCTTTTACATATAAAGCTATTGAAAATATTGAAGGCTCAATTTGTCATAAATAAAAGATATTGTAGGCTCTATTTTTAGTGATCAAGAAGTACAACTGAAGTTATAGTGAGCCGATATGTCACGAGTAAGCCTCGAACACTTGTTATATAAAAAAACAAACTGAGTTTGAGCAACGTGGTTGCCAACATGTCAGCCAAATGGGGTGAGGAGTCAAGGAAAAAACATGTTCTTAAGTCAAGCTGTTTCTTTGCCTCGTCAAATTAGAGCTCTTTTGAAGAATGTTCAAACGAGTCTTCCATGTCTTAGGATTAGACATGCTAATGTCAATTTGTTTTTGCTAACCTCTATGAACATTGCTTATCATATAGAGATGCATAAATTTAAGACAGCCTATTACATAGGTCACCTTGTGTTCAAGGATGAACTCTTCATCCTCCATGTTTCACAAGGAGGCAAGGACACAAAGCCACCTCTTGTTTGTAACTCTTTTTGGTTGATATGAATTGTTGGGTTCTCCACCCAACACCCACCATTAAGGTGGTTTTTAGGGGAAAAAAGTTTGAGCCCACTGTCAAGCTCATATAACAAGAGTCAAGCTTACGAAAGATTGACTTGACTTGTTTACTGTTCAGAAAGCTCAACTAACTTGGATTTTATATATCAATTTTACTTGATAAGAAATTCCCATTTGTCATGTATTTAGCATGTAATGCTAGTCTTGTTTCCGTTCAAAATTTTCTTTATCGGCTCATTCAGACATTTAATACTAACAAACTCTACATCAACCAACTACACGAACCAGCTCGAGTTCGAGCTAGTAGAAACTTGACAGAGTGAAGTTGCCTCATTTAAGGGTAAGTTCAATTCAGCTTGCTTACAGCTCTAAGTATGACAATCAATTTGGGACAGGGGAACTTTTTCTACCCATCAAGATGATTAAATGAAGAAAACCTTTTTAGGAAGATTTTGGAATTGCATAGCTCCATTGTGTCAATTGACTCTTTGGATATTCCGTCAACTGGATCACTGAGAGGATCATCTAACGTTGTTCTATGATCAACAAATTCCACCTTTTCAGCTGAACCACTCTGAGGAGTTTCCTCCTGGAGTTTTTGGTGATTGGTCAGCTCTTCCTATAAGAAAAGACTGTTAGCAAGAAGGTATTTGATCATCATCTACCAGAAAAACATGAACTGCTAATTAAGCATACAATGACAGGTGATCTACTTTACGCATAAGAAAATTGGCAAAAGTGCAAGGTAGTGAATGAAAACCCATTAGCTCCACATAAATATGAATCTATTTACAGTGTGTTTAGATATCAAATATTTCGCAAGTCAAACAAACAAAATCATCTCTAAACAGGTAATAGAAGTGGTAAGTTGCAGTCTCTGCAGAAAGTCAAGCGGCATCTTGCCCACCAAAAAATTATAGCAGATTGGATAAGTTGCTATAGACTAAGATGGCGTTCGTTTTGGAGTGTTTCCAAAAACTGTCTCCAAACTCATTTTGCGCTTTTTTGAGAAAATGTTTGTTGAGTAGTGTTTGCAAAAAAGTAGTACCAACATTCTTTGAAGATTTCCAAATTGAGTTTTCAACTCTTTTAAGAACTCAAAAGCTCTAAAAACAAGTTTTTGAGTGTTAAAGATTTCAAAATAATGAGTTTGAAACTCTTTGAAGTACTTTACTATTTCGCGAAAACAACTCCAACAACCATTTTTTGCAAAAACTCAAAAAGCAAACTCAGTTTTTGGAAACTTCAAACAAACATCACATAAAAGGTTTTATGGGCACTGAGGCAACCTATTTTGATTAATAATCTAATGTGGATGCTTATTTATCAAAAATATAATCTTAATCTCATACTATTCCAATAGAAAACAAAATATTGTTGAAAAGAATAGGATCCACATACTAAATTATCCAAACAAAGTAATTCAAGAAGTATTTTACTTCAATATTTTAGGATAACGGCCATAAAATTGATTCGAATAACTTGCATATTAGAAGCTTATGCAGATCAATTAAGAGTTGATTCGTTAATCTCACTTTGTTGGATGTTTCATAGGCATAGATAAGAATTGAGCTGAAGTTTTTTAAAAAAAAAAAAAGATATTTGAAGTTGAAAAAGAGTTTGCCATTCCGTTTGTGTCTGGCTATTCTCATAAACAAAACTTTTACTAAACTAAGGGGTCGTTTGGTTTGAAGACAAGTTATGCTGGGATTAGTTATGTTGGGATTAGTTATGCTGGGATAAGTTATTCTGGGATTAGTTATGATGGGATTATTTCTTATTGAGTGTTTGATTTGTTGTATTCAACAAAATATACATTGCATAATTTTTAAGAATAAGTTGTTTGTTTACAAAAATACTCTCCACCTTATTTAGTTTTATTTTTTTATATTTTCTTGCAAGCTTTAGTTATTCATTTTTAAAAAATAAAACTTCCATCTTATTTAACTTAAATATTTTGTGTGTGCATTCCCATGATTGTCCCGTGTGTATTTAAAAATAAAACTTCCATCTTATTTAGTTTAAAAATAAAACTTTCATCTTGAGATTGTTAAAGTAAAAGAAGATTTATTGTTTATGTCTCTTCATTTACGCACATATCACTCCCATATTGTAAGCTTTAAAGTTATCTTCATTTTAATTGATATATAAAATACAAACTTTCAAGTGATTAAAAGAATATTTAACTAAAAATATGTAATTCAGCGTTAGAGAAATCAAAATATGAATAAACATAAAAATTAGTCAAATAAATTCAATATGTAATTCGGCGTTAGAGAAATTAAAATATGAATAAACATAAAAATTAGTCAAATAAATTCAACGTACAATACATTCATAAATAAAAATTATATTTATATAGTGTAATTTTTTAATGAAAAAATATGAAGAATTATCATAAAATATCGAGTAATGAAGGTTGTAAATGTTATTATACATGTTATTAAAAATGATGTAAATATACATGGATATAAAAGTGAGGTATAAAAAGGGTTTAAGAGGATATCTTTGTCTTTTTACCTATTTTATCCCGGGATAAGTCATCCCGGTATTACTATTCCACCCAAAGGTAGGAATAACTTATCCCAACACTAACTATTAATCCTGGGATAAGTTATCCCAGGCTTTGTAACCAAACATGGGATTAATTGGTACTAAAAATTTATCCCGGGATTAACTTCCCTTATCCATCACACCAAACGACCCCTAAAAGAAATGGAACACAACAAGCAGTGGCTAGATAGCGCACCAAGCAAGTCAGAAAGCCCAATGGGTTGAGAAAAGTTGCTCGGCCAGAAACAACATTTATAACAGACATATTTACAACTGAAACACATCTTACCTGGGTCTCTTGAAGATGACGAGGAATTTCTCTCAGAAAACGTGAAGGTTGAAGAACCTGAAAGCAAGTGTGTCTAGACTTGAGAAAGAAATAATAAAGCCAAGTATATAACCAGAGCAAGCTCTTCATCGCACCTGCCAATTTGAATCCATAATTACATACAAAATGAAAAGCTTTTTCCGTGCACGAGTCATTGCCACATATAGTAAGCGTCTCTCCTCCTAAAGTTGCAAAGAACCCAAAAAAAAGTTACGTTAGAAGTGAATAAAAAGAGATTCATATTATAGAAGGTACAACTTAATCTAGTGATTCAAATTTCAAAAACATAAATACCTCAATTGAGTTACTCCTTTCATTTGCAATGCCATTAAATTCATGTAACAAGGGAATCTCTGATTCATTCGCCTGACCAATCGATGCGAGCATTAACTCCAGATTATACCTTTCCCGTTGCAAATAATAATGGTGCTATAGAGAATAAAGATCTCTGATGACTAAAAGGGGTGGGAAGAGGAGTCCACTATTCCTCTCCTTGCTCGTCCAATTAATGTGATGTAACATTTGATATACAGAGAATAAGAACAATACTGAAAGCATGGATCCCATATCATACCTTCACTATGAAAACCGTATCCCACTCTAAGCCTTTTGACTACACACAAAATCAAACGGAAGAAATGAAAAAGGGAACAAATCCAATTAATTTTCACAAAATATGGACATTGGAATGAAATACCAGGAAGCAAAGTGAAAGAACACGTTGCTAGAGAATTGAGAAACCTGATGAATTGTCGTGACCGTAACAGAGTCTTTGTTATCATGTCTCCTTGTACGAAAATTTTCACTCTCCCGTTCAGATATATGATCTATAAAAGCTTTTAGTATGTTGGTGCAACCTTGTCCTTCTGTTTCACATTCACTTTCTCCTTTTATGGGATTCTTATGAATTTTTAGGAAATCAGACACATCGTCCAATAGATATTGAAGAACCTGCACCATTAAACAAACAGCTTCTGATGTATCTGCTCATTTCACTTGCTGCAACGATTTTTATACATGGGAAAATAATAAAAAAAGAATCAAACAGAAAAAGAAGATAAGAATAAGTTCACACAGAAGAAGCCATGCATTACCAGTGAAGTTAAAAAAAAGAACAAGACCACAAAGGAACATATTTCACTTACAGGTCTAACATCATGATCTTCATTAAGCAACTTCCCTCCATCATTATCATGAACTGCTCGCTGTTCAAGAAGGTATTTCTACAGAATGAAAGTCACATGTGAAAAGATTAAGGTGCTTATACTATAAAAGCTATAATCTGAAAAGACACTTTGATTAGCATGAAATAGACATATTTAATGAGAAGAAATGTCATTAGCTTGAAATAAATCAAATTAATAGACAGATGGTGCAGGTAATGAACAAATAACTAAGATTTGATTTGACAAAGATGTGAGAAATTCTCAACGAGATTTCCACGGGCAATAGTAGGAAACTTGTCATCATATACTCCCTCTGTTCTATTTATGTGGCATAGTTTGATAAAGGAATAAAGGCACGGAGTTTAAGAAAGAAAGGAAAACTTTTGAAACTTGAGGTTTTAATCATGCCACAACATTTGTGTCTATAAAAGCTTGTCATTAAGAGTAAAAAGAGAAGTTTAAGTTAAATAACTTGCAAAATTAGAAAATTAGAGTAATGCTGCCACATAAATTGGAGCGGAGGGAGTATATCTTTCTTTCTCTACATACAAATATACTTTTAGAGTTTGTGTTTTTATAATACAAGGACCAACCTGGGGTATCATGTTAGCCACTGAAGTAATGACAGCTGAAATTGACTCTTCCTGCAAGTATAACAAGTAATATTACCCAAGAATTTGGTCTGAGCAAACCCCATATGACCCTTAAAGTATGAGGTATTTCGTTGTACATAGATAAATTATCATTTACATCCAAGAAAGTTTCCTTCTAGTAATGAGGAAAAGCTCAGCACGAAATGCACAAATGAAACCCTATATCTTATAAACCAACATCAGTCATCAGCTACACGCATTATCAATCAATGCCCTTTGAAAATGCCTTTTCAGTTGTCCAGACAGGTAATCAATTTTGGCAATCCAGCACACATGATAAAATATCAGTAAATTCACATGATTTACCTCCAAATAGAACAAATTATCCATAAGATGCAAAAGCTTACCCTGTTGACGAGTTTCGAAATCATGTCTATCATGAGCAACACCTTCCGCCCTTGAGTGAGTTGACTCCTGTAAATAACAAATTAATAATCTCATTTGTTACAGTCAAAACTACTTCACAGTAAATTACAAATGAAATGAGCAACTAGGTATTTTGAGGCTAGTTGCTTGTATTGGACTCAATATCAAGCCAAATCAGAGGACCAAAAGCTTTTTCTTTGTTTCCAGAAGACGAGAAAAAGAAACAGAATAAGTGTAGGGAGGCAAAGCAGAATATGGAAATCCAAAGAGTATTTGAGAACACATAGATAGATATATAATATAGCCCAATGAAGTAGTCGGAGAAATGTATGGCCAAGATCATAACTAGTACTACTAAAAAGATCATTTGTCATCGACAGCTTCACAGCAAGGACTTCTAGAACAAACCTCTTGAATGTGCCAGATACTTTAGCACTAAATATGTCTCGTGCTGCTGAAATGAAGCTACTTTTCCTTACAGTAGAAACTTTTTCAATGTGTTCAATTACCTAGGACAGAAAATGTCAAAAGAAGCTTTAATAAAATACACACTGAACAGAGTGCCCACACGTGAAGCAAAACAGATAGGGAGGAAAACCTTCTTTTTTTCTTCTTTTTCTAAAGGCAGTAAGGCCTTGAATACTCTTCGAAATGAACCATCATCGGAACCCGGCAAAGTTGTTCTAAGCATAGCAATGATGGCCCTGACCACCTATTGCATGAACATACCAGGTGAATGACTATTTAAAAGCATATGAATCTATCTGGCCGTAATGGGAGGTGAGAGATACCTTTTTCCTATAGAAGGCCACACCATGAACATTGAATGGGATTTTTCTATTACGAAATGCCGCTTGAAAGATTTTTCCTGACACCTGTTGTACAACATGAAGTCACAGAGACAGAAATATTCAGCCAAACACCCATAAAAGTTTTTAAACAAATTTGCTTTTTCAGAAGGTAAAGCTTGACCTGCCTCCGGAATAGAACTGCTATGTCGCCGAAAGAGGACTTTCCACTTGTGCGATCAGAAGTAATTTCTAATATTTTATCAACAACAAACGAACATTGTGCATCCTCATTGCAGCATTCTTTGATAGTTATCTGCAACGTATCATATGTTAAAGGTACTCCTATCGAGGATGTTTATCTTTATAAGAATGCTAAACTCATTTACCTTAGACCCAACAGAATTATCAGTAAGAACACGTTTCGATTGACATCTTTTCGAATTATTTTGTATAAGAAATGATGCAGCTTCAACAATGCAACGTGTGGACCGGTAATTTTTACTAAGTCCGACCTGAATAGAGATTGATATACATCACAAAGAGACTATCAGAACCATATCCGAAGTTCATATAAACAAGGACTAAAAAGACAAGCTATAATAAAAAGTTTGCCAAACCTCTTTGTGCAAAGGAAAATCTTTCCGAAATGAATCAAATCCAGAGGCATCAGCACCACTAAAACCAAAAATGGACTGCAGAATGATATTGAAAACTCTGAGCAGCAAGGTACTTGAAAGGAAAAAGAAGTAAAGAACTTGTCACAGCAAGACGAGAAAAAAATGTTTCACTGGATAAAGTAAGAAAAGACTAGCTTCACCTGATCTTCATCACCAACAATAGTTATGCGTTTATGTGATGCAAGGATACGTAAAAGTCCATATTGCACAGCACTTGTGTCTTGAAACTCATCAATCACCATTGCTTTCCATAATTCCTGACACTCTTCAAAAACTTCATTTGAAGAAAACGAAAATCAAACAGATTCAGACAAATGGGATATCACAATGCACTAGGTTACAGTCTATTACGAAACACTCAAGTCAACCTTCTGGAAAATCAGTCAAGAGTTTGACAGAACAACTGATCAAGTCATGGTAATCCAAAGCATTGCATGATTTTAATATATCATTGTAGCTTTGCAGAACTGCAGCCTGATCAATATTCCAAGATCAGAATAAGGAAATATGAATGACAAAATACCAAAAATCCCTGACTATCGGCTTACTCCATCTTCATTTCCAATTCTGTAGTAGTCATCCGGCGTCTTTCCGGCAGACTTAGCCTGTATGTCAGTGGAAGTGATGTAAGTGCAAGTACAACAACCATTAAGCATGGAACAACACTGTCCTATTTGAATATGAAAGGAAAAAAGGGTACAGAGCAGAGAGTTTCAGTTTTGACACATAATAGTTATTATTAACATGCCAAGAAGAAGAAGATAAAATATATGGTGTTAATTTGGTTTATACATATTCAAATAGTTCACTTATATGCTATAGACAGAAACTTAATATTTTCCAAATCAGCATATTCAAATATTGTCACTCAAATGGAGCAGAGTCAGCAGATACGGTATACTCTAATGGAAAGAAAGGTCACTCTTCATGTACCCAGCGTAAATGTGAAACATCAACAGATTGTTGGGTTGATACTTCAGATAAAACTAATCAAAGTTGTGCCCTTTTGACAAAATATGAACTTAAAAGACAGCAAGAGTTTGTGACCAAACGTAAGTGGAAGAGTATACAACAACAACAACATACCCAGTGTAGTCCCACAAGTGGGAGTAAGTGGAACAGTATTTTTAACCCAAAAACTACTTACTTGAGTTACAAACTTTAACCATTTCTTCGATCTCTCCTTAAAATGTTGAGGAGAATTCATGTCACTAAGCTGGCAAAGCTCATCACGAGGTCCCTTTTTTTTATCATCCAGTAAGCGAACTGCTTCAATGACAGCTCTTCTCTGCTGCCCATGTCCATATATGAGAAAATCAGGTGTTCGACCTAACCTATTAATGGATTAACATGTGTCTATTTAGACAATTTATCACTGTAAGAAACTGATACATTGCAACGAACTACCTTCCATATGACAGATAGGTATGAACAATGAAGGTGAAGGAGATATCAGATAATATGCATTAGTTGTGGAAGAGAGAGATAGAGAACTTCTAAACAATGTTTAAAAGGCTAAGGTGCCTTGAGTAAAAGCCTAAAAGGTATTATGTTTGAACTTCCAAAAACAACAACAACAAACCAGTGAAATCCCACATGTGGGGTCTGGGGAGGGTAGAGTGTTCGCAGACCTTACCCGTTTCCTCATGTCGGTAGAGAGGTTGTTTCCGAGCGACCCTCGGCTCAAGTATCACAATTCGGAGGAGTATGAAAAAGGACATACAGAAGTAAAAAGACAAAACAAATAACAGAGAAAGCATTACATAACATTCAGAGAAAAGGAACAGCAGCAATAGCAAAATAATGCGATAAGCGAAGCACAAAAAACAACAGGGAGTAACAGAAAATGAGGGACAAGCAACTACGAGAATATTGTTGATACTACTGTTATGGAAGGAGAAATAGATATGGTGCGCCAAACAAACTACCACCAAGCCTAACCCGCCAAAAAGCGAGACATTGTTCCACTACCTATTAACCTTCTCCCCAATTCGCGGGCTCCGTGTCTTTCCTATCTAAGGTCATGTCCTCGATAAGCTAAAGATACGTCATGTCTTGCCTTATTACCTCCTCCCAATACTTCTACAGCCTACCTCTACCTCTCCTTAGTGTCAACCTCTCACACCTCCTCAGTGGGGAATCCGCACATCTCCTCTTCACATGCCTGAACCATCTCAGTCTCGCTTCTCTCATCTTGTCCACCACGGAGGCCACTCCCACCTTGTCCTAGATATCTTCGTTCCTAATTTTATTTCTCCTAGTATGCCTACATACCCACCTCAACATACTCATTTCTGCCACTCTCATCTTCTGAAAATGAGAATTCTTAACTGGAACACTTTGCTCCATACCACATAGTTGGCCTAACCACCACTCTGTAGAACTTACCTTTAAGTTTTAATGGTACATTCTTGTCACACAGGACTCCAGATGCGAGCCTTCATTTCGTCCACCCCGCTCATATATAATGTGTGACGTGTCTACGCGGTTGTGGGCGGTGGTTCTAAATTGGTCTGGGATATCATGGGTGATCCAGACACAGTGAAGGAGGCATTGTATAGTTGGGCATTCAGGAGAAGGAAGAGAAGACGAATGGCTTGGGATGTAGCTCTATTAGCCATCATGTGGGTTCTCGGGAAAGAGAGAAATATGAAAGCATTTGAAGGACTTACTAGTGATTTTGTTAAGTTGCAAAATGGCCTCTCTTTTGGTATATTCTTTTGGTGCACCCATGAGGTGCCTACATGTATAGAAGATTGGTGTCCCTTTGTAGGGAATCATATTTTGTTGTAGGTTCTCTCTTTTGGTATACA
The DNA here is from genome assembly GCA_003996215.1 of Jaltomata sinuosa. Classification (NCBI taxonomy): domain Eukaryota; kingdom Viridiplantae; phylum Streptophyta; class Magnoliopsida; order Solanales; family Solanaceae; genus Jaltomata; species Jaltomata sinuosa. The sequence continues at coordinate 113,310 of QJPP01000665.1, read as the reverse complement.
GCTTGAATACGAGGTTTTCCTATCATTTATAAAATCATTTCCCTTATGCAGAAAAACAAGGTATTAGGCAAACCAACATTTTTCTTCAGCAAATATCGAGGATCGTGTGAAAATATTGGGTAATACACAACTATGGAAAACTAGATTCTGATGCCAATTGGAACAACTTAAAAGTCTAATCAACTGTCCAAAACGAAGCATGGCTAAAATGATTTGACCACTTATAATAATATACTAGTCCATTAAGTGGCAAATATAGTATACCAGGAAAAATATCCTTATTACAAATGGAGGTACAGCTTACCGCAGGACAAACACTCTTGAACCCTAAAAAAGACAAAAGTCATAGCTCCACACTAGTCTATAATTTCATAACAGAAACATGGATTATGGAAATCCACTAGCAATAACTTGATCTTAACATATGTTAACAGTTAAACTAACTCAACAACGGTAACAGCCTACATTACCCTGTGCTTTCCTGTTTATTAGGACATTACTCAATCAATTAACAGTAAAAGTCTAAACAATTATTGTGGTTCAGAAAATTCAAGTATGGATTTTTCCAGTTAGATTTTATTTTCTGCCATCTTCTCATAAATGTTTGCCTGCTAGACAACCAAACCTAAAAAGACATGTAAACTGAAGGTATTTGAGCTACATGAGACTCATTTTTTCAACATAAAGAGACATAGAAAGAAAAAGATTACTTCCTTCAGTGTTCAACTGCTTAAATATTTAAGAACAAAGTCAAGATATACGTACTTCTCAGCATGCATGCGGCAAAGTTGCAAAGAAAACGAGTGAAATGTACTGATCGTGAGCTCTTTTGCTGCTGTCTTCCCTGCAACTCTTCCGATTCTCTCCCTCATTTCAGAAGCTGCTGCTGTTGTAAAAGTCATAGCAAGAATGTTTGATGGACCAATACCCTATAACAAGCAAAGGGAGAGAGAGGAAGAAACTCTGAACTAGATACTTGACTAGATCCATCACTTTGCATACATGGCATTGACAAAAGTATAACGATATAATAGCACTTATAGTCATCACACTACCTTGTGCAGTAGCATCAGGACTCGCCCAACCATTGTAGATGTCTGACATGAAAATCGAAGAAATCAAACAACTATTGATGAAGATATAAGAATTTCATATTTAAACCATGAGAAAGTAAAGACCTTGCCACTTCCTGGTCCAGCAACAATGATTAGAGGGATTGAAATGTCACTACAAGCTGCCTCCTGTTGTCTATCATTCAATGACTCTACATACTTTATATAATCCTCAGGCATGTTCCTGATATCTGTTGCCTCCAACTTGCTCCCAGTATTTGTGGCTTTGGAGCTTTTTGGCTCCTCTACTTCACATTCTTGATTACCAGTTGAATTCAGAATGCGTTCAAGTTTAAAAGTTTCATCTGAACTGACAAGATTTGAATCATCAAGTTTGCTGTTCTTTGATCTTTCTGCTTCACTTTCTTGATTGCCCGTTGACATCAAAATGCATTCATGTCCTGAACTATCACTAGAAACAACTGGATTTAAGTTATCATCCTTGTCCAAGTTGTTTATGTAATGATTTTCAATCGGAACGCTGTTGAACCTCTTAATTTCAGGCTTTCCTTTTGAGTTTTGCTCACATAAAGCATCTATTTCGTCCAAAATGTGTTCATCAAAATCATCATCTAGCACAGTTGATGAAAAAGATGACTCACTCAAGCCAGAAAATTCAGGTTGCTTCACTGGAGTTTTATATGTATCCAACCAAACCATGCTTTCCACTTGAACACTTTCGCCGTCTTCGCTTACTTTAGCTTCAACTGATTCACTTCTATTGCTAGACAACTTAAAAGTTTCAACTGTTTGAAATCGTGTCTCACACTTAGTCCTTGCATTGATGCTGCTATCAAGTTCACTGACTTGTGAGCCCTTAACACTGGTATACCCACTGAGTGTTTTGTTGGAACCCTTCCCATAGATGGGAGACGGAGTGTTCATCGGGATCTCAGTAAGAGGAAACCTTTTATCACCATCAATCCGATCCGAGGATGTAGTTTTCTGAGCCTTCCCAACTCTAGGAAAAGAGTACCAGATACATCAAAACATTAAACAAAGAGAAAGATTGTGACAAACATCAAACTTACTCTTGAAGCATGTAATGAACAAACAGATAAGCACACAAGGAAAAAAAACAAATTTCCAGATCAACTTAAATTGTTGGTACCTTTTGTTTTGCAAGGTTAATATATCTACCACATAATTCAAAATTAGAAGAAATCAGTGCATCGGAATTGAGTAATCAAGGAGCTATTAAATGATTTCATAACTAAGGGGAAGAATAGGACTCTTTATCACTATCAAAATTCATAACCTTTCGAAGGGAAAGGGAACTTAGATCATGGAATGTACGTACATACGAGTGGAATCTTGTCGACAGGCAAATTACTAGGGAGGACTAACTTTTTTCCAGTTGAGATATTGTGAATTCTATGCACAATTTTGGTTAGTGTAAATTATGATCCTAGACTAGAAGGAAGAGATACATGGTTAGCACATAAATTCGGATGTAGGTAATAATCTGTTCCGAAATTTCAATTCCACAGCATCAACTTGAAAGAGGTAACTTTAAATGGACAGTTTCTCAAGAGGCTTCTTCATAGCCTTAGTGTTCTCCTTAAGGAACTTCAAATGTTGCGTGACTTCACTTTTTGTAAACATCAGATTCCCCAAATACTTACTCCTTCCGTTTCAATTTGTTTGTATGGTTTTTTACTTGGCACGGATTTTAAGGAATTAAAGAAGATTTTTGAATCTTATGTCTTAAAAACTAAAAATATATACCAAAATGTCTTTTAATCTTGTGGTCTTAACCATGTCATGTGTAAAGTTAAATTAAAGAGTTACGGAAGAGACATTCTTCTTGAAAAGGACTAGAGAGAAAAAGTAAGACAAACAAATTGAAACAGAGGGAGTACTTTTTTTCAATTCCCCTTTCTGATTGGATTTTTTTTTTTTTTTTGGAATTCCCTCTTTCTGATTGAACCCTAAAAAATAAGTACAGCTAATGTGTCTACTTTATAGGTGGTCAAATTATCAAGAAGAAGCAACAAAGAATCAATTTGAAATTGAAGAAAGAAAAGCGTACTTATTGAGGGAGCAATGATGGAGTGGCCTTTTGCGAGCAAGAAGTGCCTTTGCAGCTTTGAACTTTGAAGAGATTCTTGCTTTCTGTTCCGCAGTTAATCCGCCACCACTTCCAACCACATTCTCCTTGTTGTTTACCGCTTCACTCATCTTGTTTCTACCTATCGCATGGAAGGAGAGTGAGAATCTTGTGAGGTTTTTCTTGACTGTGTTGCGCTCTTAATTTTTCCCTCCGATAATCAGAATGGGGGATTTTTCAAATTATGGGCTGATTTGACCCAGCCAACTTCTATTGGGCTATCTTCCCAGGAAATTAGGAAATTAGGTGGAGTGTCCCGAGGGGTGTGCATTATTTGGATTAAATCGAAAAAATCAAATCAAATCAAATCGAATTTTAATTTTGATTAATTTTTTAGATTTTAAATTTGGTTTCGGATTAAGAATTTGTTTTTTTGATTTTTTGGTTTGGTTTCGGATGTAGAAAAATAAAAAACAAAAAAAATAAATTTATATGTGTATATATAAAAAAAAAAAACTAATAATACTCTAATAAAAAATAAAAAAGGCAATTATGATTTAGTTTATATTTTATGTTTGGACATCTATTGATATACTTTTTAGGTATTGTGTTTTAATATTTTATTCGTGACTTATATTAGAAAGTATATTCAATTCATTCAATATTATTATTTCTCCTTGTATATAATTTTTATTTTTCTCAACATGCAAATATAACTTTGATTATGTTATTAATTATTAATATAACCGAATAGTCGAACCAAAAAAAACCTAACTGAATAGAGAAAAATCAAACCAAACCAAATTTATTTTGACTCGAATTGGGTTGATCTTTTACAAAATCGAAAACTGAAATCGAATAATACAAAACCAAATCGAAAAATTGAATGCACACCCCTAAGTGTCCCCAAAAGTGAGTGGTCTTCTAATGGACCCCTGTACTTGTTCGAGTTTGTATTGTGAACACATCTACTTAGCCCTTTGTCATCTGAACTCCTCAATCCATCAGAACACGAGATTTTAAAAAAAAATTTGACATGGCATCCTATGTGGCACAAACCACCCAGGAGTGTGTGATACGAACAAAAAAGGAGCGTGAGACCTTGTAAAAAGGGTCAAACGATCAAATTAGGACTTTTTTTACTAAAAAATAATTAAAACAAATTTTTAAAAAAAAGTGGCAGCTCTTTCTTCTTCCCCACCACACCCTTCATTCTTTCCCCATTTTCACCACTTTCAAGCTTCAATTAATATTTTAAGAAAAATAATTAGAAAACTTACAACGTTATTTCAAAAGTCAAATTAAAGAAAAAAATAAAATAAGAAAGGGGGGAGGAGATCTAAAAGGGGCCAAAAGAAGATAGACCCGCCACTATAGATTTGTCAATCCCTGGGTCAAAGACATCAATCACAATAGCCGTACAGATGAATAGTTGAGTTAGACGGGGGATAACGGTCGAACTATCAAAGAGGTGTGGGGTTTGTGTGTATCTGAAAAAGAGGAGAGAAATGAGGGATGGGTGGTGGTAGTTCTGATGAAAAGGAGAGCCGGGGTGGTTTGGGGTGGGGGGAGGGGGAGTTTTTGATTGAAAAGGAGAGAAAGGGAGTTGGAGTGGGTGGTTCTGATGAAAAGGGGAGAAGGGGAGGGACATTTTATTTAATTAATTTTTTAATATTTAATTTTTGATGTGTCATTAAAAAAAATGATGTGGAAATCGACGTGTACTCGATTGTGGTACACGCATCACTGAAAAGTCAAAAAAGGATCTAAAATTTTGTGTTGTGATGAGTTGAGGAGTTCAGATGATAAAGGGCTAAGTAGAGGTGTTCACAATACAAACTCGGACAAGTATAAGGGTCCGTTAGATCATTTTGCCTATTTTTGTCCCTTATAAGATTTTTTTTTAAAGACTAGCCTTTTTTTTTTATGTATAGCACAAATATATTTTTGCCCCTCTACACCATAACTCTCCATGTTCATTTGTCTCTCAATTATTTTTTTTAATTTCATTTTTCTTTTTAAAACATTTTCTTTTATTTTTTGTTTTTTTTCGTTTTTTCGTTTTTTCTCATACTTTTTTTTTCTTTTTTTTTTCTCTTTTTTTTTCTTCTCATTTTCTTTTTTCTCTAACTTTTATTTTTTTTCTTCTCTTTTTTTCTTCTTTCCATATCTTTATTTTTTTTCTTCTCTTTTTTCTTTTTTCTTAACTACTATTATTTTTTGCTAATGAACAGAAAGTTGGATAATTCACAAAGAGGATCTTCTTTCTTTGACATCGAAGTAAACCTAAAGGCGTGCTTTGTCGTTTGGAAATCCTTTGGAATAAATCCTGCCTCTAAGACAAGAGTTATAGAACATCTCATAAATCAAGACACAATGAGGTAGTATCAAGCCTTGTTCGTGGGGCATAACTTATTGTTTGAAAATTCTTGAGCTAAATTTTGCCTATCAGGCAAGAGTTATAGAGTATCTCATAATTAATTAATACACAATAAAGTAGTGTTAACTCTTGCCCATGGGGCGTAACTTATTTTTTGGGAGATCCTTTAGCTAAGTTTTTCCTCTAAGGCAAACGTGATAGAGCATTTCATAGATCAAGATACAATGTAGTAGTGTCAACTCTTTCCCATGAGGCGTAACTTGTTGTTTTAAAGTCCTTGAGCTAAGTCATGCCTCTAAGACAAGAGTTATAGAACATCTCATAAATCAAGACATAATGTGGTAGTGTCAACTCTTGCCCATGTGACGTAACTTATTGTTTGAAAGTCCTTGGGCGAAGTCTTGCCTCTAAGGAAAGAGTTATAGAACATCTCATAAATCAAGACACAATGTGGTAGTGTCAACTCTTGCCCATGTGACGTAACTTGTTATTTGGAAGTCCTTGGGCTAAGTCTTGCCTCTCAGGCAAGCGTTATAGAGCATCTCATAAATCAAGACACAATGTGGTAGTGTCAACTCTTGCCTATGGAGCGTAACTTGTTGTTTGAAAGTCTTTGGGCTAAGTCTTGCCTCTAAGGCAAGAATTATAGAATATCTCATAAATCAAGACACAATGTGATAGTGTCAACTCTTGCCATGGGACATAACTTGTTGTTTGAAAATCCTTGAGCTAAGTCTTGCCTCTAAGGCAAGAGTTATAGAGTATCTCATAAATTAAGACACAATGAAGTAGTGTGAACTCTTGCTCATGTGGTGTAAATTATTTTTTGGGGAGGTCATTGGGCTAAGTGTTGCCTCTAAGGCAAGCGTTATAGAGCATCTCATAAATCAAGACACAATGTGCTAGTGTCAAGCCTTGCTCATGGGACGTAACTTATTGTTTCGAAGTCCTTGGGCTAAGTCTTACCTCTAATTAAAGCAAGAGTTATAGATCTCATTAAAAAATAAAAAAATAAAGGTTGAGAAAAATGACCCAAAAAAAGAGAAAAGAAAAATTTAAAATCAAAGAAAATAAAAAAGAGAAAAATAAAAAAATAGAAGTTGAAAAGAGAAAAGGAAAAAAATAAAAGAAAAAATAAAGATTGAGAAAAATAAAATGAAGAAAAGATGTCAAAATAAAAAATTAAAGAAAAATAAAGGTTGAGAACAATGAAAAAAAAAGAGAAGAGAAAAAAAATTAAATAAAAAATAAAAAAATATTTTAAAAAGTAGAATTGAGAGGAGAAAAGAAAAAAAATAAAGGTTGAGAAAAACAAAAAAAACATAGAAGAAAAAAATAAGAACAAAAAATAAAAGAAAAATAAAGGTTCAGAAAAAAAAAGAGAAAAGAAAAATAAAAAAGAGAAAATGAAATAAAAAATGAAAGTTGAGAGGCAAATGAGCATGGAGAGTTATTTAAAAATACTTGAGGTATAGAGAGATAAAAGGTAGCTGTTCTATATATAAAAACGAAGGAAGACTAGTTTTGTAAGATTTTTTCTTTTGGGGTACAAAATAGCAAGACCAGCTCCTATGAAAGCCATTTAAGTAGTTCACCCCTATCTTTGAGCCTTCCACATCTGATTCTTTTTTGGGGTTTTTTCAAACAAAAAATACGAAAAAAAATCAGAACGAAAAATGTCCATTATCTAATGGATAGGACAGAGGTCTTCTAAACTTTTGGTATAAATTCAAATTTTATTGGACAAATTTATTTTTATATATATTATAAAAATTTGGGTAAACTACTTAAATAATCAGACATCCTTACTATAACTATTAAATATCTCTCTACTTTAAAATAATTACATAATCTTTCACTAAATATTTTCTTACCAAATTTAATCTATTCGTGCGTATTTTCTCTTCATTTGTCTCACTCCTCTCTCTATTTGACTAGCTAATCCCAACAAATCATCAGCAATAGCACTCATCATCATATTCTCCCTCAAATAATGAGTAAACATATTCACATCAGATTTATTCAATCATTCATTTCTATCCAAGGATCTAATTCGACATTGCCTGAATATGCACAGTTAATGATTGACGTAAGAATGATAACAGTGAATTATCTAAGGATGGAGTGGGGGGTAGTTGGGTTGTGGTGGTGGTGATAGTGGTTTTCGATGAAATTCTGGTGAGTTGAGAATTTTTATTTTGAATGCAGATTTGAGATTGTTGCATCTGTACACAAAATCGAAAGGAAATTACATCAAAGACATTAGCAACAAAAAAGGAGATCACAGATATGTTTGTGGTGGTGATGGATGATTCACAAACCACCGTATCGATAACGACGATGATTGGATGATGATGTTGATTGCAGATCTGAGTTTATTGCATCTGTGCACGGATTTGAGATATGAACACATGTATCTATCACATATATTTGTTTGTGGTGGTGGTAGATGCTTCACCGGCCACTAGATCAGTGACAACTGTGATTGAACGATGATATTGAATGCAGATCTGAATTTATTATATATGAGCATGGATCTGAAATACGGACACATATATCTATCTATAAATACAACTTGTCAATATTAGATACATGTATTTTTAATATCAAATATATGTATGTATGTTCCCAAATATATATATGTATTTGGATAAGTGTATCATTCTTCTTCTCCATCTTCGTCTTTTTATTCTTCTCTTTCTAAATATCTTTATCTTCAATGTTGGTCGAAAGTTGAATATGATAAAACATCTTTCCTCTATGTTGTTCAAAGAATCATTTATTGGGGAAAAGGGGGGCTAAAGAGAATATCAAGATAATTGCATTCTTTTTTGCAAGTTTGTTTTAATCATAAAAAATCAATAATTATTATCGACTATAATATTAATTTTATGCAAATGAAGGTAATGAACTAAGTCACCTGAAATAACAGTTATGATCGTGACCAATATGATTACTCTCTCTATTTATTCTAATTTTTCAGATAACATGTTTAAAATCACAAGATGCATTTTGGAACATCTGATACATAAATACATGAAATTATAAAATTTAGATACACAGATACATGAAAATACGAAACTCAAATATACTGATACATGAAATTATGAAACTCAGATACACAATACATGAAATCATAAAACTCAAATACATGAAATTATAAAATTCAGATACATAAAATTATGAAATTCAGATACTAGTGATATAAAGTGTAAATACAAAAACTAGTGTTTCAGGGAGTAATTAGCTCCTATACTAGTGAGTTTCCTATTGTTTCCTTTAAAAATTTCACGGATTAATTTTTGGACCCCCATTTAAGTAAATCTCGTTTTCAATTTATTTTTATATATTTATTCATTTTAAATTTAAAATATTTTATCTTTTCTGTACCTTTCACTTTTTAGTTGCAATTTTAGAGGATTTTTTTACATTTTCTCCGTCTTTCGACCCTCATTTTTCTTTTCAATTTGTTTAACTTTTTTATTTTTCGTTTTTGCATTATTAAGAATTTATAGTATTAATTTTATAAGCTTATACTATTATTTTTGTATCACGATTAATTTTTTGTCTTGAATTTATTTGAAATGAATTTATATTATGCTATATGATTCATATATATTTGCAAAGTGAATTTTTTATAAAAGTTATTTGTATGAGATTATGTTTATTCAGCTTGAAAATAATTTTTTTCTGTTTTCAATGGAGTATCATGCATATACCTGCTTGTTTGCAATAAATTTTATTTTAACTAAACATTAAAACTTTTGCACATGATTTATGAGTTATTTTTGCAGTGAACAATCATACAGTTATGCCTGAAATTAGAATTTTAACTGGTTATTAGAATATTTTTGTTTGAATCCTTTTTAGTTGATTTTTTTTGCAAAGAAATCTCATGTGTGTATGTCAACCTATATTTAACAGAACTATATATAATGACTTAAGAAATTAGACTTGACCCAATTAAAACAGGTAATCAAAAAGATAACTCACCCAACCCTCTAAGCTATTTAAGCCCTAAATTAGCCCACCTTCTTAATAATCAACAAATAAAATTAAAAGAGAGGGAGGCCTTGAAATTAAAAGAAAAAAAATAGTGTTTTGAGAATAAAAATCAACGACGCTGATTTCAACTAAAAATTATCCAACGACAGAACTCTTAAAAAAATATATAGTGCAGAAGAAAAGTGAGAGAAATAGAACCATTAAAGATTCTTTTTCCTCCCTCAACCTTGCACAAAGTACTTTATATAACTCATCTATCTTGTTAAGTGATCTTGATTTTAGAAAGGAGTAGTTACTGTCCAGAATATAATATTTGATAACATGTATAATTAATTAGGCTTAGAAGAGGTAGAAGTATAAGTTGCTTTAATTTTTTAACATCTGAGAAAAGGAGAACAAATTTTATATTTAAAATATTTAGCCAAAACAAGGGATGGCAATAGCTAGAGAATAGATCTAGTAACCTGATGAACTTGAGTTAATTGTGAAAAATTAGTATCTAATGAATTCACCTTGGACTTATATTATATTATATTTTTTAAATAATTAATATTTCAAGGAAGCAATTGTTGGAAGCAAATTGAAGCTATTCGGCAGGAGTATTGTGAGTTAAAATTCTTTTATAGTTGACTTTTAGCGGTAGAACATTTTAATTCATTTTTTTGCATTGAAATGATTTATCTAGAATTAATTTCTTGCACTAGAAAAGCAATAGTATGAGCAAGTATTTAAAAATATACTGAATCACCTTTATCATAATTTTATACACTGATTACTCTTGAATTTATTATATTTTTGATATATACTGTTGGATTCAAATTTGACACAAGAATGATATGAATATATGTTATATTTAAAAAATTATTTCAGGAAGATTGACAAAAAGTTAACTTTGTCAATTTCACCATTATCTAACGTTGAGATTGTTAAACTTGGTGCACCTTATAAAAAAATTAGTGTTGTACAAAGATCCTCTAAAAAAAAAACTTAACTGACGAGGTAATCAGATGACTATGATAATTTCGTAGTGTCAGAAAGTATACTCAATACTGACATAAAAGAATAAATAATGATGTGATTATTTTGATTAACCAGGCTTGAATTCAGTTTATACAGGAATTGCCAACTTGATTGAAATAAGCTATTGTGATGATTTATAAATTGCATGATTTTTTATATATGCTTGTCCCAGGTAAAACACTATGATTGATATTACTAATCACTCTGCGAGACTGACTTCACTCTTTCTTCTTTTTTTTCCTTTCAGATAATTTAGCTGAGGGTGACTCTTAACTTTGACATCATGATAGATCGAGTTGATCTCAAATTCAATAAGCCTTGCACTAACTTTGCATGGGTTATCATTTTATTTAGACTAACATAATATATTAGTCTAGTTAAATCTTAGAGTCTTGCTCTTTGAGTCGGTTCTATACGTTTGATTTTTATTTGTGCGAGTAAAGGTCTGATTTGAAATTTTTAAAATTTTGTGAAAGTCACTGACTTTGATTTTGATGGTCTCTTAGACTTAATATGATAGTATTCTAGTGTGTTAAATTTTTATTTGCCGAGTATTGACAAATTTAAAATTTTAAATTGCTTTTAGTGCAGAAAAAATTCTGTCAATTTTTTAATGTGAACATGACCCACTTATTCCATTGGCTTAGGCTTAGACTTGGGCTTATTGAGCGTCGATCATGGCCTAGGTGAATCATGACACTTTCAGGCACATGCACATTTGAATGAAGTCTCATGCGTTTATGACTGAAGATCAATTTATTTGCGATATATTTTTTAAAATTAAGCATTCAAACTTTTACACGTGACTTATGAGCTATTTTTACAGTGAATAATTATGTGATTATGTTTGAGATTAGGGTTTAACTGGTGTTAAGATTTTTTTTGTTTTGAATTAATTTTTTTTTGCAACGAAGTATCATGTGTGTGCGCGTCTGGTATCAATTGAACTTTTAGACATATATTGTCACGATTCAACTATCGAACCGTGTGGGCACCTACTCTAATCCACCTTGATAGGAGAACTCTTACCACCCGAACCAACAGGTAATGCGAAAAAAAGAAATAAAACCATGAAAACAACCTTTTTAATACAAGAAAATTGTTTACAATATTCGAGAAAAATAACCTATTTACAAATTGAAGGCAGCCCTCCCTAGAACCTAGTCTAAGCCGGTACAAGAGCTACTACAAGAGTGATGCAAAAATGAAAGAAAACACAACTCCCACCATAGAAGCAAGAAGTAAGAGCTGCTGGAGAATCACCGTCATCCTGAAACTGTGAAACATCACCAACCCTGCAACCAGACTATACCCAAAAAGGTATAGCAAGAGTAGAATCAGTATAAACACACGTACTGGTAGGCATCATCGGTCAACCCGAATCCACTCATACCATCATATAAGAAATCAAGGAAAATACATGATTAATTACAATAGTCAACCCTTCAACATTCACCTTACCATAACCCAATATCAACCCAAGCCTGCCTATTCCTTAGACTTCCCAAGTCACCCTGACACCTAGACTTCCCAAGTCACCTTGGCACCTAGACTTTCCAAGTCACACTTGGTACCTAGACTTCCCAATTTACACTTGTCATTACCCGACATTTATGCTCATACCTGGGCTACCATTCTTTTACCCCAGCCAATCACTATGACTCAACCACCCAGAGTAAACCCCACTACTTAGTGACGTAGATCACAACCATCGTACCGCCACCTACTAGTAAAAACCGTCCCAATGACCCCAGGGCCATACTTGACAAGTAACCACAACCAACATTATAACCAGACCTCAAGTCTCCTCCTTAGCTTATCAATCGCACGTAACAAGTCTAACCGACATTGACAAATCTCAGTGACAACAAATATATATCCTTTTTACATAATCCGGACCAACAAGAATCCCTAGGACATCATCTATGCCAATAACATGTGACCCCGGTTCGCAGAAGAACCACCTTGTCACTTAAGCATACTAACCCGGTCCTTCAAGGATCAACTATACGCTAAATAATAATAACTCCCGGCCCTCTCAGGAACCCAACATGTAAGGAACAACAATCACAGATATATCCGGTTCACTGAAGGAACCAATATGTAATGAAACGACAAGTTAAACTGTAACATTATAATTCCATACTCTCAGTCTTCCTTCTAAACTTATCAATCACATGGAATAGGTTCCACAACCAACTTAAACAACGAACAAGTAAGAATACCATGTACCCTTTTTATCTTTCTTGGACCGACAAGGATCCCTACACCGACACCTAGTGTTAACATGCAATGCCTGGACCATCCTAGGACCATCCCCTATATTTAAGTACAATAACCCGATCTCTCAAGGACCAATATAATCACTCACAAGTCAAGAATACAACCTGGCCCACTCATAAAACCATTGACAAACACAACCAATAATACATATTAAACTTGTACCAGGCGTGGTACCCGAGCCAACCAATATAGAACCTGAACCAGGCGTGGTACCCGAGCCAACCAATATAGAACCTGAACCAGGCGTGGTACCCGAGCCAACCAATATAGAACCTGAACCAGGCATGGTATCCGAGTCAACCGTTAGTATTCCTGTATCAGGCGTAGTACCCAAGCCAACTGTTAGTATTCTCGTACCAAATGTGGTACCTGAGTCAACCATTAGTATACTTGTACCAGGCATGGTACCCGAGCCAGCCGTTAGTATTCCCGTATCAGGCGTGGTACCTGAGTGAACTGTTAGTATACCCATACCAAGTGTGGTACCCGAGCCAACCGAATGTCACACCAAGTCCAATCAATCACAATCAATGAACAAACATACTTGTAAAACCAACAAGCAAACAAAACAAGTTCATTTTACAAGACTGATTACCGGACAACTAGACATTTACAAATCATTCCCTAAACATGCAACTCATACATTACTAAGAAATAGTACATGAACACATAATACACATTTAGAAATCAATAACCATCACCTACCCCCATTCTGGGTACATAAACTTAACCTTGAAATCCCGTCCAAAGACTAACCCCGGTTCACCCCTTAACACATACTAGTAGATACACTCATTCCTGACCCTCCTATTAGGATCGAAATACAACATGGGGAAACCTCCCCTAACCTTGGTAATTCAACCATTTACGATATTCTACTTTTTATACCAATTCATTTCCCAGAACTTTCGTTCCTTTCACAGTCATTTAATTACCCAAGCCTTTCTGATTTCCCGAACCTTCCCAATATTCTAGTCCCTGGATTTTATCATCATACAACACCTAATTAATCATAACAACCCGAAATATTACCACAGATTATTACAATTCAACCATTTCTAATTCAACCAATTCACTTGCAATAATTCTCCTCTAGACTCTGTGCCCGAAGGCCTAGGCATGAATTCTACCTTTCAATCTATACAATAAATACGAAATGAAAGCAGGTCAATCTACTCAATAAAGAAAGCCTAGCCTACCTGAACGCCAAGCAACTGCGTAGTGCAATTTATAGCTCCATGAAGGCATTCCCTGATGATTTGACATGCCCAAATCCATGGTTTTGCATTCTTTTAGCTGGAATCTCTCCTTTCCATGACTCCTAAGCCTTGGAGCAGCCTAGAAGGGTTATTGAAGTAACCTCGTCTATTTTAGGGATGAATGAGAGAGTGAAAATATAAAACTCATTTTTGAGTTTTCTGATCCCGTCGTTCCGCTATAATGGTCCATGCTCCACCATAGTGGTACTGCCGTAGCGGAACCGATTGCTATAGCACTGCTGACCAAGGTTGACTTCCGCTATAGTGGTAATTTCTGTGCTATAGCGGAGATTGCTATGACGCAGTGTCAACCGCCATGGCGGTTGACATAGGACAGAAAGTCATAAAGTTCCCCAAAAATGCCCATTTTACAACATACTTTAAATTTCGATATTTCAAAATAACCCCTTCATGTCAACCTCGATACCGAGAGTTTTAATCACCCAAATTCACTTCTGAAAGATCTGTTGGACTCCTTTATGTCTTAGCTAATAGAAAATCTATCTCAAACTTAGACATTTTACCCAATACCTTCTCGGATTTCCCTAGACTTTACCTTGCTCAGAATTCATCCGAGACTAGCCTAACCCAAGATTTCCAATTCCTCAACCGGAAAGTTTTCTAACTCGATTTTTCGTATGAATAACCCACCCTATACGAGGTACCTTTTAATAACGACTGACTAGGTCATTACATATATGCATAAGTATGAGTAATTTTCGAATGAAAACTCACGTGTTTATGATTGAGGATCAATTTGTTTGTATTTTATTTTTTTAGTCTGATCTTAACGTGATTATTTTAAAATAGATAGCTCTCAAATTAGGTAGAACATTTAAAGATCTTGAACCTTCATTTTCAGTACCCACTCAAATTGGTGATAGATATTTTGAGAATGCGCATGGATTTAAATGCAATGATTATTGAAAAGGTGATTATAATTTCAACAATCTAATCAATAATTTTATGAGTGCTTCAAATAATCTGGTCCTTTCGATAATATTGTCAACTTACTAACAATGAAAGCTAACATGAAGCTTGTTCATTGTCTCAAGTTATCTTGCATTTTTATTGATAATCGAAATGTGATTAGCTTTAAAATTTTCACTTTAAGAGACTTTTATATAACGAGTGAGTTATCAATCAATCCTAATAATTTTGATGTGCCACCAAAAATAGAATGTAAGAATTATAATCGATATTTTAAAAATAAAATTATAAAATTGAATAATTTTCGTACAATATTTGAGAATGAAGCTAAAGCCTGCTGGTAAAGTTAAAAATTAATTGGACTCTAAAGAGTATTTTATGAGACTTGTTAAAAATTTTATTATTGAATTTATAATTTAGATAGTCGTGATGAGTATTAATTGAGTAATTACTATTTAAATATAGTTAAAAATATAAAAACATTTTTGATTTATGGGATAATGTGTGTTTTGAGAGACTGATATACTCTGTGAAAAGTGAATTTGATACGATTAAAAAAATGGTCCATCTTCAAAGTATTTTGTGTTGAAATTTTCTTTCATAATTTGTGTTGAAATTTTCTTTCATGATTTTATGAGCTTTTTTTCAATACTGTCATGATTAATCAAGGGTAGACAAAATAGTGTCCCCAAAATCCTGAATTATTCGAACATAGGGACTCTAGCATATGCGATCATTCATGATAATTTCTTTTAAAATAATGAGGTAAGTTCTATGTTTTGTCATTTTTTCTGTTGTAGTCTTATGTTGATAAATAATTTTTTTGCCTTGTTTATTGTTGTAATATGTATTTATATGTGTTAAATAGATTTTTGGGAGAATTATGCATCAAGCAATTATCCGCGTGAAGTAATGCCTATAATAAATGAATTCCTTTTTTTTCAAAGAAAACTCAGCGTGACTGATTCAATAGGCTTTGATGATGTGTTGGTAAATGCAATAATCAAAGTAAAATTATTATTTTTCATAAGTGAAGTGAATCTATTATTTTTCATCTTGCTCTAATAGTTTGTCTTTATCTTCTCTAGTGGATAACCAAGAAGTTAATCGATCAGTATCATTTTATTGTGAATAATATCATAGCTCAGTAGAATGATCAATAATTTAGTATTGTTCAAGATATTACTATAGTAATGAATGTTAGATTAATGCTTATGTACACATGTGTGAGTAATTTCATTATTTTTTTACAGTGAAATCTCATGCGAATAAGTTTGAATTGAAGTTTCTATTTGAAATCATAGATCAATTTTATATTTAAATTTTTAGATATATACGCCTGAGGGTTAGGTTTGTGATGAACCTTCTGGTCATCTTCGCATTTACGCATTCATTGTACTGTTAGAACTTTTCTGTAGCGATTTCAAGTCATTTATGGCTTGCTGAGATAGGTAGTTCAGTGCCCTAATCGTTCGTTTGGTTGTTTTGGGCGTTTGCCTATTTTAGAGCCTTAGCTTAGAATATCATTGACTTTAGTCAACATTCTTATCTAACGTGCTCAAAATCGAATTCCGACAGTTTTGTTAGCTCCAGAGCATTGAGTTTGGTCTAGTTGGACCTTTAGTGAGGCCTGCGAACTTTTGGTGTGGGTTTTTGTGTTGCTTTTTCTGTTTTCAGGCCATTTGGAGTTGGAAGTGTAACCATGGTCAGCTTTCAATGATCGGAGTATCGGACTCAAAATCCGATGATTGCATTAGCTCTAGAATGATGAGTTTGGATTAGGTAGATGGTTGGTTCGGGTCTCGGGTGTCCCGAGCTTATTTCGAGTGTTAGGTTGCTTGTTGGTTAGTGTTGACTTAGGTCAATATTTCTCTAAAATGACCTCGTATGGAAGTTTCGTTGATTCTGTTGAGTCCAGAACATCGTTTCCACTGTGTTAGCATTATTGATTTTCGATTATCAATTTTTGATTGTGCCAGGAATACTCCGTAGAGTTTTGGGAACGTTGCAGATTTTGCTGTTATGGGTGCAGGCCTCAGGCCTTAATCGCGATTGCGATCTTCTCTCTTCGAGACCGTGATGAAGCACTTGGTCCCTTGTTCTTCGCGATCGCGTGATCGCCTGTCGCGATCGCAATAAAGCTTCTCCCCTTTTGTTCTTTGCGACTGCATGGCTAGTCCTCGCGATCGCGATGGTCTAGCCAGCGTGGTCCTCGCGACCGTGAGTGGTCCCTTTGTGATCGCGATGAAGGACCCCTGGGTAGTATATAAACTCTTAACTTCGTCTTCTTCACCCAAAATACGATTTCTCCATTGATAACAACTCTAAACTTAGTATTTGATCAATTCTTGGTGTTGGAGTGCATAATTCTTGCTTGTGATCGTTCCTCCATCATAATTGGTGAGTTTTATCGACTATTTTTTCATTGAATTCGCTCATTTGATTCATCTATTGTTCTTATAATGGGCTGGCTGGTTTGAGCCAATTCCTTGGCCAAATTCTCTCCAAAATCTAAGCATGCACACCTTGGGGTGTGGTGATCATTATGCGCTTCTTCATTTCTGGC
Source organism: Jaltomata sinuosa (assembly GCA_003996215.1). Taxonomy (NCBI): domain Eukaryota; kingdom Viridiplantae; phylum Streptophyta; class Magnoliopsida; order Solanales; family Solanaceae; genus Jaltomata; species Jaltomata sinuosa. Next base: position 95,705 of record QJPP01000665.1, on the reverse strand, counting down.
TTTGGGTTGTGAGGCCCACGGACCCATCGGTGACTCAAATTTTGACTCAACTATTATTATAGAGATATGGATGTTGTTGAACTCGTCTTGATATATTATTTATATTTGTGATAGTTTGATTATCATTCGGAGCTTCTCGGAGTGATTCGGGCTTGGATATTGTTGTCCCAGCAGCTTGTCATTGGACGATAATTAGGTTACAGTTTAAACTCTTTAGACTTTACATATATAGGATAAAATTATACTTATGGGCATCCTTCGGTTGGGTTTATTAGTTGGTACCACAGACCTTGACCGCTTTATTCACGTCTGATTACTTTTCTTCCTCCGATGTTTGGAGTATTTATCTTATACGCTCTATTCAGCCTTGTGGTCCTGTGAGGCCTTATATTGACTCTGGAACATAGATGGTGGGAAATTTGGAATGTCCATGAGTCTCGAATATTGTTATTATTATTATAGAGCTGGCTATCTGTGCTGTAGAATGATTGGAGCCTGTGCAGGCCCGATAGGTTGATTGTGAGCCATTGGGCTATTGATTGTGATTGAGCATGCCATTATCATGAATATAAAATGATTTTCTCCATGATTTTACTATGGTTTTGGCTTCGGGCCTCCTATTAATGATTTTTAAATCTTGCATAGCCCGTGGGGCCTATTTTCGGTAAAATTGATTATGAAATGGACCGGTATCATCTTATTGGATGTTCTTCGGGTAAGAAAAGTTAAAAGAAAGATTTGCTACAGTTTTCCTACTATATACTTGACCCGGTTAAACTGAGATGCTAGATTGACCCTATTAAGGATGAGAAATGATATTAGACTCGGTAAAGCTGAGCATCAGACTGGATTTACTACTGTTTTAAACCCAGATACACCCGGGCACCCTTGAAGGGGGTTTATGAGACTTATTTCATTGATTAGACCTAGATAGGATTAAGGCATGCATTTTTGAGCATTCGAGTACTAGTTTGGATCCGGTGGCACTCCGGACTGATACTTTGAGGTTAGAGTGTAGTATGTAGTCTACGAGTAGACCTCCATGGATCCTGTCATTCTGGACTAAGTGCTACAGGCAAAAAGGTGACCGGTTGTAGGGGTGTACGGTGGAGTAGGTGTGCTCGGGAGAAGTACTTCCATGAATCCCGCCTTTATTGAACCTTTGGGGCACCGGAGAGGATAACACACTGACATTGCGGTTGCACTTAGTTCAGCATATCATATCATGTCATTCATTTGTGTGAGGTACCACCCTTGTTTACTGTTTGTTAATTGTATGCTCCGGTAGTATGGAATGCCGGAGGGTTTGTCTTCACTTGTTTGTGTTCCTTAGGTGTATGGCGCCCGTGGGACTGTAGGTAGACTTATTGTTACTATTTTGCTCTATTGGTTCGTATTGTGGTTCTTATGACTTTGGATATTATTAAGGTCAAATTTGGACTTTCAGTTGTTAAATTCTTACTTGAGATTAATATGTTTATTTGGGTTATTGTATCTTGTATTCCAGCATGATTATCATTATCTTTTCTCTCCTTTTCTATCCATTTGAGGTTACTGGTATATCGCCTACTTTCTAAACTCTTCTTTATATACTGGTTATTGCGAGGATTCCGAGTATGTGTTTCTTTCTTTCGCCTATGATTGTGTTATAGTAGCTAGCCATGTATGTTGTTCCTGTTTGTATTCCTTCCGTGCTAGCTTCAGTGTGCTTATTCATTGCCTTCTGTGACTACTTGTTTCTATTCTGCTTATTACTGCTCTTTTATCTTATATGTGCCCAGTCGGCCTATGATACCTATTGGATACCGGTTGCTTTGCAATTGGTGCTCATACTACACTCTGCATCTTCTGGTGCAGATCCTAGTATGGGCCATCACTGCTAGATCGTGAGATTCGTGCTTGGAGATCTTTTGGACTATCCAGGCTGAGGGTGAGCTCTTGGCAGTCGGAGCTTAGCTTTTGTTTATGTTTTGTATCATGTACTCCGTTACTACTCAGAGACACTTGTGTATATTATTTTGGATGCTTCATACTCCTTATATGTAGTTCCGGCTCTATACTATGATACCAGGTTTTGGAGTTTGGTTTAGCTTCTGCATATGTATATATATTCCTGTTATCTATCTTTTCATCTTGTTCCTTTGCTTCCGCTTGATTATATCATTTCTTCCGCTTAACTGTTAGCTAGTAGCCCATTACTAATCGTTCTGAGCTATGGGGATTGATTCGCTTACTGGGGGGTTGTAGGTACCATCATGACCGAGAAATCGGATTGTGACAAGGTTATTTTTCACTGAAGTTTTATATGCACATGTTTGAGTTCAATTTTATTTTTAAAACTTTTCAGACATATGCGATTGAGTGTTAAATTTTTTTTAGTGAAATTTCATGCGCACACATAAGAATTTAACTTTTGTATTTAAAATATATCAGACATATTTTATCTAATGTTAGGAGTTTTTTCCAGTGAAGTTTCATGCAGACATGTCTGAATTCAACTTTGTATTTAAAATGTCTTAAACATATGTGACTGAGTGCTAGAATTTATTTTAGTGAAGTCTCATATGCACATGTCTGACAATGTCAATATATACGTCTGAGCTGATTGTACTATTTTTATAAGTCTATCTTGATGAATTTGAAGCAAAATTGAATACACTTATTAATTTATTTGATAAGCAACAAATAAGTAAAGAGCAAGTGAATGCTAAAGATTCTCAATCAAATCATGATGGTCGTAGGATGAGTTATGGCCATAAAAATGTAGGCACATCGATTATTATAGATGCATCTGGTGTTAATGTTGCTTCAGTTAAAGTTGGTTAGAAATTTAATGTTTGCTCAGTACCTAAATCAGATCATGATGGTAAGAGGTTGAGTTATGGATAAGGATCTGCTGAAACTTAAAGTCCAGTGCATATCTTAGGAACTGAAGACACAACTGAAGTTGATGTTGTTTGAGTGCAAGTTAGTAAAAAAAGCAATGTGTAATTGATTCCTGAATCATCTTATGATGGTAGGAGGTTCAGTCATGGCGACGAATGTGTGAAAAGTCTAAGTTCAATAATTTATTTTGAAATTGAATAAAGTATATCGGTAGGTGATGCTGATATTGTTTTAGTTGATGTTGCTTTTATTATAGATATAACGATTTGTTCCGTCTTTATACTAAAATTAGGGCATAAGTACCCGGCTATATAAGTTCTTAAATGAAAGTAAATAAAATCTCAGGGTAGGGTAAATTTTAATGAAAATCTGGTATCATATTCTTATGTGATGATTTTAAATTCGTGATTCAAAGATTGATGTTGTGGTGTCCATTTATGAATAGTCGACTAATATAGAATCTCGTAGAAAGTTTTAGGATGATAATCGGTTTCATAGAACTTTAATTATGATAGTTACCGTGTTGAAATTAATTCATGATATCTAGAATTTAAAGTGTATTGTGAAATGGAATGTTTTAGGGTGAGTCCCGACATTTTATTTTTGATAGTCGCTGTAATGAGGCGAACACTCGTCATAGCTAGTCCACCATAGCAGATAAATTTTTACCATAGCGGTCAAGGAACTGCTGTAGCAAGCCAAGTCCGGCCACAACAACTCACCATAGTGAGACGCGGCCCGCCGTGATAAGTGACAGGGTAATTTTACAAAACTTAAGTCAGTTATCAAAGTTAATTTTCACAAACTCTAAGTTGTATTCCAGAGAATCAAGAGGCAATTTTTTCAAGAGTTAGGATATTTTCCTTTGTTCGAGGTAAGTTACTTCATAAACCTCTTTGTTTATCAATCATTAATCCTTGTGAAATCATTGGATTGAAAATTAATGATGGAATTGTGGATTTAGAGCCTTGAAAGTATGAAAAATGGGAAAAACCCTATGTGTAGGTGTAATTTCACCTAGAATTGATCCTACAATGTTCTTTTATGATTTCTAGCATGAAATTGATAGTTTTAAATATGATTAGGACTAATAGGGAACCTTGAATTCTATAAAGATGAGACTTTTAAGCGTAAAAATTGCTAAAATTAGATTAATTTGATTAGAACCTTTTGAATCTTGATCACACAATTATTGTGAGACTAGTTAATGATTAATTGACCCTTGAAAAATTCTATAGACCTCAAATAAGGGTAGAATTAGGGGATTAAATTTTTAAAGTCTGAAATGAAGAGTAAATGATTAATTACTCTTGTACTTGTTATGTGTAGACTTTGAACGCTCTGAGGCGTTAAGAAAAGGTAAGACAATTACCAAATAACTTGTGGGGTGATAATTCTTCACTCGAGGTAGATTATGATTTAAATTGAAGTTGAGACTTACTTTAATACATGTATGTGATTGAATTACTTAACTTGTGATTGATCTTCAGACATGTTTGAATGATGATTGTTTTCAGATTGTGCTTGAACGAATAAGTTATGTATACATGAACTGGATAATGAACTTGAAATGATTAAGTATATGGGTAATTAATGTACTGTGATATATCCTGAGAGGTAGACTTGGAACCATAGGTTCACTATTATTAGGTTGGAACATGTACCACGAGCCGGTACATGTATTGTTGTCCTTTTGGTTATTGTTGATTGGGTACTATGAGCCAGTATGATTATTTTTATATAAATCAGGTACCACGAGCCAGTATGGTACATGGACCATGGCGCGTCCCCTGCAAGTCATGGCTGGTTGGGCAAAAATAAGACCCTTTAGTATGTGTGTACACTATTTTTTTATATTATTTTATTTCATGGTTAGATATGGTGAGATGGTATTGAGAGCTGAGATGAGATTAGAGGTATTGATTGTATTGAGAAATGATTAGGTGGACATAGATTCCACGTGATTTATTTATTGAAAGTGTTTACCCTTACCTTGTTGTGGTGATATTCGGTGATTTATATGAACTTGTCACTAATGTTATTGACTTGACTTGGGATGACTATCTGTTGACTGATTTACATGCTAAGTGTTGAAGTGACTTTTACTTGTTATTTAGTTTGATTATATACTTGTTTTAAACTGAGTCGGTCTATGGTACCTACCAATACATGGTGTTTTGTACTGATACTATCATGTACTCTTCTTTTATTGAGTGCAGACCGTGTTTCAGAGGCTCAGACACAACTTCATCTAGACTAGGCGGCTGACACTAAATTCAAGGGTGAGCACTATATCTCAGACTGCCGTGGATCCTCTCTTGGTTATTGTCCTTATTTAAGATGATGAGACTCTTTATTATTTATTTTTGATATCATAGATATTGATTATTGTACGAGTTTGTTTATGATAATTTTCAGTTCTTGGGGATGTAATAGATAGTCAAATTATTTTGCACTTATTTCATTAGTTTTTGACTATTATTTTATAGTAAAGTTGGTTTTATATTTGTTCTTCTAGAATTGGATAAGTGTAAGATTTAAGGTGCGAGTTAGATGGTTCTCCACCAGAGGGTTAGTGTGGGTACTACTCATGGTCATTTGAATCATGATAATAGAAGATCTTAGGATAAATTGAAGGTGATGCTCTTCTTCTGATAAATTATTTTTATGTTTGCAACATGTTGATGCGTGTGTATATATTTTAGGAAGAAATACTATTACCATATTGCAAATTACTTTTCAAAGCTAAACTACAGATAACTGATCTAACCTTCAATGATTTAATTAATTCAGCGTATGCAACATTTTCTAGGAAAGACTTTCATTAGTATGATTTAAATTCTTTTACGAAATAACTTGCAACGTACATAAAAAGCCTTCAAGGTTCTTGTTTGACTTCATGGACACAAGTTGATAAAGTATTTTCATCAATATGAATATCCAAAACACATAAACTCACTATCAATACATTACTTTTTGAATGTGATGGAGTTTAAGAAGAAAGTAATTGATGTATATAATTCGTACTATGAAAAAAAATGATAAATCAATGAGTCTTGTAAAAACTATGCAAAATTAATTTCATACTTATTTAACACCATGTATTTTAAAAGTGATCATCTAAGTTATGGTGATTATATAAATGAGTTTAAGATTTGATGAAAAATAAAAGTGCTAGAGCAGAATATCTCAATTGAGGGTTAAGCTAGCTGTCAATTTCTGACAACATTATAGGTGGAAGATAGAGTTTTATTAGAAATACCAAATGAGAATGAAAAAGTAGATTATGAGGATCATGAGCATATTAAGTGCACAAGTAAGACAACAAATAGTTTCATAAATCATTTTTCGTTCATTTTATATGTAAGACAACTATGGAAGTCAAACGTGAATGAGAGTATCAAATTTTCTTCTGAAAACTCTCAGTGAAAAATGTCTGAACTTGAATTTTATTGGGGTTCTATGACTTAGACAGTCTTGTTTTTGAATGAAACATTCTGTAATGACCGAGTTCATCATTATGTGTAGACTTTTCATGCCAAGTTTCAAGTCAGAAAACTTCTGGGTTTGGGAGTTGTAAATTTTGGGCTAGGCTAGTCTCGGTCAGTTTTGGAGCGAGGTATAATCTAGGGAAATTTGAGTAAGGATTGGGTAACGTGTCTAGTTTTGAGCTAGTTTTATGTATAGCTAAGATATAAATGAGTTCGAGGGACTTTCCAGAATCGAGTTCGAGTAAGTAAAACTGTCGGTATCGAGGTTGACACGAAGGGGTTGTTCCAGAACATCAGAAATTTAAGTGTGTTGTAAAATAGACCCTTTTGAGAGGATTTATGACTTTCTATCCCGTGTCAACTACCGTAGCAGTTGACACACCACCATAGCAACCTCCACTATAGCAGAGAAATTACCGCTATAGCGGAAGTCAACATCAGTCAGCACCACTATAGCGGATGGTTTTGCTATGGTGGAACCGCTAGGGCGGAGCAGGGACCTCTATAGCAGAGCGTGATGGAATTTAATGCAGAAACTTTCCCAAAATAGTTAGTTTTTCTTCAAGACATTTTGGGAAAGGGGCAAGGCAATTTTGGGCGATTTTCATCATTTTTTATCCTAAAGGTAAGAATTTACTCACTCAACTCCGTACTATCTTTCCTACGCTATAGAATTGCTAGAGGTAGACTTGGGAAAAGGTTTGAAATGATCTAGGATGGTAGAATCTGGGGGAAAAGGGGGATTCTAAGGTGTAGAAGTTCTTGGGTGTTGTTAATTCCACTGGATTATGATCATGTGACCTTAATTCTCTAAATGTATCCATAAAAAATGGTAGGAATAGGTGAATAAATAGTGGGAAAGCCCAGGAAAGGGGTGCAATGATCATGGTTGGCCTGGGGTTTGGGGTTTTTGCATATTTCGGGTAATTAGTAGGCCATAAGGATTGATTTTTGGTTATTGTGTGTTATTTTAGACCAAGAACTGGCAAGAACTACATGAAACAAAAAAGCTCTGATTGAGTAGGGTAGAGCTTGAAATATTTCGAGGTAGGTGATAGTTATTGATTTTTAATATGCATTATGTGTTCACATACTATCTCGTAGTAGTGTATGAGTTGCATGTTTAGGGAATGAATTGTGAATGTCTAGTTGTACGGTAATCAGTCTTGTGAAATGAACTTTTTTTGTTTGCTTATTGGTTTTACAAGTATGTTTGTTCATTGATTGTGATTGATTGGACTTGTTATGATATTCAGTTGGCTCGGGTACCATGCATGGTACAAAAATTCATAATGGTTGGCTCGGGTACCACACCCGGTATAGGTTATTTTAATTGCACTATCTTATTCTTCGATGGTTCCATGAGTCGATCGGGTTGCATTCTTGAACTGTGATATTTGCATAAGGTCCATGAGAGGCCAGGTGATTTTATGTTAAATGTGAGGTTGGTCTTAGAGTAGATCGAGATTGCATGTCTAACTCTTAGGTGATGTTAGGGGGATCCTTGTTTGGTCCAGGTTATGTGAAAAAGGGTATGTGTTGCTGTTTTGGGTGTGGTCAATGGTTGTTATTTGGTTCATTTGTTAATAAGCTACGAGAGGAATTTAATATCTGGCTAATTGTTGACTTACTACATGTTCCCTGTACCTTACTATGTTATGGTTTACTGTTCATATTATGTTTATTGGAGCTGGCCGGCGATTCTACCAGTATACGGTGGTTGTGTACTAATTCTGCACTTGCTTTTCTTTTTATGAGTACAAGCAATCTTTCGGCGGCTGACACGCGACCTCACCTGTAGTCCCAGCGCTTTCAGACATCAAGGGTGATCTGCTTCGATCGAGCTACCTTGGTCTCTTTTATTTCAGTTATAGCACACTTGTTTCAGGCTTAGACTCTTATTTATTTTGGGGTTGCATCCCCGCATTCTAGACTTTTGGTAGTGTTTTGGTATGATGACTTTCAGGTTCTAGGGAGGGATTTTATGCAGGTTATTTATAATAGTATTGAGATTGTTATTGAATTACTAGTTTATTTTTTTGCACACTGGTTTTGAGCTATTAGAATGGTTAAGTTCAGAGTCGTTGATGGTTTGCTCACCTGGGGGTTGGGTGGGTGCCACTCAGGGCGGTCTGGGTCGTGACAAAGATGGTTTGCTCACATGGGGGTTGGGTGGGTGCCACTCACGGCAGTCTGGCTTGTGACAAAAATGGTATCAGAGCCCTAGGTTTGTTGATCTCATCGTACCAAAACAATTCTAGTAGAGTTTTGCAGAATGTTGCGGAGACGTCCGTACTTTTCTTCGAGAGGCTATAGGACTTTAGGAAAACTATCACTTCTTTCTTCCTTTGTGCTATAACTTGATTATAATTGGTATCTTGTGATACAAATTGGTATCTAACTTCATTCACTCTTTTATCCACAGATGGTTAACACGAGGATTAATGGAGCAAGAGCAGTGATCCCAGTAGTGGGCCTGGCTGTCAGAGGAGAGGAAGGGGCAGGGGCAATGGCAGGGGTAGAGGTAGAGCAACACCCGCCAAGGGTGAAGCTCTAGCGGCTGCAGGAGCATGTGAGGCGACCCCTATCCCACCCCAGGTTCAAGTTGAAGAGGAAGTCAAGGTTGTTGTTGATGATGGTGTAGAGCAGGAGGAGGCAACACCGACTGGAGGTGCAGGCCTTCCCCCTATCACACCTGAAGCATTTTAACAAGTGTGGTCCTTCTTGAGTGGGCTGGTTGGTGCTGGATCCAACCCTACAGTGACTGCAAATCAGGTTTTGGGTACTCAGCCAGCGGCTACTATAACTTCTAGAATGGATGTGGCGTTGGGTACAAACGACTTCTTCGAACTAATGCTAGGTTCGGTAATGACAGGGAATGAGCATGAGATGCTGACTAAGTTCCTCAAGCTAAAATCTCTTACGTTTCAGGGTATTGATAAGGAAAATGCTTATGAGTTCATATTTGACTATTATGAGAGGCATCACAAGCTAGGTATTGTGAAACAACACGGGGTTGAGTTTGTCACTTTTCAGTTGCAGGGTGACGCTAAGCAATGGTGGAGCATGTGGAGTGTCGATCATCTGTTTTTCCCCCACTGACTTGGGAGCAGTTTCACGCTCACTTCCTAGAGAAGTATGTGCCTCGTACTTTGAGATATCACAAAAAGGATGAGTTCCTGGCTCTAGAATAGGGTAATATATCGGTCTCTGCTTATGAGGCTAAGTTTCATGCCTTGTCTCATTTTGCTACACAGTTGTTGGGTTTTGAGGATGAGCGGATTTAGTTATTTGTGAAGGGCTTGAATATGGACTTATAGGTGTTATCTGTGCACATGACTTCAGCAGGGAAGGGCTTCAATGAGGTAACAAATTATGTTAAGAAGTTAGAATGGGTCAAGTAGGTTGGGCAGGCTAAAGTGTTAGCCAAGAGGCCCCGAAATGATGGAAATTTCAGTGGCTCATACTCTAGGGGCCACAATTAGCAGGTGTACTCTGCCTGTCCTATTCAGTCAGCTTTGCCAGCTGCTATAGGTGGTTGTTCAGGAGCTAATCAACAGTTTTCAGCTCCCTGGGGCCAGGGATCTTCTTACACATCTACCAGTAGGCCTTCGCTTGATCGTGGTTGTTTTCATTGTGGAGATATGGGCCACTTTAAGAGGGAGTTCCCTCAGAAAAAGACTGGTAATTAGGCTCAGCAGCAATTTAAGGCTGTGGTCCCAACAGGTAGATGTGGCCATGCTAGAGGTCATCCACAGGGTAGGCGAGGTAATTTTCAGAGAGAACGAGGAGACAAGGAGAACATCGGTGCAGGCATGGGTGTGGCGTATCCAACCAAGGAAGTAGCTCAGATTGATGACCAGGCTTAGTGTTATGCTTATCCAGGGAGGTCTGAGGCGGAGGCATCAGACGCAGTGATCACATGTACAATTCTTGTCTGTGATAGGATGGCTTCAGTACTTTTTGACCCAGGTTCTTTATATTCATATGTGTCTGTGAATTTTTCTTTGGGTCTGGATTTGATTTGTGATATCCTTGATTCCCCTATCCATGTTTCCACCCCAATTGGAGAGTCCATGATTGTGACTCATGTTTATCGTGCTTGTTTTGTTGTATTTGTGGGATTGCATACTTGGGTAGACTTGGTAATTCTGGATATGGTAGACTTCGATATCATTTTGGGCATGACCTGGTTATATACTTATCATGTTGTATTGAATTGTAACACCAAGACTGTGGCTCTAGAGATTCCGGGTAAGGATAGGCTAGAGTGGAAAGGTGTGTACAAGCCTAAGACTATAAGGATCATATCTTTTGTTTGGGCTAGGAAGCTAGTGGGTAGAGGGTGTTTAGACTTTTTATCCCATCTCTGGGATGATAGTGTGGAGTCCCCATCTATTGAGTCAGTTTCGGTTATTTCAGAGTTTCAAGAGGTGTTTTCGATGGATTTACCTGGTATGCCTCCAGACAGGGATATTGATTTCTGTATTTACTTAGAGCCAAAAACTCACCCAATTTCCATTCCTCCATATCGTATAGATCTGGTAGAGTTAAGGAAACTTAAGACTCAGCTTCATGAACTCCTAGATAAGGGATTTATCCACCCTAGTGCTTCGCCTTAGGGTGCTCCGGTCTTGTTTGTGAAGAAAAAAAATGGTAGTATGCTGATGTGCATAGATTACATGCAGTTTAATAAGGTGACCATTCAGAATAAGTACCCTTTACCCCGTATAGATGATCTGTTTGACCTGTTACAGGGTGCATGTGTGTGTCAAAAATCAATTTGAGTCAAGGTATCATCAGTTGAAGATTAGGCCTGAGGACATTCCTAAGACTACCTTTTGAACTCGGTATGGGCATTACGAGTTCTTAGTAATGTCATTTGGGTTGACTAATGCACCGACAACATTTATGAGTTTGATGAATGGGGTATTTAAGTCTTATTTGGACTCGTTCGTTATCATTTTTATTGACAATTTTTTGATCTACTCTAAGAGTAGGGAGCAAAATGCTGAATATCTCCGTATTGTGTTGGAAATATTAAGACACCAAAAGCTTTATGCGAAGTTCTCCAAGAATGAATTTTGGTTGACTTCAATCGCATTCTTGGGGAATGTAGTGTCAGAAAAGGGGATGATGGTGGATCCCTAGAAGATTGAGGTAGTTAAGAGTTGGGTCCGGCCTAGTTCTGTGACTGAGGTGAGAAGTTTTTTGGGCTCGTAAGCTACTATTGTAGGTTTTTCAATGACTTTGCATTTATTACTACTCACTTGACAAGACTGCCTTAGAAAGAGGTATCATTTGTGTGGTCCAACAAGTGTGAGGAGAGCTTCCAAAAGCTCAAGACACGTCTGACCACGACTCCTATTTTGTCTTTTCCTGTTGAAGGTAATGACTTTATTGTTTATTGTGATGATTCACATTTGGGTTTGGGTGCTGTGTTGATGCATGACAGGAATGTGATAGCCTATTCGTCCAGGCAGTTGAAAGTTCATGAGAAGAATTACCTAACCCACGACTTAGTATTGGAAGTGGTGGTGTTTGCACTCAAAGATTTGGAGACACTATCTCTATGGTGTCAAGTGTGAGGTGTTCACCGATCATCGCAGTTTGCAGCATGTTTTTACTTAGAAGGACTTGAATCTGAGGCAAAAAAGGTGGATGGAGTTGTTAAAGGACTATGATATGACCATTCAGTACTATCCGATAAGGCTAATATGGTGGTAGACGTATTGAGCCGAAAGACAGTTAGCATGGGCAGTTTGGCTTGTTTGGGGGTGTCCAAACGACCATTGGCAAGGGAGATTCAGGCATTGGAATCTAAGTTCATGCACTTGGGTATTTCAGAATAGGGTGGAGTGTTAGCCAGTATTGAGGTCAAATCCACGTTCCTAGAGGAGATAAAGGCCAAACAGCTTCAGGATTCGCAGTTGAGCAAGCTTTAAAGCAAGGTAATATTCGGAAAGTCTAGGGATGCCATGTTTGACGCTGGAGGGATGTTGAATTTTAGAGGAAGGATTTGTGTTCTTCGAGTTGATGACATCATTCAGGAAGTGTTGGTAAAGGCTTATGACTCGCGATATTTAATTCATCCGGGTGTAACCAAGATGTACATGGATTTGAGGCAGCTTTACTGGTGGCCCGGGATGAAAAGAGACATAGCTGATTTTGTGTCCAAATGTCAAAATTGCCAGCAGGTAAAGTATAAGCACCAAATACCTGCAGGACTATTGTAACACTCCAAAAACTTATTCAGCTTTTAAACTCAGAATCTCAGATTTTTTTTAGCTTTCCAGGCTTCACGGGTCCAAATCATGGACCGTGGTTTGAACCACGGGTCGTGGAATAGAACCTTGGTTTGAACCACGGGTCGTGGAATAGAACCGTGGTTTAAGTCTACCAGGCTCAGACTCTGGTCTGAGAACTACGAGTTAGTTCTACGGACCGTAGTTCAGTCTATGGCCTGTCCTGTCAACTCGTGGTATCAGACCTGAGGACTGAATAAATCCCAGGAACCACGAGTCAAGTCTATGGCCCGTTATTTAAACTACGGACCGTCCTATTAACTCATGGAACCTGATCAGAGACCTGCAAGTCCTTCAGGAATGACGAATTGGTTTGATGGGCCATAATCTGTTCTTCTACGGTCCATCCTGTTGACCCGTAGACTGCCTTCTATAGCCTGTTCATTTGGCCAGGAATGACATATGGAAACCATGAGCCGTGGTTTAATCTATGACTCATGGAATCCGTTCGTGGTCCCTAAAAGTCAACTTTTTCCAGCTTTTTCCTAATTATGTCCTAGAGGTATTTTAGTCATTACCCACCCTTTTAACTCCTAAATGAGGTTGTTTTGACTATTTCTAGAAGGATTTTCACCCTCATTAGCCTAAGTCCCTTCTCATTACCTCATTCATCTACCAATTGGGAAAAGAACTCCTTCAAGTTCCAAGTCTCAAGCTCCAAGTTCAAGTATCCTTTTCTTTTCAATTCCAAGTGAGTTAGCTTCAATCAAGGTATGTGGGTATTCAACAATGGGTTCCTCTCACCCTTATGCCCAAAACTGCCAATTTTTATTTTGAATTATGAACTTGTGAGCTACACCACTGGGAATTGGTACCAACAACCAAGCGGAGATCTAAGCCGTTATCTACGGTCTCACTTGGTGCATTCAACATGGTTATATCAATGTAAACCTTGAGGTTGACTCGGAGTTGCTCAGTAAATGTCTCAATCATACTAGTAAACCTCCATGTAATATCCAAGAGTATCTGGCAACTCTTCTAAACTTAACCAACATGCTTGAGATTTTTCAATTCAATCATACCTACAGGGAAGCAAATTATGTGGCTGATTTCGAACATAGTCATCAGTTGGACACTCCGCTACATTTCTACACTCATGATCACTTATCGGTGGAAGCAAGGGGCTACTTCAAACTTGACAAGCTCGAAATACCAAACTTTAGAAGGAGAAAGTTGAAAAGGATAAGGCAACCACCTTGAGCTTCTTTATTATTTACTATTCGTACAGGTGATCACTTGTATTCTTTTGGTGTTACTAAATTTTCTTTGGCTAGGCTATTTCTTTTTTAGTTATAGCTTTTTTAAAGAAAGTCTTAGTTTATTTTGATTTTCTTCTTACTTTGTAAGGGGAAAGTCTCCTTTATTTATTGCTTTCCTAGATACTTTGTATTGACAGGAGTCCTCTCGTAGGTGCATAGTTTCTAGGTTTCCTTTCTAGTATCGGGGATGAGTTGGTCGGCCTTAGTAGGCTAGCCGACTTATGAACCACAATAGGATCGGAGGTAAGGTTTATGTCCCCCTCTTTATATTTTCTGCTTTGTTTTTATTTATGTTAAGGCCTGAGAGTGTTGCTCAGCCCCTGACGCACCCAAGGGTCATTAAAAAGAAATAATTATGAACTTGTGAAATTAGAGTTTTGATCTAAATTGGGGAAAATCTATGAAATCAGTTCCTATGCATCAATTCATGGGTTCTTATTGTTTATTTATGATTTGGTTAGGATTTCTTAATTGGTTTTAAAAGCCCATGTCTTAAAGTTGATTTCTCGCATGATTTCATTGAATTGCATATTTTCAAGTGAAGATTTACATGTTTTGATAACATGTCTTTATGTATGTAAGAAATTGCATGTCTAATTCTTCAAGTATGAGTTTAGAAAGAAAAGTATGATTTGTAATTTTTGCTATGCTAAACCTCAGGAACTTATGATATGAGAATTGCATGATACCCGATGTGTCTTCATACTTTTCAACAAGATTTGGCATTAGATTATGCCACTATGAAATTATGAGCTATATATATATATATATATATATGTATATATATATTTGGGAGTAGTATTTAGCACCGAGCGATAAGGGTTTGATTACCCAAGTCTAAAAACTACGTTACCAGCGTAGGTTTTGAATTGCCCTATGGGCTTATGAGAGTGGTTCTACATCTTGATTATGGTGTCCTGTGCTTTAGCGGGCATTAGGGCAGCGTTTCCAACTAGGGTTATATAGTTGGGTATGGTGACTCGTTCCTTGGAAGGGTTCAAGTCAGCTTTGCTAACTAGGGTTATATAGTTAGATTCCATGTAGCTCGCATGATTTATTTTCGGTTATAAGAAACTCCCGTATGAATGTTTTGACTTGTTTAAGCTTATGACATATATTTGAAGTCTTGACTCATGTATCACGTTTACTATTCAAACTATGATATTTACTTTTGAAAGCTCCTTTATGCATGAACCAAGTTTCTATTTACATTTTAAGTATGTTGTCATCGTATTCATGCATATCTCACATATTCGGTGCATCCTATAGTACTGACGTATATCTTGCATTGCATCCTTCGATGATGCAGATTCAGTCTCATTCCCTCACACTCGTGGCTAGATATTGCCGGAGTCCCAGTTTCCAGTGGTGAGACCTCATTATCTGAGGTCCAGTATTATACCTATTTCTCTTATGTTGTTTTCTTCGGATTTCTCGATCTAGTTGGGGTCTTGTCCCATCAGCTCTTATAATAGTTTAGAGGCTTCAGACATAGCTAGACTTGTATTTTGTTGTATGGATTTGATACTTCTTAGACTTGTTCTTATTTAAGTTATGGTTGCCTATCTTTAACTAGTATGCTTCCGCTATGTTTTTGTATTAATTTCTGAGTATGCTATGACCAAGGGTTAATCCAGAGCACTTGTGTTCCAGATCCCGTGTTACGTCTAGGGGGTAGCCTCGGGGCATGACAACTACTTTAGAAGATGCCCATTCCAGAGTGGAAGTGGGAAAGGATAGCCATGGACTTCGTGATAGGTCTTCCCAAGACTTTGGGGAAGTATACTCTATTTGGGTCATTATGGACAGGCTGATCAAGTAAGCTCATTTCATTATGGTCAGGGTGGACTATAATTTGCAGTAATTGGCTAAGATATATGTGAAAAAGATCATGAGATTGCACGGGGTACCATTATCCATCATTTCAGACAGGGGTACGCAGTTAACCTCTAAAATTTGGGGTAAGTTACATGAAGAGTTGGGCACTCAACTCACCTTCAGTACATCCTTCCATCCTCAGACTGATGGTCAGTCAGAGAGGACGATCCAGGTATTGAAGGACATGCTGAGAGCATGTCTGATTGACTTCGGGGGTCATTGGGACCAATTCCTACCATTGTGTGAGTTCTTATACAATAATAGCTACCACTCCAGTATCGACATGGAACCATTTGAGGCACTGTATGGGAGGAGTTGTAGGTCACCTATAGGGTGGTTTGAGGAAGGCGATGTAAAGCTTTTAGGCGTGGACTTGGTAAGGGAAGCACAAAAAAAAGTAAGAGGCATTCAGACTAAGTTGCTGGTGGCCTAAAGCAGGCAAAAAGAATATGAGGATCACAAGGTAAGGGACATGGATTTTCAGATTGGTGAACAAGTGCTATTGAAAGTGTCCCCAATAAAGGGAGTTACGCGTTTTGATAAGAAGGGCAAGCTCAACCCTCCGATCATCGTGCCGTTCAATGTTCTTGAGATTATAGGGCCAATGGATTATAGGTTAGCACTGCCACCTAATTTGTCGGGTGTCAATTTGGTATTCCATGTATCCATGCTAAAGAGATACCATGGGGATGGGGACTATATCATCAAGTGGGATAAGGTGTTACTAGATAAGGATCTTCGCTACGAAGAGGAACCGATTGTGATTCTTGATCGAGATATCCAGAAATTGAGGACAAAGTTTATCAGTATAGTAAAGGTTCAATGGAAGCATCATCCAGTTGAGGAAGCCACTTGGGAAACCGAGAAGGACATGCGAGATAAGTACCCTCACTTGTTTGAGGATTCAGGTACTACACTTCCCTTTCCTTATTTATGTAATTTCAGGTTGGATCGTTCAAGGATGAATGATGGGTAAATTGGTATCTATTATAATGACCGCATTCGTCATTACAGGTAGACTTTTTGTGCCAAGTTTCAAGTCAGAAAACTTCTGGGTTTGGGAATTGAAAATTTTAGGCTAGGCTAGTCTCGATCAGTTTTGGAGTGGGTATGGTCTAGGGCAATCCGGGTAAAGAATGGGTAACATGTCTGGTTTTGAGCTAGTTTTCCATTATCTAAGATATAAAGGAGCCAGGGGGACTTTTCAGAATCAAATTCGAGTAAGTAAAACTCCCGGTATCGAGGTTGACGCGAAAGGGTTATTTCAAAATGCCAGGAATTTAAGTGTGTTGTAAAATGGACCCTTTTGAGAGAATTTTTGACTTTCTATCCCGTGTCAACTGCTGTAGCGATTGATACACTGCGATAGCAACCTCCACTATAGCGAAGAAGTTACCGCTATAGCGAAAGTCAACATCGGTCAACACCACTATAATGGATGATTCTGCTATGGTGGAACCACTATAGCGGAGCGGGAACCGCTATAGCAGAGCATGATGGGATTTATGCAGAAACTTCCCCAAAACAGTCAGTTTTTCTTCAAGACATTTTTGGAGAGGGGCAAAGCGATTTTGGGCGATTTTCATCAGTTTTCCCTCATGTTTCGTCCTAAAGGTAAGAATTTTACTCCACAAACTCTGTACTATCTTTCCTACGCTATAGAATTGCTAGGGGTAAACTTGGGGAAAGGTTTGGAATGACCTAGGATGGTGGAATTCAGAGAAAAAGAGGGATTCTAAGGTGTAAAAGTTCTTGGGTGTTGTTAATTCTACTAGATTATGATCATGTGACCTTAATTCTCTAATTGTATCTATGAAAAATGGTAGGAATAGGTGAATTAATGGTGGGAAATCTCAGAAAAAGGGTGGAATGATCATGGTTGGCCTGGGGTTTGAGATTTTTGCATAATTCGGGTAATTAGTAGGCCATAAGGATTGATTTTTTGTTATTGTGTATTGTTTTAGACCAAGAACCGGCAAGAACTTTGGAAAATGGGAAAGCTCCGGTAGAGTAGATCTTGAAAAATTTCGAGGTAGGTGATGGTTATTGGTTTCTAATATGCATTATGTGTTCACGTACTATCTCGTAGTAGTGTATATGTTGCATGTTTAGGGAATGAATTGTGAATTTCTAGTTGTCCGGTAATCAGTCTTGTGAAATGAACTTCTTTTGTTTGCTTGTTGGTTTTACAAGTATGTTTGTTCATTGGTTGTGATTGATTGGACTTGTTATGACATTCAGTTGACTCAGGTACCACGCCTGGTACGATAATTATTAACGGTTGGCTCGGGTACCACACCTGGTACGGGTATACTAATGATTGGCTCGGGTACCACGCCTGGTACAGGTTGTTTTAATTGCATTGTCTTATTCTTTGATGATTCCATGAGTAGACCGGGTTGCATGCTTGAACTGTGATATTTGCATAAGGCCCATGAGAGGCCGGGTGATTTTATGTTAAATGTGAGGTTGGTCTTAGAGTAGACCAGGATTGCATGTCTAACTCTTAGGTGATGTTAAAGGAATTCTTGGTGGGTTCGGGTTATATGAAAAAGGGTATATATTGGTGTTTTGGGTGTGATCAATGGTTTTTATTTGGTTCATGTATTAATAAGCTAAGAGAGGGATTTAATATCTGGCTAATTGTTGACTTACTACATGTTCCCTGTACCTTACTATGTTATGGTTTACTGTTCATATTATGTTTATTGGAGCTGGCCAGTGATCCTACTAGTACACTGTGGTTGTGTACTGATTCTGCACTTGCTTTTCTTTTTGTGAGTATAGGCAATCTTCCGGCGGCTGACATGCGACCTCACTTGTAGTCTCAGCGCTTTCAGACATCAAGGGTGAGCTGCTTCGATTGAGCTACCTTGGTCTCTTTCATTCAGTTATAGCCCACTTGTTTTGGGATTAGACTCTTGTATATTTTGGGGTTGCATCCCCGCATTTTAAATTTTTGGTAGTGTTTTGGTACGATGACTTTCAGGTTCTAGAGAGGGATTTTCCGCAGGTTATTTATAATAGTATTGAGATTGTTATTGAATTACTAGTTTATTTTCTTGCACACTGGTTTTGAGCTGTTAGAATGGTTAAGTTCGGGGTTGTTGATGGTTCGCTCACCCGAGGGTTGGGTGGGTACCACTCACGGCGGTCTGGGTTGTGACAAAGATGGTTTGCTCACCCGGGGGTTAGATAGGTGCCACTCACGGCGATCTGTGCGTGACACATTTAGTCATGCATAACTGACTGTCTATTTCTTATATTTTAATAATTTATTTTTATAATGCATATATTTATATATACTAGTTTCTACGAATGTGTATTGCACGTTATTCCTTGTCAATCTTGAGATTGTCAATTATTAGAAAAAAATATGATGTTAGCTTGTCTGTAATTAAATATATTTTTAATGAGATACAAAAATATTATAAGTTCATACCAATAATACTTCTTTAAATTATTTTTTGGAGTCAGGTGTAGTTTTCTAGGTACAACTTTTACTATTTTTTAAATCTTTTTTTGGTGCTTGTTGCAATTTTGGTGAATACATTATCTCAAGTCTACACGTTTGTACGTCTATTGAAATTTGTTGTTCTTGTGAATATTGAAAATTTGCTACGCAACACTGTCTGAATAACTCAAAATACAAAGCTTTTGAGTCCCCTTCTCAGTTGAGTTCGTTGTACTGGGCTTGTTTGGTGTGAATAACTCAGGAATGAATTACTCAATGAGCACCCAAAGGATAGAGGCTGCGAATTTCTCTAGAAATTTCCATGCACAAGGCCTAAAATAGTTTCCTTCTCTTGAAGAAAAAAGTTCCTAGCTGAATAAAACTTCTGTTTGAGACCGTCCTTTTTATATTTGGAAGAAAATATTATCCGCATAACCATCCTTGCAACAATTTCTCCAACTTTTATTAAATAAAAAAGAAAGTACAAACATAGACATACATATCATGATTTAAACATAATAAAATTTTAAATCACACCATATAATAGTCTAGAACACAAAAGTTATCATAGTAATTGCCATCTCAGACCCGAACACAAATTTTATCTAACCATCAACATGAAAAAGATGAAAATTTTAAAAGTTGGTATTTAATTAATGGTAAATGGCATAAAGTAGTACATACTAGTATTCTTAGAATTAAGAAAGTTACTTAAATTTACTATTTCTAATTAAGCTTATCAAAACTAATCCATGTTTATTTAGATAGAAACTAAAGTTTATGTAGAAAACACTTACTATTCCTGATACCAAAACAACACGTGGATTAAGGTTTTCATGTTTATTTAGGTAGAGGTTTCTAAGGGTTACTTATAATTATATTCTTAAATTATACAAATATTTAAGGTATAAAAGTCGTTCCACATTTTAAGGTTATTTTCGTCAACTAATATTTATATTCTGTCACGACCCAATTTCTCATGTCATGATGGCACCTACAACTCTCCTGTAGGTGAACCAATTATTATGGCCCTGAATGATTAGTAATAGGCCACAACCTAAGTAAAGCACGCACAATAAGGATATTAAGCAGAAGAAGGTAAAGAAGAAAAGACAAAAGGAAAGCAACCTAAATATATACAGAAAACTATACCATCCCACGACCTGATATCATAAGTACAAGAGCCACTATTAAAAAGTACAGAGTACAAGAGAGAGCAAAAGTAAAATATACAACTATCTCTGAATATACAAAAGAGTAAACTATGCCAAAAGAAGAGATATAGCCAAGCCTCGGTTGCCAGGAGCTCACCTTATATCTCGAATGTCCCAAAGGCTGCACGAAATTCCCACATCAATGACAATTGGACCACACTAGGATCTACACCAGGAAGATACAAAAGTGTAGTATGATTACCAATCGCATAAGCAATCAATACCTAGTAGACATCATAGGCCGACTGGGTACATATAAAATGTAAAAGCAATAGATAGCAAATAAGGAAAGAAAAGGGTCACACAAACAAATAGAATGAAGTACATGGAAGCTAGCAACAGATAGAAGGCGTAAAATAATACAAGTGTACTAAGCTAGCCACATAAGATGTATCACAGAACACAGATGTAAGAGTAGAGAACGCACATGGGTTCTTGCAATAACAGTAAATACAGAGAGCTTAACGAACATGGCGGTGTACCGAACTAAAGGTACCTCTAGCCCAAAGTCAAATTCTGGAGCTAATCGCGCTGACATAGTTTTCATTCTAGGTCGTCTTCTGTGAACATTGACCAAAGTCAAACTTCCAATTCCAACTGACCTAAAATCTCAGAAAGTGAGATAGAACCACACTAAAAGCTCCTACACACTGACCAATGGTCCAACTAAATCAAAATCCATGCTCCAAAGCTAATGGAACTGTCAAAATTTGATTCCGAGCTGTATTTATAAGAATGTTAACTAAAGTCAATGATTTCCTAAGTTAAAGCTCTAAAATAAGAAAACGGTCATAAAGACCAAACGAATGGTCCGGGAACCTAACCACCGATTCCAATAAGTCATAAATGACTTGGGGCTGTTACAGATAAGCTCTAACAGTACAAAGAAAGTGAAAACGCAAAAATGACTGGAAGGATCATTATATTATCCACTACTAAAAAGGACTTTCATCCCTGAAAGTCAGGAAAAGGGAGTACCTGAAGGCTCAAACAACTACGGATATTGAGCCCGCATCTCTCTCTCAATCTCCCAAGTAGCCTCCCCGAACGAACGGTGCCTCTACTGAACTTTAACCACATGAATCTCTCTTGACCTCAATCTCCTGACATCTCTGGCTAGAATGGCTACCAGATCCTAAACAAAAGCCAAACTCTCATCTAACTACACTGGATCCCACCGTAGCATATATGACTAATCCTGAACATAATGCCGCAACATGGATATATGGAAGATTGGGTGAATAGCTGAGAACATAGGAGGCAAAACTAGCTGATAAGCAACATCACCAACCCTTTGAATGATCTCGAATGACCCAATATACCTGGGGCTGAACTTGCCCCGCCTACCAAATCTCATCACGCCCTTCATGGGCGACACTCAAAGAAATACCCGATCACCAACACTAAATTTTAAGGCACAAAGTCTACGGTCTGCGTAGCTATTTTGCCTACTCTAGGCTGCCTGAAGTCTATCCTGAATCACCCAAACTCTGTCTAAGGAATCACGAAGTACACTGCATCTGGGAATCAAAACCATCAAACTAACCCACTAGCGATCTGCAACTCCTACCATACAATGCCTCAAAAAGCACCAAACGAATACTTGAGTGATAACTGTTATTATAAGCAAACTCCACCAAAGGCACGTACTGATCCCATGAACCCCTAAAATAAAGAACACAAGCCAGTAAAATGTCCTCCAGGACCTGGATAGTCCTCTCGGACTGGCCATTTGTCTGAAGATGGAATGCAGTGCTGAGTTGAACCTCTGTACCCATCTCTCATTAAATAGTCCTCTTGAACTGAGATGTAAATAATAAAAGATAGAACTTCATGCAAATGGACAACCTCACGGAGATAGATCTGAGCCAACCTCTCTGCACTATAGGAAGAATGAACTGGCAAGAAGTGTGAATACTTAGTCAGCCTATCAACAATAACCCAAATAGAGTCAAACCCTCAAAAAGTGCATGGTAATGGTGCTATGAAGTCCATAGTGATCTCTTCCCACTTCTACTCAGGAATGGAAAGCTCTACATCAATCCACTAGGTCTCATGTGCTCAAACTTAACATGCTAGCAGTTCAAGCATCGAGATATAAACTCTGGTATGTCCCTCTTCACACTACTCCACCAGTAAAACTGCCTCAAGTCTCGATATATCTTAGCTGCACCCAGATGGATGAAATATCTGGAACAATAAACCTCATGGAGAATTAACTGTATCAAGTCCCCAACTCCCAGAACACAAAGGCGGCCATCAAAATCTAAATAGCCTTGCTGGCCTCACCCCATAAAACTTGATCACAAATATCATACAAACGCTAATCCTCAAACTAACATCGCTGAATCTGATCAACCAAAGTAGAATGGATCTAATTACTGGCAAGAACTCTGTTGGGATCTGACAAATCAATCCTAACCAAATGGTTGGCCTTGGACTCGACACGACCACTCTAAAACTAAAAGAGAAGCCAAGCTGCCCATACTCACTGCCTTCTGGCTCAAGGCATCCGCTACCACATTTGCCTTGCTCGGATGGTACAAAATAGTGATGCTGTAGTCCTTCAGTATCTCAATCCATCTCCACTGCCTAGAGTTCAGCTCTCGCTGACTCATGATGTACTGAAGACTATGGTGGTTGGTGTAAATCTCACAGTGAACTCCATATAGATAGTGCCTCTAGATCTTGAGCGCGAAGACTACCACCGCCAACTCCAAGTCATGAGTGGGGTAGTTGTACTCGTGATCCTTCAGCTGCCTCGATGCATAAGCTATCACCCGACCTTGCTTCATCAAAACACAACGAAGACCAATTGATGAAGCATCACAATACACTGAGGAGCTCTGACCCTCAACATGCAATGTCAACATCAAGGCTAAAGTCAATAAGGCCTTAAGCCTCTAGAAGCTATCCTCGCACTGATCAGGCCATTGAAATGGAACATCCTTCCTAGTCAGCCTAGTCAAAGGTGTTGATATGGAAGAAAATCCCTCAATGAACCGTCTGTAGTATCTTGCCAACCCAACAAAACTGCAAACCTTGGTAGGAGTGGTAGGTCTCGACCAATCACAAACGACTGCAATCTTTGCTGGGTCCACCCTAATCCCATCCTTAGACACCACATGTCATACGAATGCTACTGACTCAAGTCAAAACTTGCACTTTAAGAACTTGACATAAAGCCGATGATCTCTGAAAGTCTGGAGTACGATCCTCAAATGCTGCTCATGCTCCTCCCTACCCCATGAGTATACCAATATATCATTAATGAATACTATCACAAATGAATCCAGGTACAACTTGAGAATCCTGTGCATCAAGTCCATAAAGGCTGATGGGGCATTGGTCAACCCAAAAGACATAACCAGGAACTCAAAATGGCCATAACGTGTCCTGAATGCTGTCTTAGGGATGTCCTCTTCCCTAATCCTCAACTGTTGGTAGTCTGACCTCAAATCTATCTTAGAGAACACTGTTGCACCCTAGAGATGATCAAACAAGTCATCTATATGCGGCATCGGATATATGTTCTTTATAGTTATCTTATTCAGCTACCAATAATCAATACACATCTACATTGAGCCATCTTTTTTCTTCACAAGTAGAATTAGAGCACCCCAAGGCGACACACTCGGCCTGATGAAACCCTTAGCTAACAAGTCCTGAAGCTGAACCTTACGCTCCCTCAACTCAGCTGGAGCCATATGATACAGAGTAATGGAAATAAGCCTGGTACTCGGTTCTAATTCAATGGCAAAGTCTATATCACGCTTAGGTGGATGGCCTGGCAGGTCAGTATTGAATACATCTAAAACCTCTCTAACCACAAGGATCGACTAGGGAGAAGAAGTGTCGGCGCTAATATTCCAGACATATGCTATATAAGCTAAACACCCGTGCAAAATCAACTTCCTAGTCTGAAGATAAGAAATGATCCTAGAAGGTGTGCGACCAACTGAACCCTACCACACAACTAGGGATATATCGGGCACGACTAAGGTAATGATCTTAGCATAACAATCCAAAACTGCTTAGTGAGGGTATAACCAGTCCATGCCCAGAATCACATCAAAGTCTAGCATATCTAATATCATCAAATCAGTCAAAGTCTCAAGACTACCAACAACTACCAAGCCTGATCTAACAATTTGATCTACTGCTAAACAATCTCCTATCGGGGTAGCAAAAAATAAGGGAATAGATAATAGCTCAATAGCCAACCCTAGACAAGGAACAAAGTAGGCAAAAATATGCAAACATGAAGAACTAGGATCAAACAATGCTAAGGCTAACTGACGACAGATAGAGATCATAACTGTGATCACCGCGTCTGAGGCCTCCACCTCCAGTCTACCAGGGACCGCATTGAAACTAATGCTGACCTCCACCGGACTAACCGCTATCCTGACCACCTGACTTACCATACAGGGCACCACCCCTAACCTAGATAGCACCACCTCTGGCTGGCGGCTGCACTGCTCTCAGAGGCTGAGCGGCTGGCTGAACTGTACCCTGCTGAGGGTAATCTCTAGTAAAGTGACCAATAATACCACAATCGTAGCAAGGCCCTAATGGCCCACCCTAGAGTGATAAACTGGCTGAACTTGTATAGCCACCACGGCCTGATGTCGTAGATGATGTACCCCTTGATGACTGCTGAACTTGGCCCACTGAATCCATGATGACCATTGTAACCATGCTGACTACCATAACCATGATCAAGCTGAGGCCCTCCTGAAGCCTGAAGTGATTCCTGAACTGACCAGGTGGACTGGCCCGGATGCTGCTGTGGCTGATATCCTTTGCCCCACTGACCTGAACCTCTACTGGCAGAGCGAGAACCACTATAACTGCCTTGATGACGTGGTCTCTTATCTCTGGCCCCGGGGTCGTGGTGATACAAATCGTCCATAGTGCGGGCATAGTCCACTATCGTCTGAAATGGCTACCCACTAGCAACTAGTATCTCTACAGTCTCATGAAGCTCTGTCCTCATCCCTAAAACAAATTGACAAATCCGATCTGGCTCTATAGAAATGATCATAGCTCCAAATGGAGCCAATTGGTGAAAGCTGGTCTCGTACTCAAACACTGTCATGGACCCCTGTATCAACTGGGTAAACTGCTCCCTACGATGCTCATGATCACACTGTATAAGAACTTGGCCATATAGGCCTCGTAAAACTCTCTCCATGTCAACTGAGGAGACTCAGGGTGCCTGCAAGCTACCTGGTCCCTCCACCAAAGCTTAGCTGGCCCCTCCAGCTGATAGGTGGTATAATCCACTCCGTGGGCATCCAACTGACTAAGGTGATGAAACATCTCCTCACAGGTAGAAATAAAATCATAGGCATCTTGTCCAGGTGCATCGAAGAACCTCATTAGGGATAGTCTTAGAAATTAGCCCCAGGCCTTCTGCGCCAACTCTAACATAACTAGGCAAGGAGCGAGAGGCTGAGCGACTGTAGGCACTGAAAGGACCTGTGTACCAAGAGCCGCAGTAGCAGGCTGTGCTCTGAACACCCAGGGCTGCCCCCTGAGCGGATGTCTAGGCCGTATCAGAAGGCTGACCCCCAACCATGCTTAATAACTGAAGAAGCACACTCCGGATATTTGGCAAAGGAGATGGGGTTGGTGGTGATAGTGATTCTGCTACTGGCTTTGGTGGCACCTGGGCTGCTCCCTGGTCCATGGGCTGCTGTCCAGAACTGGCTTAGGTTCATACTCGACCTAGTACTCTAACTGGTGCCGCAACTTAGTCACGTCCTCGACCTCTACCTTTATGTCTACCCCAGCCCCTATCTAGAGACGGAGATGCTGGTACTGAAGGATTGCCCTCGTTCGCTGCGAGAGATCTCGTATGAACCATCTGCGAAAGAGTAAACTAGAACAAATGAGATTCCAAGAAACCATCTAGGATAGAATGCACGATATAGAAGCAAGAAAAGACTCATGTTTCCTAAGATATCAGTGTAGCCTCCCAAAGATGGGGTACAAACATTTCCGGCCCAATCCGCATGACTCTACTAGACATTGGCTTCAATACCGATGACACTGGCTAACCTAGGCTCTGATACCAAGTTGTCACGACCTAATTTCTCAGGTCATGATGGAACATATAACTTCCCTGTAGGTGAACTAATTCTCGTGGCTCAGAATGATTCGTAATTGGCCACAACCTAAGTGAAACATGCATAATAAGGATAATAAGTGGAAGAAGATAAAGAAGGCAAGGCAAAAGGAAAGCAACCTAAATATATACAGAAAACTACACCATCCCACGACATGGTATCATAAGTACAAGAGCCACTAATAAAAAGTACAAAGCACAAGAGAGATCAAAAGTAAAATATACAACTGTGTCTGAATATACAAAAAAGTAAACTGTGCCAAAAGAAGAGATATAGACAAGCCCCGGTCACGAGGAGCTCACCCTATGTCTCAGATGTCCCAAAGGCTGCACGAAATCTCCACGTCAATGACGATAGCCCACACTAGGATTTAAACTAGGAAAATGCAGAAGTGTAGTATGAGCACCAATTGCATAAGCAACCGGTACCCAGTAGATATCATAGGCCGACTGGGCATATATAAAATGGTAAAGCAGTAGATAGCAGATAAGGAAAGAAAAGGGTCACACAAGCAAATAGAGTGAAGTACATGGAAGCTAGCAACAAATAAAAGGCATAAATGAATACTAGTGTACTAAGCTAGCCATAGTAGATGTATCACAGAACACATATGTAAGAGTAGAGAACGCTCCTGGGTTCTTGCAATAATATAAATATAGAGAGCTTAACAAACAGGGCGGTATACCGGTAACCTCAAATAAAAGGAGATAAAGGAAGGCAACTAAACATAAACATGCTAACAATACAACTCACAAGGTAAGAATGATCGAAAAATAAATGAGCAGGTAACTACAATAGGAGCAAGTAACACTAATCTACCTATAACCCCAACAAGCGCCCATACACCCGAGGAATACATACAAGTGAATACAAACCCTATCGTCATCCCATACTACTTAGAAAACAACAAACAAGGGGTGAAACCGTACAAAAATGAATGATATGATATGGTATGCCAGTGGAACCGTATGCACCTCCTCCGGCGCATGTAGGCCCAACATGTAAGACCCATAGAAGGGCTTTCTCCGTATACCTCTATTCCCCGCATACCCCTCCTCCGGAACTCTTGGCCCGTAGTCCCTAGTCTGGATTGGAAAGGTCCATGGAGGTCTCCGTAACCACATACGAACTCTGAAGATCACATCATGCGTACCTAGAGTTTATCCGTGTCTAAAATTAGTAATAAAATTATGTCTAGTGCTCGGCCCGGTCGAGTCTAGTATCATCTCAGGTACCAGTGTGAAAAAACCTAACATTTAATCCCTTTTACTTCAAGAAGATCCACTAAACCAGTATTAAGTCCATTTATAGCCACTAATAACTGAAAGTAGGCCCTCGAGGCCATTTAAGGTTAGAAAAACCGGTGATAGTCAAGCATGCAACCCTATAGTAGTAATAAAAAATGCAGAAAAAGCTCTTTTCATGACGATGATATGCTCAGATACAACAAACAACTCAATATCAACCTACTGTACCTGCACAGGCTCAATCCGCTCTACAACACAGATAACCAGCTAGCAATCACGATTCAATGTCCGGGACTCATGGAAACTTCCCAAATATCCCACTAACTATGGTCCAGAGGCATATGCAAAGGCCACTCAGGGTCGTAAGGGGTAATACTACCGTACTAGCTCAAATACTGAAGTAGAGAAATAAGAACAGACGACAAGGAAGTGGACAAGGTCTGGGTGCCAACCTTGTAATCCCAACCCAAGGATGAGCTAAATATTACAATTACATTCTATATAGGCCAAGTCTAAGAACGGTAAGCCATAGCATACCTGGCGTTCGATGAAAAGCTGCTGAAAAGATGTCGTCCAAGCCTAAACTACTTCGAGAAGCTCCAAACAACAATCAAACTACCAAAAAATAATCTACTAGTCAAAATGAAGCTAACAATACTTATAATGCTAATAATTAGCCGGATTGAAAATCCAAACAAAAAATGAGTCTGTGGGCCTCGCAATTGAAACTGAAAATAGAAATTATCACGAGGTTCCCAACGCTGCCAGGAAATCATGCTAAAAAATTAAGCATAATTCGGGTAAGAAAAGTTCCTAGATCAACTCAGAGGTGAAGAGGAATTAAAATGCAAAAACCTTACATAAACCAAGAATAACAACGGAGAATTACGTACGATGGAGAGAGAGAAAAAGGTCAACAAGGTAAAATACGCTTCCCTTCGAATGATTAATCCCAAACACGCAGCTAGAATACAAGAATCAACGCAAAGTTAAGTTAAGAATCAACAATGGAAGCTTAGCCATAGCTATGGAGAAAATTGAGAAGAGGGGCTTACCGAATCGAAGGAGAAAACAATGAAAGCCACCAATCGACGAATTCCCATGACTAGATATGTTTTTGCCCAAGTTTTTGGTGTGAGAAGGGGTTTAGAGTGAGAGAGGAAATGAGAACTAAGGGCTGAAAAATCAAGAAGACAAGTTTTTATAGGAACACAACTTTCCCCAAAAACGGACATTGCAAAAGCGACACACCCTCCACAAAAGTGAAGATCACTAATCACCCGTGCCTCCACAAAACTGGAGGTTTATCTCAAAAGTGGACCTTTTACCGCAAATGCAGTATCCACAAAAGAGGCTTTTACCGCATATGCAGTATCCACAAAAGAGGCCAAAGGTCGCAAATGCAGACACATCAGCAACAGGAAAATCCAGCAGAAATTTCAAGGCTAAAAAGTTACTGGATGGACCCTTGGGATTCATCCGGGGACCCACAAATGCAAACGAACTATGCTACTCAACAAAAAATGATATTCTAGACTCAATAAAAAAGATGAAAATCTCAACGGAGATTGTTTTAACAAAAGGTGAGCCCCACGCCCAAAACCAACTTTTCCAAAATGGAACTCAATAGCCCAAAATGAGTCCAAAAGCCTCGAAACCCAAATCAAAGGTCCCTCTAGGCTAAAGTCGACATTACGAAGCTAATCATGCTGATGGAATTTTCATCCGAGACCATTTTCTCTGAATGTTGACCAAAGTCAAACTTCCAACTCCAACTGGCCTAAAATCTCAGAAAGTGAGATTAAACCATACCAAAAGCTCATAGGCCTCGACCAAGGGTCTAAATAGATCAAAATCCATGCTTCGGAGCTTAAGGAACTGTCAGAATTCAATTTCGAGCTTGCTTGCTAAGAATATTGACTAAAGTCAATGATTTCCTAAGTTAAAGCTCTAAAACAGGGAAATGATCATAAATACCATACGAACGGTTCAGACACTGAACCACCGGTCCCAACAAGTCATAAATAATGTGGAACCGCTACAGGTAAGCTCTAACAATACAAATAAAGCAAAAATGCAAAAATAACCGGAAGGGTCATTACATATTCATGTTTTTATAAAAATATAGATAGATAAATAGATATTATTTATACCTTTTTTTAAAAAAATATTCTTGTCCAAGTGCTTTATGAATTTAACTAATTTTTTAAATAAGAAAATGAATATATTTAAGAATAACTTATTCAAATTTTAAGCAGGTAAATTCATTTTCTTGCATTACTCTGACTAAGAGTTGCCTATTTTTTGCTTCAACTTTCAGATGGATATGGCTGAGACTTTGTTTCTTACATCTTTTATAATTATTTATTTTATAATACAACCTTTATATATATATATATATATATATATATATATATATATATATATATATTATATTTATATTTATTTTTTAAATATAGTTTTTTACCGCAAGCGCTTTGTGAATTTAACTAAAAAAATTGGTACTCTTTTTATTTTTTATTTTTAAATGAATTTATTTTTAAATTTAATAAAGTATTTACATCAAAATATGACGTCCGAGATAAGCTAGTATTTTACTCAAATAATGAGATACACAGGTCTGAACTTTTATTTATTATAATTTTAATATTTTATAATTATCCAATCATTAATTACCGAGATAATTTTTTTTTTGACTCAGACAACCAGTCATTAAGGCATGAGTTTTTATTTATTATATTTTTAATAATTAATTTCTTATTACCTACAAATTAATAAGTATATATTTCTTAAATTCATTCAGTCACATATGATTGAGACAAGCTTATATTTAACCCAAACAATCAGTCACTCATTGTCTGAGATTCAATTTCAAATATTTTTAAATATAGAACAAAATTAAAATATGTATATGACCAAGTACTTTATGAATTTAACTAAAGTTAAAAAAAATTAAAAATACAATATTAAAAAATTCATTTAAATTTAGGAGGGATAAATTCCAGTCTCGAATTTTACTGATTGAGAGAAGTCTATTTTGTTCCTAAACTTTTAGTTATACATGACATACTCTATACTAACAAAACATAAGGAGTTAAAGAGTAAGAGAGGTAATTAATCCCTTTGGCCCAATTAATTTGGACTTTCAGTCCAACCTGTCCTAAACTAAATTTGGGCTTTGTGGCCCATTCCCTTCAAGTCCCTTTCTGGGACTGCCTCTGCTGCTACTTAAACTCGTGGGCTTTGGCCCAATATCTTTAAATTTCTTTAGTCCATTTTGGACTGCTGCTGCTACACCTGGTGGGATTTAAGCAGGAAATTACATGGAGTGTCCTCAAAAGTGAGTGGTCTTCAATTTATGCCCCTCATAAGAAAAGTCTTTAAAAAATATCATTCCTTTCTTTTTATGTATAGAACATATACATTTTTGCCCCTCTACACCATAACTCTCCATGTTCATTTGTCTCTCAACTTTAATTTTCATTTTTCTTTTTTCTTTTATCTTTTTTCCTTTTTTTCCTTTTTCTCAATTTTTTTTAATTCTCGTTTTCTTTTTTCTCAACCTTTATTTTCTTTTTTTTCTTTTTTTTTTTTTTTTCTTTTTTTTTTTTTTTTTTTTTTTTTTTTTTTTTTTTTTTTTTTTTTTTTCTCAACTTTTTTTTTCTCTTTTTTCTTTTTTTTCTCAATTTTTATTTTTATCTTTATTTTTTCCTTTTCTCTTTTATTCTTCTCTTTTTTTCTTTTTTCTTAACCTCTATTATTTTTTGCTAATGAACAAAAAAAGTTGGATAATCCGCAAAGAAAATCTTCTTTCTTTGAAATCGAAGTAAACTTAAGAGCGTGCTTTGTTGTTTGGAAGTCCTTTGGAACAAGTCTTGCCTCTAAAACAAATGTTATAGAACATCTCATAAATCAAGAAACAATGAGGTAGTGTCAAGCCTTGCTCGTGGGGCATAACTTATTGTTTGAAAAATTCTTGAGCTAAGTCTTACCTCTAAGGCAACAATTATAGAGCATCTCATAAATTAAGACACAATGAAGTAGTGTTAACTCTTTCCCATGGGGCATAACTTGTTTTTTGGAAGGCCCTTGGGCTAAGTCTTGCCTCTAAGGCAAAAGTTATAGAGCATCTCATGATCAAGACATAATGTGCTAGTGTCAACTCTTGCCAATGAGGCGTAACTTGTTGTTTGAAAGTCTTTGAGCTAAGTTTTGCCTCTAAGACAAGAGTTATAGAGCATCGCATAAATCAAGACACAATGTGGTAGTGTCAACTCTTGCCCATGGGGCGTAATTTGTTATTTGGAAGTCCTTGGGATAAGTCTTGCCTCTTAGGCAAGCGTTATAGAGCATCCCATAAATCAAGCACAATATGATAGTATCAACTCTTGCCCATGAAGCGTAACTTGTTGTTTGAAAGTCTTTGGGCTAAGTCTTGTCTCTAAGGCAAGAGTTATAGAATGTCTCATAAATCAAGACACAATGAGGTAGTGTCAAGTCTTGCTCGTGGGGCATAACTTGTTGTTTGAAAATCCTTGAGCTAAGTCTTGCCTCTAAGGCAAGAGTTGTAGAGTATCTCATAAATTTAGACATAATGAAGTAGTGAACTCTTGTCCATGGAGCGTAACTTGTATTTTTTGAGAGGTCCTTGGGCTAAGTCTTGCCTCTGAGGCAAGTGTTATAAAATATCTCATAAATCAAGACACAATATACTAGTGTCAAGTCTTGCTCATGGGCGTAATTTGTTGTTTGGAAGTCTTTGAACTAAGTCTTACCTCTAAAGCAAGAATTATAGAACATCTCATAAAAAAATAAAGGTCAAAAAAATTGATTAAAAAAAGAGAAAAGAAAAATTAAAAACCAAAGAAAAAATAAAAAAATAGAAGTTGAGAAAAAAAAAATATTGAGAAAAAAATAAAGATTGAGAAAAAAAGAAAAAAACGAAAAAAAAATAACAATAAATAAAGGTTGAGAAAAATAAAAAATAAAAGGAGACAAAATAGAATTGAGAGGAGAAAAGAAAAAAAAATAAAGATTGAGAAAAAAGAAAAAACGTAGAAGAAAGAATAAAATAAAAAATAAAAGAAAAATAAAGGTTGAGAAAAAAAGAAAAAAAAAAGAAATAAAAAAAAAGAAAAAAGAAAAAATAGAAATAAAAAAAAGAAAAGAAAAAAGAGAAAAAGAGAAAAAGAAATATATATAAAAGTTGAGAGATAAATGAGCATTGAGAGTTATTTAAAAATATTTGAGGTGTAGAGGGGCAAAAAGGTAGTTGCTCTATACATGAAAAACAAGGAAGACTATTTTTGTAAGACCATTTTTATGGAGGGCAAAAATGCAAAGCCACTCCCTTTAAAGGGCATTTGTGTAGTTGTCCCGGATTTAAGCCCATTTTTTGGCATCTCATTTCCTTCACCATGGGAAAGCTAAATTGGCTTGAACGAATTGGGTTTCGGCTCCAACTCGAGAAATGCAAGGTATCGAAAAGAGTCCAACGGGACTCGGATGGGTTGTTCATGCAAACAAAGAAAAGCAATAATTAATATCTACAAAACGACGAGTAAACGAGAGACTGGTTACATACCACACTCAATCACACACATAGCTATGACTAATGAAGAGAAAAAGAGCAGTGATTTCCAATGAGCTCCCAAGAGATGACCAAGAATCATAGAAAGATATGCTGATTTAGCTTAGACAATTTTTATGAAGTAACACGTTGGGAACTTAATTCATGTTAAATCATACTGATTCTAACACAGGATATGATTTACATAATGTCTAACAACAAGAATGCCAAAATATAAAGCAACCAAGTTAGGTGATGTTCTAGGCTAAACAAGGAGAAAAAAGATGCTTTATAACAGAACTCAACTGGGAAATTGATGCAGTAGCTACAAGACATTACCCATTTGCCAAATAGCATGCTTTATAGAGAGGAAGAAGGGAAATGGTAGAAGAACAAAAACTAGAGAGACAAGGCTATTTCTATTCACATTTGATAAACCAGTCCTTTAAAATATACCTCAAATCAACCTTAAACGACACTAATTTCAACTCACAGATGATCGACAAAACAGTAAGCACGGAATAAAGACACAACTAAACTATTTGACATGAATCCAGCTAAATAGATCCCAAGTAATGTTAAGACCAAATTAAGAATGTTCACACCTAAGACTAACACGAAGCAGAAAGGAAAGAAAAAGGGAAAGGGGGAGCCAAGTTAACATTCATTGATATAGCATAGGATTTACTAAAATACAAACAACAGAGATACAATCAACTTCCCATCTTTTGAGACAAAGAAACAAAGATTTTCAAGAGTCTTGTTCTATCATCACCCTGAACTCGAGAAAAAATTAGTGCTTTAAACTTAGGTTGCTAGAGGCATAAAATGGTTATGATGAAATAAGATCACATACCATCAAACAACATTAGAGAGTAATGAAAATTGAACGAACCCTTCTTGAGTTAACTTAGTTCATGTTTAACTAATCCTTTTAAGGGGAAATCTTTTCACCAATAACATTTTGATGGAAACATAATAACAAATTCATACAAGTGAAACTTTGAACACTTATCTAAAATTTCCATCATAATCACATTATTGCAAACAAGACCAGTCTGAAAACCAACCTAAATCTCAATAAATTCAAGCAAGAGAAAAAAAATCAACCAAAAACTTGTTGTCACACTATCAAGATGGAAGGAAGTCACAACAAACAGATGAATATTCTTGACAAAAGAACAACTCACATAACTACGCTACTTTTAAAACAACACGGACACGAATGAAGAAAGGACGAGTTTTTACCTTTTCTGGAGCAGCAACTGGGACAACGAGACTTCATCGGGGACTCGACTCACCACCGAAACACAACTTCTTTCGCCAGAAGAAACACAAACTTTTAGGTTTTATTCCTCTGAAACTTTTGACTTCTTTGATGGGTTAAGAGAATGGTTATCCAAAGAAAACCTAAGAAAATCGAAAGCCAACCCCTATTCCTTTCCTCATGAGAGGTTTATATAGGAATTTCTAGGGCATATTTGAGGGGGGGGGGGGGGAATCTGAAGGGTAGAATCGGGTAAAACCTTAGGGGAAATTTGAAATTTCAATCAAATTTCTTCTGATTTAGCCATGTATGTACTGTAGTAGTACGAATTTCAGCGATCTTGCCACGATTTTGAGAGAGGGACGTTGAGAGAAGCCAACTAGGTGATTTCTAGAAGCTTCGAGATTACCAGCTCATCATCTTGATAGAGAACGGATGGCGTTGGGGAATTTTGACAGGGTTGAGGCGTTGTTGAAGCTGAGTTTGATCGTCATTTCT
The DNA here is from genome assembly GCA_003996215.1 of Jaltomata sinuosa. Taxonomy (NCBI): domain Eukaryota; kingdom Viridiplantae; phylum Streptophyta; class Magnoliopsida; order Solanales; family Solanaceae; genus Jaltomata; species Jaltomata sinuosa. The sequence continues at coordinate 60,503 of QJPP01000665.1, read as the reverse complement.
GCGGATGGAAACGTTGGGAATGTACTGGGTTCGTTAGGGTTTCTGGGTTTGGTCGTCGTTTGTGAGAGAGAGATGGAGAAAGAGAGAAAGATAAGGAGTTGTTTATTCATCTGTTATTTGGAGAAAAAAAAAGAGAGAGTTGAGATAAGGGTGTGAAGGAGTGGGCCGGGTCTGAGCAGGTCTTGAGCAAAATTGTTAGTGGGCTGGGGCGGATGTAAGTGTTTTGTTTTGTTAGGCCATTAAGTTGGCTGAAACAAAAAATGATTTATTTAGAATATGGCCACATTTGCAATGGCCATTTTAAGTTTAAGGAATAGCCAATTTGGGAGGAAATTGAGGGAATTCGGCTAGGTTTTAAATGATTAAAGAGTTTAGGCTAGAATAGGAATAAAGATAAATTAATTAAATTTAAACTCGAGCTTTAATAAATCAAAACAATTCAAAATAATTATTGTACTTAACACATGATTTCCTATTTTAATAATTATGAAATTAATTTATTCAATTAACTTCTGATTTTAATCAATTTGGAGGAAAATTAAGCATTTAATCTTTTAAAAAGTATTTTCTTATGAAATTAGACTTTAAAATAGTTCTTTCAGTAAACTTATATAAATTCCACATAATTAAATATGAATGATATAAATTATCACTCAAAACTATTATAAAGCCAGTTTGAAAAATATTTTATCCCTCTTTTGTAAAACAATTATTTTCAGAATTGTTTGAAATTCAAAAAGGCTCAAGATTAATTCATAATGTAGAGGGTAAAAATTAGGTGTTAACAACTGCCCCTCCCTTTGGATAGGATGGATGTAAGGAACCCTGGGCAAAGGGAATTGACGTTCCCAATTTTATCCGACCACAGATTCGTGTTTAGGAAGCGGTTGGTTCTAGCATGAATTTCAAGGAATCATGGCTGAACTCTGGTATCGAGTTTCCTACATATCTCAGGTTGCACGAGAATTCAGGCCACTTGTAGTTCAAGATGTTTGATTTTATGCATAATTTTGAAAGAATTCCAAACTATCCCGATTTCAGAGTACGGAGAGACCGGAAAGCTGGGAGTAAGAGAATTGGGGGAAGTTAGGAATGTAGCCAAGTTTTAAACACAGAGGCCGCCTACATATCCCAAGACTTTAGGAATCAGGCTGCTTGTAGTTCGACTCAAATGGTGGAAAAGATAATCTTTATATTAAGATAACCTTTGGCTCGGGATGAGTGACAAATAAGTTGAGCTATAGAAAAGAGGCTTGTAACCTCTTAACTATGAATATGGTGCACTTCACACCCATAAGTAAGATTTTATCTGGACATAATTTCCAAAGCTCGAGGTGTATCGTCACCCGGATTTGAAAAGAAGGAATATTGTTTCCAGCGTGAGTTCAGAAGATACCCTGGATGCGAAACTAAGACCCAACAATAGAAATACCCACATGCCTTATGATAGGGGTGTGGTTTGATGGCGGTGGTAGTCGTTCCTCAACTCGCGTACAAAGAGTTTGATATTCTTCTCCGCACTATGTCCCAGTTCGCTGCTAAGAAAAAGTTCTATGTTGTGATGCGTCCTTTTTGATGTAGTCCGCACCTGTGGTTTTGCTTTGAGAATTTCATCCTTCTCGGATGCTCTCGACAACATCTCAAAATAAAATGGTTAGTAATAACATAATTCCATTTGGAGATGTAGTTTTCTTTATCATACCTCATGCTTGGGTTACGTTCGAATCCTGTGTTGTGACGTCTTTTGACGTATTTTTGTACCTGTCATTCTGATTCAATATTTCCATCCTCTTGGATGTTCTCAGTAATATTTGAAACAAAATGGTTAGTAGTAAAGTAATTCAATAGGGAAAGATAACTTTGTACCTCATTTTTTCCCGTTTGGTTGCTTTTTGAATCAAATGTCATCTTTTCCTGTCTCTGTCTTAGGAAATAGCAACTTTCATGATAAGAATGTGATAGCCATCGCAGCTATCAGACGGGATTGCCTTCATGGCAGTTTTTGAGTATGACTAGCTTTGTAGTGTTTGTCATGACGGTCCTTGCAACCGTTTGCGGCGTTCTCTTGAACGTGATAACCTTCGTGGTTACTGGTAGGGGTCGTTTGCATATGCCTTTGGGATAAATCTTATGCATCATCCGTATCGACGTGACTAATAGATATTCCCTGACTTGTCAGGCTTTGGGTAATCTAGTACATCATCCCACTTTGGATAGAGATGGCTTACAAATGCCTTTAACTTGTCAACTTCGAGTAATCTTGCACATCATCTGACTTTGGAAAGAAGCGGCTTACAAATATCCTTCAAATTGCCAGTTTTTGGGTAATCCTGCACAATATCAACGTGGATATGTCGTGGCTTATAGATAACCCTTGGACTGTCAATTTTTTGGTAGTCTTGCACTTTGTCCAATTACGAATATTGTTGCGACTTACGTATTACCCTTGAACTTTCAATCTTTAGGTGATCTTGCACACTATCCGATTTCAGATATCGCTGTGTCTTACAAATAACTCTTAGTCTGTCAAGGTTTTGGGCAATCTTGCACACTATCCAGTTTCAAACATCGCTGTGGCTTACAGACGACCTTTGGCCTTCCAACTTTGAGAAATCTGGTTCATCGTTGGATTTGGATGGCGTCTTAGAGACATCCCTCAGACTATATGCTTTTGACCTTGACGACAAGCAGTATTTGATTATTGGGGTGACAAGACCTTTGCCACACAATCAAATATAGCTGCATCTTCTGGCGATTGATGCTTTTGTATTTATAAGCATACTTCAGAGTGAGACTTCATTGTCTCTAATAAGGGTGCATAAATATCCTCGATCTAAGACTCCACCGTCTTACGCGATATCGGATATGAATATGCTGGATACCAAACTTGGCCAGATAATAATAATATCCTCAACGTTAAACTCTAGCGTCTCACTCGATATCGGATATAAAGATGCCAGGCTTGACATAATAATAAGGAAGCAAATACATCCTCAACATCAAACTCCTCCGTCTCACGCAATATCGGGTATAATATGCTGAATGCCAGACTTGGCATAATAATAACAATGAAGCAAATATATCCTCAATGTCAGGCTTCTCCATCTCACGCGATATCGGATATAAATATGCTGAATGCCAGACTTGGCATAATAAAGGAGCAAATATACCCTCAACGTTAGACTTCTCCATCTCACGCGATATTGGATATAAATATGCTGAATGCCAGACTTAGCATAATAATGATAATAAAGCAAATATACCCTCAATGTTAGACTCCTCCATCTCACGCAATATCGGATATAAATATGCTGAATGCCAAACTTGGCATAATGATAAGGATGCATAAATATTTGCGGCATAAATATTTGCGGCATAAATATGCAAATGAAAATATCCTCAATGTTAGACTCTGTCGTCTTACGCGATCTTGGATATAGATATGCTCTTAGGTCGATCCCGTGAAGCCAGTTAGACTTAAGGACGTCTCTGAATGTCATCCTCTTTGAAACCGGCCGGTAGAGGGACATAATACTCATAGCAAATGTATCTGTGGTATTTAATGATGATGATGATGGTCCTCTTGACATGGCCCTCTTGACATGCGAATATGACATGGCCTTCTTGGCATGGTCCTCTTGACATGCAAGTATGACATGGCCCTCTTGGCATGGTCCTCTTGACATTCAAATATGACATGGCCCTCTTGGCATGGTCCTCTCGATATGCAAATATGATAATGGTGTGGATGATCATGCGATGGTATGTGTGGAAGTTGCAGAAAACATTACCTTTGGTTTTTACGTTGTTTTGTTGACTACTTTGTGTGTACCTGTGCTTAAGGCAAATAATTAGTAGACACGACATTGCTTTTACTAGATACCACAGTCAAACTTGAAAAACTTTAAAAACAACGTCTATGAAGCTAATCAAAATAACTTTCATTTCAAATGTGAATAAAATGGTCGTGCCCATTTTTGGGGACAACCATAAGTACCATTTTCGAACATCGTATGTTCGTGGTGATTCCTGACTTGCTGGGGATTGGCAGAGAATGTCGCCGATCTCTTATTTGGTGTTCCAATTGAAGTTGACCCAAAATGTCCTAGTCTTCTTGGGGACTCGAGGATGCTGTCGATCTCTCTTTATCTTAGTAGTTTCTGCGAACTACAAGAGATTTGCCCGTTCCAGGGACTTTTGCCTTTTTTGGCTCCTTCCCACCGTTTTGGCTTTTATTGCCAAGTTTGAGGCATCTGGTCTTGTTGCATTTCTTTTGAACGTGTTAGCTAATGATGGGCTTTCATTGATTTCTAACATACTTTTTAGGACAACCTGCATCCATAGAAAAATTGTTAGTTTTTGGTGAAACTGATCTGTGTTGATCTCTTTCGATCTTCTGCTCTTTGTTTTGTCTTTTATGGGTGCTTTCCACTCTTGGGTACTCATCATCTTTGATTCCCCGGGTCACGGTAGACATAAGACTAAGTCAAATTATAAAGGAGTAAAACTAATATGATTGTAAAGATTTTTCAAACAAGTTCTTTGAAAAACAAAGAATTTTGAAAAAAAAGGATAGTTTGAAAAAGTCTCTGCCCGTCATGTCATGTGCTAGCTCAACGAATTTCCTTTATTCGAGGCCTTGACATTTTTGACATACTGCTGGCGGACTCTTAAGATCCTTTATCGTACTAGCTAGGAGTTTGAAATATTTTTCAAGAAATCTGTCGCAGCTGGGATTAATCCACCTCAGACTGGGGATTTTTTTGAAGTAGACTCTGATCTCTCAGTGTTGGAGAATTCTTCGGAGTTTAATTTTGAACTCTTGAATGAAGCTTGGTGGAAATTTTGAGGTCTTCCTCAAAATTTCTGCCTCAGTTAAGGTTTGCAATGAATCTCATTCCATTGGCAAGGGACTTGAGACTCTGTGGGGATTACGAGACTCTTTCTCGATATTCATTTTGGTTGCTCTTCGGCACATTCTGTATTCCTGCTTGCTTGGAGGACAATCTTCGCCTTTTTGAATTTTTGAGATTCCTTTCTCAAAAATTCTGCCCCAGTTTTCATTTTCTAGGTGATATGACCGAGCTGTTGTGGCGCCTACGTATCCCGTTGAGGCAGGAATCAGGTCAAATATAGTTCCCACACTCATAGTGAGAGAAAATTAGAAATAGATAAAGGGATGACCGAGGCCAACAAAGGCCACCGACGTATCTCATTCTTGAGAATTCAGGTCAAACGTAGTTCAAGATAAAGGGGAAATATAGATTTTCCTAAGGGGTTGACCGAAGCTGACACAGGCCGCCTACGTATCTCACTCTTGAGAATTCAGGTCAGACGTAGTTTGTAGATAGAGGATAGGGATATTTTGAGCTATTACTAAGTGCAAAACGATTACAATCAAAAAATGCGATTACAGGAAAAAATAGAAGGAAAAGAAGCCATCTTTAGGCGTAGTATCCCTTTGTAGCGTCGGAGTTGATATAGGCTTGGGCCATACTTGATCATCCATCTCAGACAAAATTAAATCTCCTTCAGATAGCACTTTTTAGATGATGTACAGTCTTTGCCAATTTGGTGCAAATTTTCCTTTGTCTCATGGGAGGGAAAGATTAACTGTCCATTCTATGGATTGAATTCTGGATTGACCAATAAATTTTGGGAGATAATATTTGTGCTCGTTCTCATCCTATTATTGTAGGACCAGTCAAAGATGTCGATGTATGGCTTGAGCAGACTGATAAGTTCTTTCTTTTGCACTTTTGACAAATGAACACCGATGTTGATTTCTTTAACTTGACCGTTGCCTCCCAGATTGACCATCTCAAACCCTTTTAGGTGGGGCCTTTCTTGATCTTCAAAGGTTTTGGTCTTCTCGGTTGTTCATTCCAGGACCATGATTTCTTCAACATACCCTTAAAAGTCATTATCGTCTAGCTTAGTTTGTTCGTTAAGCTCTTGATATGACATGACAGTGGCAGGTTTTAACTTATTATTACTAAAACCAAAACAAAACAAGTCAGATAATAACAAGTAAACATAAATAATTTCGAAAAGTAAATGTTTTCAAAATAAAGAGGCTTTCATTGAAATCCGAAAGGATTCACAAACTATGGCTATAACCCGCATGAATGCTGGTCTGTGCCTTTTGGAAAGCGATAAAACAGTATGAGAAAATTGAAAACATAAAAAGTGGGTCACAGAGCCTCATCTGGACCAACATCAATTTTCATAAAATAGAATCTTTGTCTACCCAGCCAAGCGAAGAGTCACGAGGGGAGTTGCGACCTAATTCTATAACTTTTTGCCAGGCTTGGCATCCCCGATCATGGATGCCTTGGGTATTTCTTTTGTTATAGCATCGCATTCCTCAAATAGCTTCCCTATTACATCCTCTAACCTATCGCTTGGAGGACCGATACGCATTGGAAATGACTGATATAAGTGAGAGAGTGGCTTAGGCGGTACCGATTATTTCTTCTCTTTGATGCTTGTTTTGTCATCTCGGGCCATGTACCCTAATCCATGCCTGGTCAGCTGTCTGGGAATGCTTATGGGCTTAGTCATACCGTAAGAAATTCTTTGCCGTCCTTAAGCCTTGCTCGTGTTCGCTTCTCAGCAGCGTGGTCGCGAGCATTTTATAAATGAGTAGCATGGAAATTTGAGGATCAAGATCCTATCCGGTGGCATTTACGATCTCTACTATGTAGAAATTGCTCCCCTTTGGGACATCTTTAGTCACAGGGACACAACTATTAGGGCGGGATAGGTGACTCCCTTCACTGTGGATCACCACCTCACGTTCTTCCCAGGTGAACTTTACCATTTGATGAAAAGTTGAGGGCATGGCTCCAGCTTTGTGGATCCATGGTATTTCCAAAAGCAAGTTGTAGCCGGTGGTAATATCCATGACTTGGAATTCTACCTGGAACTCAGTGGGTCCCATCTAAATATGCAAACTGACCTTTCCGATAGTGTCTCTTTGACCCTTATCGAAGGCTCTCACGTTGATCCTGCTCTGGCAAACCTTTACCGGATCATAGTCTAGCTGAGTGAGTGTGGATAGTGAGAAAATATTCAGACCCGAACCATCGTCAATCAAAACTCTATTTGTAATCTTTTTTTGACATTTAATAGTGACGTGCAAGGCCTTGTTGCGCATTAACCCTTCAAAGGGTAGATCAGCAATACTCAAAGTATTTATAGTTTTTTTTGGCATTTCCTGCCTTTTAAGGCTAACCGGCACTATTAACTTGCCCACAACCCATTCTTCATCGACCTCTATCATGTTAACAATGGCTCCTCTGTGATTCAGGAGCGGATTATTATTAATATTGGCCGATGCTGTTTGTAGTGTGACCACTCTTTGATCAATCAAATCCTGAATTTTGTGCCTCAGATTAATGCAATCTTAGGTATCATGCCCAACTCCTCCAAAATGATAAGCATAATATCGGTCAGCCCTGAAGAAACGAGAGTCAGGATTGCTTGGTTTAGGTTGTATGGGCTGGATAAATCCAGCACCCTTCAATCCCTCATATAACTGAGCTCTGGTTTCAGCCAACTGGGTGAAAGTCTGAGGAGCTTTCTTTCCTAAATTTGGAGGAGAGAGATTAGTATCGACAGGAGGAGGAACCTGGCAATTATTCTAGTTCTCGGGAGCCTTCTAATACACTTGGTAGTTTTGGAGAGGAGGTTGGTAAGTGGGTTGCATATTTGGTTGTGGAGCTTGGTATATGGGTTGCACGTTTGGTTGTGGAGCTTGGTATATGGGCCGCACATTTGGTTGTGAAGCTTGGTATATGGGCTGCACGTTTAGTTGTGGAGCTTGGTAAATAGGCTGAGTATAGTAAATCAGTTGAGGATTTTGTGAAGCTAGGAGAGGGGTCGTTGTAACAAGTGCTTTTTTATAGTTGGATCCAAAGGGCTTCCGCAATCTCGGTCTAGGACTGGAGGATACCAAAGACACCTCTTCCCTCTTTTTCTTGGGAAATTCTGCCGATCCTGAGGATGCCAAAGCTTTGGTAATCTTGCCGCTACGAAGACCCTCTTCGACAATTTCACCAATCTTAACTAGATCGACAAATTTCTCTTTTACTGCTGATATCATTTTGTCGTAGAACTCCGACTCTTGAGAGCGCATAAACACTGTGATTGTCTCTTCTTCGGTCATAGGAGGCCGAACTCTTGCCGCTTCCTTTCTCCACCGATAGGTATAATCTCGGAAGTCCTCATTTGATTTCTGCTTGATGCGACCTAGAGAGTATTGATCCAGGACAACTTCCATGTTATATGTGAACCTTTGAGCGAAGTCTTTAGCTAGATCACTCCACTTAGACCACTTCTTCAATTCCTACGAGGTGAGCCATTCCAAAGCCTCTTCGCTCGGACATTGGCTGAACAACCACATTAACAGAGCATCGTTCTTCTGTGCACTGACCATTTGGTCACAATAGCTTCTCAAATAAGCCTCGAGATTCCCAACACCTTTGAAGGTCTCAAACTTGGGAATCTTGAATCCGTTTGGAAGGTCCATTTTCGGATGGATAAAGAGATCGTCGTAGTCATAGCCCTTTTCATAGGACGAGCCTTGAAACTCCTTGATCCTTGCTATATCCTCTTTCATTTGTGCCACGTCATAATCATGCTTTTTCTCTGTGGCCCTCAACTCTTTCTCTTTATCCTCGTAGTGGTCAAGCTTGGAGCTTTCTGGGAGGGCGGTGTATGGTTCTACCATAGCGTGAAAGTGGTAGGTGGCATGTTCTGGAAAGGCGGAGGCTGGACATATGGAATGGTATTTGGATATGTGGGGGTATAGTTATGTGGGTTAGTGACATTGGGATGGTTATTCTGGGAGTTGTAGGTGTTTGGTGGCGTATTCTGGTAATTTGGAGGGAGATTTTGTGGAATGTAAGCACTTGGGTTGTTACTCTGGTTAGTGTGCTGGATATGAGGAGTATGGATTTGATATGAGGACCCAATATAGGGAGGATTAGTGGAGAGATGTTCGTTGGAAGGTCTAGGTGCGGAGGCAGGAGGGATATTCCCTGGGTGGTTCTTAGTTAATGGGGTATTGAGTGGAGGGATTTGGAGAGGAGGCTGGGAGTTACCCAGAGTCGAAGTGTTACCAGCAATAGCCAAGCTAGCCATATCCTTGGCTTTCTGCACCTCTTCTTGCATTTTCTCTAGCTTTTTTTGCAAGCTCTGTAATTATTTTGCTTTGTTCAGCAATAACGTTGTCTCTCATAGTCAAAATATTTTCTTCCTCACTGTCAGTCATTTTCCCCTTAGAAAAGCGAGGGTTAGATGAGGAATCTATTTGTGCCATTGAGCGGGTGAAGTAGGGATGTTCAGCCAGTTTTATCAACACATATCAGTTTCTATTACCTATTGAAGTAAAAACAACTCAAAGACTGATATGTTAGATCTCGTCAATGATAAACAATACAAGATATCTGACTGAAGATAAACACGTAAAAATTGCAATAAACACATAAAGCTGCTTTTCATCAAGGCAAATTGATCCACGGGGTTATTGACTCGAAGGTTCGATGGACAGGAATTTGCCTATCAATTTTGGGTAGGTAGACTTTATCAAGAGATTTGATTTGTCGAGTCTTCATCTTCTGATGCTTGTCCTGTAGCACTTGATGTGTCTTTTGAATTCTTTGGTATCTCCATCGAGGTGGGGAAGTGAAAATTTTGATAAGGATAGGGGCCGGGCCTTGAAGGCTGCCTACGTATCTCACGAAGGAGAATTTAGGCCCTACGTAGTTTGAGGGGTAAAAGGGATATATTTCATTTCATTTCATTTCTTCCACTATCACTTGATTACAATGGAAAAGTAAATACAAGACGACAAAAGAAAATAACTACAATAGCTTTGCTACTTTTAAAGCTTCTTTGGATTGTGACGAATCTTCTGGACTCTTCTCGATCCTTTCCTTTAAGGATAACACGGGGGAAACTCAATCTAAATCCTCCCTGCATCTATGAGATCTTCGAGGTCAATCCTGAAAGTGCGATAATTCTCTATGTCATGCCCCCTGCTCCAGCATGGTAGAGGCATATTTCCTTGCAACTGTGCCAAGCTCGGGACATTTTTCCTGCCCTCTTTTCAATTGGCTCAATGATACCAGCGTGGACTAGTTTGAAGTAGATATCGAGGTATGTGTCATAAAACATAGTGAAGTCATATTGACGGATCAGGGTATTATGGGGGATTGGCATTCCCGGTACCTTATCACAAATTAGTAGAGAGTGAGGAACCCACATGTGGCTGATTTACCCACTGTTAATCATTTCATGAATTCTGACCCTTAACATGATGCACTCATTGGTGGTATGCCCCCTTTGGCGCGGGTGATTAGCACACCTCTTTTGTTCATCTCTAGGGTTATACCTATAACCTGGGGTTTGATCAGGTTGAAGGATTCCTTTCATCTTCAGAGCTAGGAAGATGACTGGGCATGTAACAATTCTGGGCCTTTGGACGTTCGCCCGTACGTGAGCTTTGAGAGTGATCTTTCCTTTTATGGTCTTAAACCGAATCGGCCAGACAGGGTCGTCCCTAATGTTAACCCAATAGTCTGAGACTCGGTTAAAAGTCTAGATCTGTTCACAGTTTTCTCCCACGGATTCTTCATTATTCCCTATGACTGATGCCGACCTCTTAAGCGTTAATTAGTACTTTCGATCCATTTGGTTAATCATTTCTTATGTTTGGGTTATCCTTGTGTCAATGTTGGCCATCTTTTCTTTCATAAGGGCTATCTCTTTATCCACTTCTGCAGACCTGGCTACCAATTTTTCCTCTACTTGTTTAGTTTCCTTGATTTACTCCTTCACTTCGTTGATTTCCTGGTCAATATCTTCCATTCTCTTGCGCATTGCTTCTTCGGTGTCCATGGTAAGTTAACCTTCCTGAGAGACAGGATATAAGTTCTTAGGCGTGTTTTGAAGGGATTTTGGATTTTCTGGGAAACTTGAGAAACTTGAGGAGTAATTTTGGTCGGACTTTGTATAGTGGACTTTATATTTTGCTTACGGTGTTCTAAAAATTTGTTGAAAAAAGGGAATGGACCAATTTATCCTTGATTAAAGCAACACACGTAAACACGTAAGACAATTATATCACGTAACAGTTCATAGCACGTCCTATACGAATATGTGACCTTTTTATGCCAAAGGTAGGCTTAACGAATTGAAGGATGTGTATGTCATTGTAAACGTTCCATTGCCCCAAAATATATTTATACATATTGGTTAAATGAAATGGGGGGTACAAAATTTCAGGAAAAAGGAATGTACATCAAAATCAGTCCCACGCAGGGGTACAATCCTAAACTAGGCCGCCATGGTTGGTCTTTCGTTCTCAAACTTCTTGAAAATTCCGAATGCCTTTTGGATGACAATCTTCAAAATAAAAGACTATCTAAATGTATCCCAATCTCGAGGGACAATGGTTCATACAACACGGCATCATATCCTTTAATTGAACACATAGGAGATGATTGTTCTTTCGAGCCGTGGGTCTTTTCGAACACAAGGTGGTCTTACTAATGGACTTAATATCCCTTGGATATTAAGACGTCTGAGGTCAATGCCTATTTCAGGATTTGTTTTTGCTCTATCCTGGGTTTCTAGAATAGGTTTCAAAATTGACCGGGAACCCAAGCGGATAACCAGGCTAAAACAACAAGTGACCTTTAACCGATCGTGGGTCAACTACTTCACTTGTATATTTTGAAAATTGTGTGTTTTGTTAAGAACGACCGCAAATACTTGTGTAATCACCTTTTCATCCCTAATTCAATCTAATGCTTTGCCAAGGGAGGTGGAAGATGCCATGAATAGTTTATATTTTGCGAAAAAGTAAACAAGTAAGGAAAGCAATAATGTTACTAATTATTACAATCCGAATAGTTAGTCAAATAAGTTAGTTGCAAACAATAAGGTTAGAACCTAGTTGAATTATCCCCAGCAGAGTCACCATTTCTGTTTTCGAGAAAAATGACTTTATTTGAAAATCATTTCAAAAATATAGTTAAAGTTTCCAAAACATTTTCAATTTAAAAGAAGAGTCGCCACTTAGTTTTATAAAGTAAAACCAAGAAAAAATTATAAAATCTTTTAAAGCTAAAACATATATAACTTTAAAAAATTAAAAGATTAAGGGTAAGGATTCAAATTAATATCCCGAGAAGGTTTTGAAGGCACTCGAGATATCCGCTAACTCGCGGTTATCCAGACTTGTTTGAAAATAACTTATTTCTGACTAACTTTGAAAACACTTTGTATTTTTGATAAAACACCTTGTTTTGATTTTAGGAAACACGAAAGATATGACTTGATAAAAAGAAAGATTGCTATACATTTTTAGAAATGTTTTTGAGAAACACATGAAAAGTTTATTTAAAGGAAGAAGGAAACCCGCTAGTTCTTTGACAATTTAAAACACAAAACATTTAATCATTTTTTATACGATAGAAACAAAAGTGATTAACAGAAAAAACGTCTATTCATTAGGGAGTAATTCAACTAAGTTTAAAAATTAGAGTTCAATTAATACAAGAAATAATTCTATACTAACAAAACATAAGGAGTTAAAGAGTAAGAGAGGTAATTAAGCCCTTTGGCCCAATTAATTTGGACTTTCAGTCCAATCTGTCCTAAACTAAATTTGGGCTTTGTGGCCCATTCCCTTCAAGTCCCTTTTTGGGTCTTCCTCTGCTGCTGCTTAAACTTGTGGGCTTTGGCCCAATATCTTTAAATTTCTTTAGTCCATTTTGGACTGCTGCTTCTACTACACCTGGTGGGATTTAAGCCCATTTTTTGGCATCTCATTTCCTTCACCATGGGAAAGCTGAATTGGCTCGAAAGAATTTGGTTTCGGCCCCAACTCAAGAAATGCAAGGTATCGAAAAGAGTCTAACAGGACTCGGATGGGTTGTTCATGCAATCAAAGAAAAGCAATAATTAATATCTACAAAACAACGAGTAAATGAGAGACTTGTTACATACCACACTCAATCACACACATAGCTATGACTAATGAATAGAAAAAGAGCAGTGACTTCCAATGAGCTCCCAAGAGATAACCAAGAATCATAGAAAGATATGCTGATTTAGCTTAGACAATTCTTATGAAGTAACACGTTGGGAACTTAATTTATGTTAAATCATACTGATTCTAACACAGGATCTGATTTACATAATGTCTAACAACAAGAATGCCAAAATATAAAGCAACCAAATCAGGTGATGTTCTAGGCTAAACAAGGAGAAAAAAAGGATGCTTTTTAACAAAACTCAACTGGGACATTGACGTAGTAGCTACAGGACATTACCCATTTGCCAAATAGCATGCTTCATAAAGAGGAAGAGGGAAAGGGTAGAAGAACAGAAAATAGAGAGACAAGGCTATTTCTATTCACATTTGATAAACCAGTCCTTTAAAATATACCTCAAATCAGCCTTAAATGACACTAATTTCAACTCAAAGATGATCGACAAAATAGTAAGCACAGAATAAGGACACAACTAAACTATTTGACATGAATCCAGCTAAACAGATCCCAAGTAGTGTTAAGACCAAATTATCAATTCACACCTAAGACTAACACGAAGCAGAAAGGAAAAAAAAAGGGAAAGGGGGAGCCAAGTTAACATTCATTGATATAGCATAGGATTTACTAAAATACAAACAATAGAGATACAATCAACTTCCCATCTTTTGAGACAAAGAAACGAAGATTTTCAAGAGTCTTGTTCTATCATCACCCTGAACTCGAGAAAGAATTAGTGCGTTAAACTTAGGTTGCTAGAGGCATAAAATGGTTATGATGAAATAAGATCACATACCATCAAACAACATTAGAGAGTAATGAAAATTGAACGAACCCTTCTTGAGTTAACTTAGTTCATGTTTAATTAATCCTTTTAAGGGGAAATCTTTTCACCAACAACATTTAGACAGAAACATAGATAACAAATTCATACAAGTGAAACTTTGAACACTTATCTAAAATTTCTATCATAATCACATCATTGCAAACAAAACCAGTCTCAAAACCAACCTAAATCTCAATAAATTCAAGCAAGAGAAAAAAAATCAACCAAAAACCTGTTGTCACACTATCAAGAATGGAAGGAAGTCACAACAAACAGATGAATATTCTTGACAAAAGAACAACTCACATAACTACGCTACTTTTAAAACAACATGGACACGAATGAAGGAAGGACGAGTTTACCTTTTACAGAGCAGCAACTGGGACAATGAGGCTTCGTTGGGGCCTTGACTCACCACCGAAACTCAGCTTGTTTTGCTAGAAGAAACATGAACTTTTAGGTTTTATTCCTCTGAAACTTTTGACTTCTTTGATGGGTTTAGAGAATGGTTCTCCAAAGAAAACCCAAGAAAATCGAAAGCCATCCCCTATTCCTTTCCTCATGAGCGGTTTATATAGGAATTTCTAGGGCGAATTTTGGGGGAGAAATCTGAAGGGTAGAATCGGGTAAAACCTTGGGGGAAATTTGAAATTCCAATCAAATTTTCTCTGATTTAACCACGTATATACTGTAGTAGTATGCATTTCAGTGATCTTTCCACGATTTTGAGAGAGGGACGTTAAGAGAAGCAAGGTAGGTGATTTCTAGAAGCTTCGAGATTGCCAGCTCGTCATCTTGACGGAGAGTAGAAGGTGTTTGGGAATTTTGATGGGGTTGAGGCATTGTTGAAGCTGAGTTTGTTTGTCACTTCTGCAAATGGAAACATTGGGAATGTACTGGGTTTGTTAGGGTTTTTGGGTTTGGTCATCGTTTGTGAGAGAGAGATGGAGAAAGAGAGAAAGATAAGGAGTTGTTTGGTCATCTGTTATTTGGAGAAAAAAAGAGAGAGTTGAGATAAGGGTGTGAAGGAGTGGGCCGGGTCAGAGCGGGTCTTGAGCGAAATTTGAGTGGGCTTGGGCGGATGGAAGTGTTTTGTGTTGTTGGGCCATTATGTTGGCTGAAAAAAATGGTTTAAAGGGGTATTTAGAATATGGCTACATTTACAAAATATGGCCATTTTAAGTTTAAGGAATAGCCAATTTGGGAGGAAATTGAGGGAATTCGGCTAGGTTTTAAATGATTAAAGAGTTAGGCTAGAATATGAATAAAGATGAATTAATTAAATCTAAACTCGAGCTTTAATAAATCAAAACAATTCAAAATAATTATTGTACTTAACACATGATTTCCTCTTTTAACAATTATGCAATTAATTTATTCAATTAACTTCTGATTTTAATCAATTTGGAGGAAAATTATGCATTTAATCTTTTAAAAAAGATTTTCTTATGAAATTAGACTTTAAAATAGTCTTTAAGTAAACTTATATAAATTTCACATAATTAAATATGAAATATATAAATTATTACTCAGAACTATTATAAAGCCGGTTTGGAAAATATTTTATCCCTTTTTGCAAAACAATTATTTCCAGAATTGTTTGAAATTCAAAAAGGCTCAAGATTAATTCGTAATGTGGAGGGTAAAAATTGGGTGTCAACAGTCACGACTCGATTTCTCGATCATGATAGTACCTATAACCCCCAGTAGGCAAACCAATCTCCATAGCCCAGAACAGTTAGTAATGGGTTACCATCTAACACTTTAGCGGAGAAATGATATAAATAAAAGAAAGCAAGGAAAATAAGTTGAAGAAAGTAGATACAAGAATATATATATACATCTGCGGAAGCTAAATCAAAACTTCAAAACCTGGTATCATAGTATAGAGCCACAACTACATATAAGGAGTACAAAGGATCTAAAACAATATATACAGATGTCTCCGAGTAGTAATAGAGTACATGATATAAAAAATAACTAAAAGCTAAGCTCTGGTCGCCAAGAGCTCACCCTCAGTCTGAAATATCTCAAAAACAGCTCCTCGCATGAGTCTCTAACGAGATAACGATGATGGCCCATACTAGGATCTGCACCAGAAGATGCAGAGTGTAGTATAAGCACCAATTACAAAGCAACCGGTACTCAGTAGGTATCATAGGTCGACTGGGCACATATAAGATAAATGAGCAGTAATAAGCAGAATAGAAAACAATTAGTCATAGAAGGCAACAAATAAGTACACGGAAGCTAGAACAGAAGGAAAACAAGTAGGAACAATACATATGGTTAGCTAAAAGAATCCACATCACAGGCGAAAGAAACCGAGATCCTCGCAACAACAAGTATATAAAGAAGAGTTTAGAAAGCAAGCGGTACACCAGTAACCTCAACGAATAGAGAAGGAGAGTAAGAAAACAATAAACATGCTCGAATACATGGAATGATAACCCAACTAAGCATGCAATCTCAAGTCAAGAATTTAACAGCTGGAAGCCCAAGTTTAACCTTAACAATATCCAAAGTCATAAGAACCACAATAGGAACCAATAGAGCAAAATAGTAACAATAAGTTTACCTACAGTCCCACGGGCTCCCATACACCTAAGGAACACAAACAAGTGAAGACAAACCCTCCGACATCCCATACTACTGGAGCGTACAATCAACAAACATCAAACAAGGGTGGAACGTCGCACAAATGAATGGTCTGACATGCTATGCTAAGACAAGAGTGATAGTAGTACTGTATGTTACCTGCTTCTGGCGTCCTATAAGGCACAACAGATGGGATCTATGAAAGGTCACACCCGTATACCTTTACTATGCCGTATACTCCCCTCCGACACTCGCAGCACGTATCCTCTGGTCCAGAATAGCAAGGTCCATGTAGGCCCCCGACCAACATGCTAGATGCCCCGCAATCTTGAAAATCCCCAAGTAAAGCTCCCAGAGAGTATCCAGGTCTAAATCAATAAGTCAAATAGTCCTAGTGCACGGCCCTGTCGAGTTTAGCATCACCCCAGAACTTGTAGTAAAACAAGTCTAGCGCTCGATCTCGCCGAGTCTACTGTAAGTGAAAATAGTTATAAAACATCCTTTAATTCCCCCGTACCCTAAGAAGATCCATTAAGATAGTATCAAACCCTTTTCAATCATTTTTATCGAAAATAGGCCCCACGGGCCATGCAAGGTTTAAAAATTCAGTAATAGTAGGCTCGAAGCCAAAATCATAGTAAAATCATGAAAAAATTCCCTCTATATGCATGATGAATAGTATACACAATCATAACAGTGGCCTCCAGCCCACAATCAACCTATAGGCCCTAAACAGGCTCCAGTCATTCTACAGCACAGATAGCCAGCTCTACAACAATAATAACGATGCGTGGAACTCACAGACATTCCTATATAACCCACCATCTATGTTCCAGAGTCAAACAAGGCCACATAAGACCACAGGGGTGATAATATCATCTATAGCAAATACTACAACCATCGAAGGAAAAAAAGGAATCAGACATGAATAAAGCGGTCTAGGTCTGTGGTACCAACTAGTAAATCCAACCCAAGGATTCCCAATAGTACAATTTTATTCTATATATGCGAAGTCTAAAGAGTTTAAACCGTAACCTACTTCGGGTCCGAACTGCAAATATGAACCGTCACTCGTGTGCCTTTCCCTTCTGAACAGCCTCAGAAAGCTTCCGCACTATCAAGAATATATTCTAGGTGTCAAGACGAAAGAACGACACCCATATTGCTATACGAAAAATCGGGCCGAAAATCAGGTCAAAATATGACCCTCAAAGCTTGCACAGCAAAACAGAAAATAAAATTCACAATTATATCCGCGGTGAATTTAGGAACCCATGCTAAAAATTTGAGCGCAAATGGAGTTCATTTCGGGGCTCAAAACAGCCCTGAAGTAGTACTACTTCATGAGAACAAAAGTGGATAATTATGATTTTCAAGGGCGGAAACGTACCAATTTGGAAGCAAGAATCGACCACGGACCAGAACTATAGCTACCACGAACAATCAAGTTCTCCAACGCAGCTTTAATCCAAGAAAATCCAGGCTTGTAAGAGCCTCAACCATGAAGGTTTTTGAGCTTGAAGAGAAGAACAAGGCTTGAAGAAGAAGAGGCTTACCAACGATAAAAGAGCGAAATTAACGATAATTTGGAGAATTCCCACGAGCCCACACTGTTCTTGAGTAATTAGAGTTGAGAAAAAATGAAGTTGGAGTTGAAAGAAGTGAAAGAAATAAGCTGAAAATCGTGAAAAATAAGAATTTAAAGAATGAAATTTGTGGAAATTAACGAAAGTTAACAAGAGATTTTACCTATTCACGAGGTCAAGAAACACACCCGGATTAGCAATAATTATTCCTCCAAGTTATGGGTAAGAGCAGGTAAAGATGTGAAGGAATTTGGTGTAAAAATGCTGGGGAAAACGAGTTGGAAAAATGAGAGCAAAATCTGAAAATAAAGCTGCCAACAACTATTTAAAGCTGGCCCGCAATAGAAAAATCTACAATTTTTTAAACTTCTACGGGGAATTTTGGGTACAAAAGGAACCCGATACTCACAAACCAATAGAGCTATTTGAGTGAAAACGACATTTTGGACTCAATGGAATTAACAAATTTACCAACGGAGATCATTTTAAGGAAAAGTGGGCCCTATGCTCAAAATTAACTCGGAACTTAATACCCCAAAACAAGTCCAGAAGCCCCGGGACCCAAACCAAAGATTCCCCTTGCCCAAAGTCGACATTTCGGAGCTAATAGCGCATACATAATTTCCATCCGAGGCGTCTTCTATGAATGTTGACCAAAGTTAAACTTTTAAGTTCAACTTGGCTAAAACACAAAAACCCATACAAAACTAAACTGAAAGCTCCCAGAACCTGACCCAGGGTCCACCCAGACCAAAATCCATGCTTTGGAGCTAACGGAACTGTCGGAATTCAATTCCAAGCATGTTTACCAAGAATGTTGACTAAAGTCAATGATATTCTAAGTTAAGGCTCTAAAATAGGCAAACGACCAAAACGACCAAACGAACGACCAGGGCACCGTACCAACAGTCCCAGCAAGTCATAAATGACTTGGGGTCACTACAAGAAAGATCTAGCAATACAAAGAAGGCATAAACGTGAAAATGACCGGAAGGATCATTGCATCATCCACTACAAAAAAGGACTTTCGTACCTAATCTCGCTGAATAGATCTCCAAAACTGAGATGTGAACTGAGTGCCGTGAGCTGAAATGATAGAAGCTCATACCCCATGCAACCGAACAACCTCACGGATATTGAGCTAACCTCTTGGCACTGTAAGAATTCTGAACTGGCAAGAAATGGGCTGACTTAGTCAGCCGATCCACAACCACCCAAATGGAATCAAAACCCCTGGAGATACGAGGCCAACCAACCACAAATCCATAGTAATACCTTCCCACTTCCACTCAGGAATGGGAAGTCGCTGCATCAACCCACCAGGTCTCATGTGATCGAACTTCACCTGCTGACAGTTCAAGCACTGAGATACGAACTCTGCTACATCTCGCTTCATACCACTCTACCAGTAAAGCTGTATCAAGTCTCTATACATCTTCACCGCACCAGGATGGATGGAGTATCTAGAACAATGTGCTTCATAGAGTATCAACTGAATTAAATCACCAACCCTCGAAACACAAAGTCGACCACCAAACCTCAGAACCCCATATGAATCTAGAGTAGCCCAGTTGGCCTCACCCTGAACAACTTGATCTTGAAGGTCACACAATCGCTGATCATTAAATTGACGGCTCTGTATCTGATCAACAAGAGTAGACCGAACCTCAACACTGGCAAGAATTCAATTGGGATCCGACAAATGAAGCCTAACCAAGCGTTTATCCAAGGATTGGATGTCCAAGGACAACGGTCACTCAGAAACTGAAAGTGAAGCTAGGCTGCCCATACTCATCGCCTTCCTACTCAAGGCATATGCTACCACGTTTGCCTTGCCCAGATGGTACAAAATAGTGAAATCATAGTCCTTTAGCAACTCAATCCATCTCCTCTGCCTCGAGTTCAGCTCTCGCTGACTCATAATGTACTGAAGACTACGGTGATCGGTGAATATCTCATAATGAACTTCATATAAGTAGTGCCTCTAGATCTTGAGCGCAAAAACTACCGTTGCCAACTCCAAATCATGGGTGGGGTAGTGCGCTCGTGAACCTTCAACTACCTCGATGCATATGCAATGACACGACCCTGCTTCATCAACACACAACCAAGACCAACCCCAGAAGTATCACAATACACAGAGAAACTCTGACCCTCAACCAGCAAAGTCAATATAAGAGCTGAAGTCAACAAGGCCTTAAGCCTCTGGAAGCTATCCTCGCACTGATCTGACCACTGAAATGGGATATCCTTCCAAGTCAGCCTAGTCAAAGGTGATGCTATGGAAGAAAACCCCTCTACGAACCGTCTGTAGTACCCGGCTAACCCAATAAAGCTGCGAACCTCAGTAGGAGTAGTAGGTCTAGGCCAATCACGGACTGCTAAAATCTTACTCGGATCTACTCTAATACCATCCTTAGACACCACGTGTCCTAGGAATGCAACTGACTCAAGCCAAAACTCGCACTTTGAGAAATTGGTATTAAGCCGATGATCTCTCAAAGTCTGGAGTATAACCCTCAAGTGCTGCTCATGCTCATCTCTACTCTGCGAGTATATCAGAATGTCGTCTATGAAGACTATCACAAAGGAGTCCAAATACAGGCTAAGCACCCTGTGCATCAGATTTATGAAAGCTGCGGGGGCATTAGTCAACCCAAAAGACATTACCATGAAATCATAATGGTCGTAATGTGTCCTGAATGCTGTCTTAGGGATGTCCTCCGCCCTAATCCCCAACTGATGGTAGCCTGACCTTAAATCTATCTTAAAAAACATGGCTGAACCCTGGAGCTAATCAAATAAATCATCAATCATGGCATCGGATACCCATTCCTCACAGTAACCCTATTTAGCTGCCAATAATCAATACAGATCCGCATCGACCCATCCTTTATCTTAACAAATAGAGCAGGAGCACCCCAAGGCGACACACTCGGTCTAATGAAACCCTTAGCTAACAAATCCTGGAGCTTCTCCTTAAGCTCTCTCAACTTAGTTGGAGCCATACGGTAGGGAGAAATAGAAATAGGCCTGGTGCCCGGCTCTAACTCAATAGTGAAATCAATATCTCTCTCAGGTGGAAGGCTTGGCAGGTCAGTAGGGAACACATCTAGGAAGTCTCTAACCACAGGAACAAATTCAGAGGAAAAAGGGTCGGCACTAGCCTCTCGGAAATATGATAAGTAAGCCAAACACCCTCCAAAATCAGTTTCCTAGCTCGAAGACAAGAGATGATCCCAAACGGTGTGGGGCTAACAGAACCCTGCCTTACAACCGGGAATACACTAGGCACAGTGATGGTAATAGTCTTGGCATAACAATCCAAAATTGCACGGTGAGGGGATAACCAGTCCATTCCCAGTATCACATCAAATCTAACGTATCAAGTATCATCAAATCACCCTATGTCTCCAAATCACCAACAAATATCATGCAAGATCTCACAATCCAATCCACTACTAAAGAATCTCCTACTGGGGTCAAAATAGAACCAAGAACAGATAACGGCTCACTAGCCAACCCTAAACAAGGCACAATATAGGCAGATACATATAAACAAACATGTAGATCCAGGATTAAATAAAGCATAAGTTGGTCGATGGCATATAGAAATTATACGTGTGATCACAGTATCTGAGGCCTCTGCCTCCAGTCTCCCAGGGATCGCATACAACTGACGGCGATCACTACCTAACCGACCGCCATCCCTCTGTCTCATGGGCCACCATATCTACCCTGACCACTACCTCCTCAAGTCGATGGCTAAACTGAGCAAATAGGTTGAGCCGGCGGAGCGGTTGACTGAACTATACCCCGCTGGGGGAAATCTATAGCAAAATGACCACTAACTCTGCACTCATAGAAGGCTGTACTCTGCTGGGGGTAATCTCTGGCAAAATAACCGTTGACTCTACACTCATAGCAAGACCTTGACGGCCCACCCTGCTGAGATGAACCCGCTGAACCTGTGTGGCCACCTTAGCCTGATGCCCCAGAAGTAGTACCTCTCGAAGACTAACCACTGTGACAATGCTGACTGCTCTAACACTACTCAAATCAAGAACCCAAAGGCTGAAGTGAAACCTGAACCGGGTCGACTAGACTGACCCTGGTACCTAGGGGTGGGCATTCGGTTATTCTGTTTGATTTTTCAAAATTTTGATTCGGTTTTTTCGATTATGAGAAAGGGGTACCAAAAACCGAACCGAAATTAATTTGGTTCGGTTCAGTTTTTCCAAATTTGGTTCGGTTCAGTTTTGGTTTATCAATTTCAGTTTTTTTGATTCTGGGCCTTCTTAATGGGTCGATTTTCTCTTCTTTGTTTAGGTACCAAATTCTATGGGAACTGCTCTTGGACTAGACCAACTGCTACTTTACGTGATGTATTACAAGTCCACTAAGAGACAGAATGCAGAAACACAGGCCCAAGGAGAGCTGGGCCTACCTGAGGCCCAAAAGAAAATGAGTAACAATGCAAGAGTTTAATATAGAATTTTCAGAAACTTAAAAGAGTGGGTTTGGTAGGATGAAAATAAGTCATTTTCTATATTTGGTTGTATGAATTTTTTTTTTAAAATATTGAAATTAAAAAAAATTTGGTTAAACCAAAAAACCGGTATCCTAAAACCAAAAAATGAATCGAATACCGAATTTTTTTTTAAAAATAGAACCGAAACTAAACCGAAAAACTGAAAAACCGAAAAACTGAATTAGTTGGGTTCGGTTTGGTTTTTCGTTTTTTCGGTATTTATGCCCACCCCTACTGGTACCTCTGTGGCTAATAAACTCAGCCCCACTAGCCTGAACCCCTACAACCATAACGAAAACCACTGTAGCTACCCTAATATTGAGGCCTCTTATCTCTAGCCCCGGTGTCATGACAACGTGAATCCTCTACAGTATGTGCATAGTCCGCAATAGCCTGGAATGACCGACCACTAGCAACCAATATCTTTGCAGGCTCTGTAAACTCTCTCCATAGCCCCCAAACAAATCTACGAACTCTGTCAGACTCAGTAGGCATAATCATGGCCTCAAATAGAGCAAGCTGATGGAAATGAGTCTCGTACTCTGAGACGGTCATGGTATCCTGAGTAAGTCTAGTGAACTCCTCTATTTGCCTCTCTCTGTCACTTTGAGGTAAGAACTTGGCCATAAAGGCCTCATAAAACTCAGACCAAGTCAAAGGAGATGACGATGATGTTCTGCAAGCAACCTGGGCCCTCCACCATAACTTTGCTAGGCCCTCCAGCTGATATGTAGTATAGCCAACCCCATGAGTCTCCAACAACACCAGATGGTGAAGCATCTCCTCACAAGTAGTAATAAAGTCATGGGGGTCCTTCCCAAAAGTACCAGCAAACCTCGGAGGTGCCAATCTCAAGAATCTACCCAACGCCTTCTGCTCTATCTCTGTCATAGCTGAACGAGGAGCAAGAGGCTGTGCAGCTAATGGGACTAGAACAACCTCAACATGGGGAGCCACAGTAACAGGCTACGCTTCTAAACTCGGTGCACCAAGGGCTACCCCCTGAGTGGATGTCTGTGCTGCCTTAGAAGGCCACTCTCTAATCATACCCAACAACTGTAACAGTAAGCCCCGAATATCTGAAGACTAATCTGGGGTTGAAGCTGGCACTGGAGTTGGTGGTACCTGGGCTACTCCCTGGTCCACATGCTGCTCGAGAGCAAAGTATGGCTCATGATCATGCTCGGGCCCTATATTAACAATAGCAACCGCCGCTCCTCGAGGACGTCCTTGACCCCTACCTCTATAACCTCCCCGACCCCTAGCTGGAGTTAGAGGCTCATCTCTGCCCGACTTCGACAATCTTGTACGTGCCATCTGCGGAAGAATGAATGAGAACAAGTTAGATTTCAAGAAACTCTCAAGGATTATGTACGATACAAAAGCAAATAAGAGAGTCATATTTCCTAAGATGTCACTATAGCCTCCTAAAGATTGAGTACAGACGTCTCTATCCCAATCTGCAGGACTCTACTAGACATTGGCTCCTATACTGATGATACTGGTGAACCTAGGCTTTGATACCAAGCTGTCATGACCTAATTTCTTGGTTATGATGGCACCTACAACCCCCCAGTAGGTGAACAAATCTCCGTAGCCCATAACGGTTAGTAATGGGATACCATCTAACACTTTAGCAGAGGAACGATATAAATAAGCGAAAGCAAGGGAAATAAGCTAAAGAAAGTAGATACATGAATATATATACATCTGCGGAAGCTAAACCAAAACCCCAAAACCTGGTATCATAGTATAAAGCCATAACTACATATAAGGAGTACAAAGAATCCAAAACAATATATACAGATGTCTCTGAGTAGTAATAGAGTACATGATATATAAGATAACTAAAAGCTAAGCTCCGTTCGCCAAGAGCTCACCCTCAGTCTGAAATATCTCAAAAATAGCTCCTCGCATGAGTCTCTAACGAGCTAATAACGATGGCCCACACTAGGATCTGCACCAGAAGATGCAGAGTGTAGTATGATCACCAATTGCAAAGCAACTGGTACCTAGTAGGTATCATAGGCCGATTGGGCACATATAAGATAAAAGAGTAGTAATAAACAGAATAGAAAATAATTAGTCACAAAAGGCAATGAATAAATACACGAAAGCTAGACCAGAAGGAACAGAAGCAGGAACAATACATATGGTTAACTAAAAGAATACACATCATAAGCGAAAGAAAGAAACACGTACCTGGGATCCTTGCAACAATAAGTATATAAAGAAGAGTTTAGAAAGCAGGCAGTATATCGGTAACCTCAACAAATAGAGAAGAAGAGGAAGAAAATAGTAAACATGCTCGAATACAAGGAACGATAACCCAACTAAGCATGCAATCTCAAGTCAAGAATTGAACAGTTGGAAGCCCAAGTTTAACCTTAACAATATCTAAAGTCATAAGTACCACAATAGGAACCAATAGAGCAAAATAGTAACAATAAGTCTACATACAGTCCCACGGGCGCCCATACACCCAAGGAATATAAACAAGTGAAGACAAACCCTCCGCATCCCATACTATCGGAGCGTACAATCAACAAATAGGGGTGGAACCTCACACAAATGAATGGTATGACATGCAATGCTAAGCCAATAGTGATAGTAATACTATATGTTACCCGCTTCCGACATCCTATAAATTCCAGAAGACGGGATCCATGGAAGGTCACACCCGTATACCTCTACTACGTCGTATACCCCCTTCCGATACTCGTAATATGTAGCCCCTTGTCCAGAATGGCAAGGTCCATAGAGGCCCCCGACCAACATACTAGATGCCCTACAATCTCAAAAATCCCCAAGTAAGGCTTCCCAGAGAGTATCCAGGTCTAAATTAGTAACTTAAATAGTCCTAGCGCATGGCCCCACTGAGTCTAGCATCACCCCAGAAGTTATAGTAAAACAAGTCTAGCGCTCGAACCCGCCGAGTCTAGTGTAACAGGAAATAGTGATAAAACATCCTTTAGTTCCCCCTTACCCCAAGAAGATCCATTAAGATGGTATCAAACCCTTTTCAATCATTTTTATCAAAAATGGGCCCCATGGGCCATGCAAGGTTTAAAAATTCAGCAATAGTAGGCCCGAAGCCAAAATCATAGTAAAATCATGAAGAAATTCCCTCTATATGCATGATGAATGGTATACATAATCACAACAGTGGCCCTCGGCCCACAATCAACCTATCGACCCTGCACATGCTCCAATCGTTCTACAACATAGATAGCTAGCTCTACAACAATAATAATGATGCCCGAGACTTACAAACATTCCCTTATAACCCACCATCTATGTTATAGAGTCAAATAAGGCCACACAGGACCACAAGGGTGATAATATCATCTATAGAAAATACTACAACCATTAGAGAAAGAAAAGGAATCAAACATGAATAAAGCGGTCAAGGTCTGTGGTACCAACTAGTAAACACAATCCAAGGGTGCCCATTAGTATAATTTTATTCTATAAATGCGAAGTCTAAAGAGTTTAAACCATAACCTACCTCGGGGCTGAACTGCAAACATGAGCCGTCACTCATGTGCCTTCCCCTTCTGAATAGCGTCGAAAAGCTGCCACGCTATCAAGAATATAATCTAAGTGTCAAGACGAGAAGAGCGACACCCATACTGCTATACGGAAAATTTGGCTGAAAATCAGGTTGAAAAATGACCCTTGCAGCGAAATAGAAAAGAAAAATCACAATTATGTCTGCAGTGAATTTAGGAATCCATGCTCAAAATTTGAACGCAAATGGAGTTTATTTTGGGGCTCAAAACAGCTCCGAAGTACTACGAATTCATGAGAACAAAAGTGAAGAATTGCAATTTTCAAGGGCAAAAATGTACCAATTTGGATGCAAGAATCGACCACGGATCGAAACTACAGCTACCAAGATCAATTAAGCTCTCCAACGCAGCTTTAACCCAAGAAAAATCAAGCTTGTAAGAGCCTCAACCATGGAGGGTTTTGAGCATGAAGAGAAGAACAACGCTTGAAGAAGAAGAGGCTTACCAATGATAAAGGAGCGAGATTAATGATAATTTAGAGAATTCCCACGAGCCCACACTGTTCTTGAGTAATTAGAGTTGATAAAACATAAAGTTGGAGTTGAAAGAAGTGAAAGAAATAAGCTGAAAATCGTTAAAACCAAGAATTTAAGGAATGAAATTTATGGAAATTAATGAAAGTTAACAAGAGATTTTACCTATTTACGAGGCCAAGAAACACACCCGAACCAGCAATAATTATTCCTACAAGTTATGGGTAAGAGCAGGTGAAGATTTGAAGGAATTTGGTGTAAAAATGGTGAAGAAAACGAGTTGGAAAGATGAGAGCAAAAGCTGAAAATAAAGCTGCCAACAACTATTTAAAGCTGGCCCGCAACAGAAAAATCTGCAATTTTTTAAACTTCTACGGGACATTTCGGGTATAATCAAAACTCGATACTCAAAAATCAATAGAGCTATTTGAGTGGAAACGATATTTGGGACTCAATAGAATCAACGAATTTCCCAACGGAGATCGTTTTGAGGAAAAGTAGGCCTCATAGCCAAAACTAACTTGGAGCTCAATATCCCAAAACAAGTCTAGAAGCCCCAGGACCTGAACCAAAGGTTCCCCTAGCCTAAAGTCGATATTCTGGAGCTAATAGCATGGACATAATTTCCATCCGAGGCCGTCTTCTCCGAATGCTGACCAAAGTCAAACTTTCAAGTTCAACTTGGCTAAAATAAAAATCCCAGAAAAAACTAAACCAAAAGCTCCTTGAACCTGACCCAGGGTCCATATAGACTAAAATCCACGCTATAGAGCTAACAGAATTGTCAGACTTTGATTCCGAGCATGTTTACCATGAATATTGACTAAAGTCAATGATATTCTAAGTTAAGGCTCTAAAACAGGAAAACGACCAAACGAACGACCAGGGCACCGAACCAGTAGTCCAAGCAAGTCATAAATGACTTGGGGCCACTACAGGAAAGCTCTAGCAGTACAAAGAAGGTGTAAATGCAAAAATGACTGGAAGGGTCATTACATCACGGGACCCTGGATGCATTCTCGAGGGTCCATCGTGTGAAAATTGCCTAAGGTTGGCTACATCATGCTGCTAGTTGTTTTTGGGGTGCACCTGCGACTACCTGGGTGCTGTAGCACTAGCGCACATGTACATGCATGGGTGCTATAGCGCCTGGGTTTTAAAGGCTGTCAACCTCCTCTCTCCCTCATTTCCCAAAAATTCTAACCCGTTTCTCCATTGAAAATATCCCAAAAACCTCCATTAAAGCTTCTTTATCAACCCAAAAGCTTGCCCTTTTAATAGTCTATTTCTGCTCAAATTTTGAGCATGTTCTCCCGGGAATGTGGGAAACACCGTGGTATTTTTTATTTTTGGTTTTAAGTTGTGGGGCCCATAGGACCGCTTGTGACTAGGATTTAAACCCGGTTATATTTCTAGTATTATGTGTATCATTGGCTTTGTTTTGATGTGTAGAATATTATTATGAAGTGTGGCTACTTGCAGATGCTTCTCGGGGAGATAGGCTCCAGTCGTGTGGATTGTGCGCACATGCTTGGCTTTCAGATAGGTTATGGTTTACTTTTTCTAGACTTTGCTCGTATGAGGTATGAGAATAATAATTTGCTCATGGTTGGTGAGATCTTGTGGTTTGGATATGGTTTTAGTAGGCATGTTGATCCTTATAGGTAATTTAGGGGCCTTAGAGTAGATTTTGGCAAGCAAATCCTTAGTATAGGCTGTAGCCTTTCCGTAAGACTTGGCATAGGTGGTGTAGTATCCTTGGGTTTAGGATTAGATGCCTTAGCTTAGTTTAAGCTGCTTGTGGTCGAGGTTTCTAGATTTAGGGAGCCTTAGCCTAGAATTAGATAAGAGTTCGTGAGAGAGTAGGCATTATTGTTCTTTTATTATTATCAATATTCTTGCTCATTTGGTATTTTCTTATCATATACTTGTGGGCCCAAGGCCGTGGAGGCTGGATTGTCGAGAGCCTAGGTCAGTATGGTTGTTCATTGTTTAAGTATCTCTTTGTTTTATGCTTTATGCTTAGTTCCAGTAGCTGATTACCTTAGGCAGGTCCCTTGGGGGTTGGTAGTTAGTGTAGTGTTTCCCTATTAGTAATTGTACTAGAATAGGCGGCCTTAGCATTCGTTGAAGGGTAGTTCATGGTAGGGTAGCTTCTTACTTAGCTTTCTGGCTATTCTTATCATGTTATTCTCATATGTTTGGCTTTGGTATGAGTATTTGTGGGCCTAAGGACATGGTTGAGCTTGATGTATTCCAAGTTAGTACGATCTTGATATGAAGGGTGAAACGCCCTATCTTGAAATAGTTGCATGCACTTACTTGTATTCATACATACATTTGGACTGATTCATTTTCATCCCTTTTCGCATACGATTGGGGTATGGTACAAGTTGACAGTAACTGAATGGTATGGATTTGTCATGCCCAGAGGTTACCCCCTAGACGTAACACGGGACTTGGGACCACAAGTGCCCCAAGCTAACCCCTTGGTCATAGCATATTCAAGCATAACAATAAATAAGAGCGGAAGCATAATAGGGGAAATCCAAAAGTAGACAACGTAATAGATAAGTCTGGAAATCATATAAAGATACAAAGTCTAGAAAGAACTCTGAAACCGTCTAAGTCTGAAAAGCCTCTACTCATAGCATAAAGAGTTGCTAGGACAAGACCCTAGCTAACTCGAAGTACTGAAATAAGAAGCTAAAATAACTAGGAACATAACTAGTCCTCGACCTAAGAGGACTCACCACCAGCTGATAAGATGTGGCCTGGAACTCTAGCCATGAGTCTGAGAAGGGATACCTGAATCTGCATCATCAAAGGATGCAGCGCAAGAAATGCGATCAATACTATGGAATGTACTGAGTATGTGAGCAATGCATGAACATGTTAAAAACAGTTGAAAACATGCTTGAAATAAACTTATAACATAAAGAAAGGACGTGAAGTAATATCAAGGTATAAGGCAATAAAACAGGCAAAAGAGTTTAAGTTCAAACATAGAATCATATAACTTGATAGCTTGAAAATAATCATGTGGTAGTTTCTCTTAACCAACATAAACCATGCTGAGCTACATGGATTCCAGTGTCTTGCACCCACACTGAAAAAGGCTGTCCTAGCTTGCCAAAGCTATAACCATGTCATACCAGGATCCTGTTATCATAAGCCTTAGAGGGTAACCTACGGTGGCACGTAGTTCTGGGACTAAGGGTACTCTCACCCGGTCCAACTCAGTGCTAAATACTACTCCCAAAACATATATATACATAATATGAGCTCACATACATGTGACATATCAAATGCCAAACTTGTTCATACTTGTTCATAACTTGTTCATACTCATGAGTTTTAGTTTAGAAAATGGCTCATAAGCATTGATGGAACATCGGGTATCTTGTCTTGCATAATACTTCATAACATGGAAGAACTTGCATACTTCATGACTTGTAAAATTTGCATGGCTCTAGTTCAATTTCATAAAACATATACTTTCATAGAATATAGGAACTAGGCATGAACATGCTTGAAAATCCATAAGGAACATGCTATCAAAATCCAATTTGCTTAAATCAACTTCATGCATGTAGAACTTTCTATGGTTAAGCTTCAATTCATGAAATAAGAGTTAACATGTACAAAACCCATGTGAAATCATGCAATTTAGTAGTAATTTCATAAACAAATCATGAGGGGATCATATTTAGCAAAATCCATAAGAATTGGATAAGAACCCTAATTTGAAGACCATGAAATCAAAATTTGAATTAGGGGTTTTGGGCACAAGGGTGAATACCCACATACAATGGGTATTCACATTTCAAGGCATGTGGGTATTCAACAATGGGTATTCACATACCTTGATTGAAGCTAACCCACTTGAATTGGAAAGACTTAGGAGGCTTGAACTTGGAGCTTGAGACTTAAAGCTTGGAGAAGAACTTTTCCTTTTTGGGAGAAGAGTGAAGATTTTAGGAGAAACTTAGGCTAATGAGGGTGTTCACCCTTCTTGAAATAGTTAAAACGACATCATTTAGGAGTTAAAAAGGTGGGGAATAAATTAAATACCCCTGGGACTTAACTTAGAAAAAATCAGGAAAAAAATGTTGGCTTCAGGAATCACGAGTCGGTTCTACGATCTGTCATTTAAACCACGACCCGTGGTTCCAACTCGTGAATCCTGTCAGGAATTTCTGGCTGCAGATCCATTTCTACGGGTCAATCGGACGGACCCGTAGAATGAATGATGAGTCATCAGCTGGACTCGTCATTTGCAGGGAGCTTAGCTGACATCAGGTAAAACAATGACTCACAATAACGGTTCTTCATTAGAAGGACGGTCCATAGAATGGAGTCGTAGAACATAGGGGACTTGTCATGCCTCTGATCAGGTTCCACAAGTCAACCAGATGGACCCGTCGTTTGAACGACGAGTCATCATTTGCACTCGTGGCTCCTGGGACCACAGTCAGCCTACAGGTCTAACTCCACGAGTGGAATCACGACCCGTAGAAGGAACTACAGTCCATAGAACCCACTCGTGGTCCTCAGACCAGAGGCTAGCCCTGCAGATACTAAATAACGGATCCATTCCACGACTCGTGGTTCAAACCATGGTCCATGGTTTGGACCCATCATTCCCAAAACATGGAATTTTTTTTCTGAGATTCCAACTTAGAAGCTGGTTTGATTTCCGAGGTTTTACAATATCTCCCCCTAGGGATCATTGGTCCTCAAATGAAGATTAAACAAGGAAACTAGAGTGAAACAGCCCAACCAAACATCAAAACATGGAAATCATGGGATGAACATGAAAACTGAACTTCTCAACTTGAAAACATGATAAACTAACTTTGTAAAATATGGATGCATGCAAGGATCATGAGAGAAACTGGTGGAATAGAATCGGAGGGACATACTAAGGAGGAAACTAGTACCTCAAGCTGGAACTGAATCGGAAGGAAAGAGATGGGGATATTTGGCCTTCATGGCCTCTTTCGCTTCCCTAGTAGAACCCTCTACAAGCTGATTCCTCAAAAGGACTTTTACCGAAGTGACTTCTTTGTTCCTCAACCTCCGAATCTGATGATCAAGGATCTCCACGGGAACCTCCTCATAAGTGAGACTATCCTTCACCCCACATCCTCCAAAGGGACAATCAAGGCTGGGACACCAACACATTTCTTCAACAAGGAAACATGGAACACCGGATGAATGGCTTTCAAATCCGAAGGCAAGTCCAACGCATACGCAACACTACCCACTCTTCTTAAAATCTGATAAGGACCTATAAAATGGGGACTGAGCTTTCCTTTCTTACCAAATCTCATCACACCCTTCATGGGTGACACTTTCAGAAAAACCCAATCATCCACTTCAAATTCCAACTATCTTCTTCTCATATCCGCATACAATTTCTGTTGACTCTGAGCGGTCTTCAACCTTTCATGAATAAGCTGAACCTTCTCCATGGTCTCAAATAAAAAATCGGGACCAATCAAGGCTACCTCACCAACCTCGAACCAACCAATAGGAGATCTACACCTCCGACCATAGAGTGTCTCATAAGGAGCCATCTTGATACTACAGTGGAAGTTGTTGTTGTAGGCAAACTCGATAAGAGGCAAGTGATCATCCTAATTACCTTTGAAATCGATCACACAAGCTCTTAACATATCTTCCAAAGTCTGAATAGCACACTCGGCCTGGCCATCTGTATGAGGGTGAAAGGCTGTGCTAAGCTTCACCTGGGTACTAAGACCTCTCTAAAACAATCTCCAAATCTGAGATGTAAACGGAGGACCTCTATCTGAAATGATGGACAAAGGAACACCATGCAGTCGAACTATCTCTCGAATGTAGAGTCTGGCATAATCATCTGCTGAGTCAGTAGTCTTAATAGCCAAGAAGTGGGATGACTTGGTCATCTGGTCGACAATCACCCAAATAGAGTCATGTTGCCTTCGAGTACGAGGCAAACCTGTAATGAAGTCCATATTGATATCTTTCCATTTCCAAGTGGGAAGGTCAATATCCTGAATCATGCCACCCAGTCGCTGGTGCTCTACCTTCACCTGCTGACAGTTGGGACACTTAGCCACAAACCTGGCTATGTCCCTCTTCATACCATTCCACCAAAAGACTTCCCGTAGATCATGGTACATTTTGGTGGCACCCGGATGAATGGAATATCTAGAACTGTGAGCCTCAGTCAGAATCTGCGGTCTCAATCCATCTACATCTGGCACACATAACCGACCCTGGTAACGGAGTACACCATCTCCCCCTTGGGAAAAAATCTTAACCCAATGCTGATGAACCACACCCTTAAGCTGAAGTAGAATAGGATCCATATCTTGCTTTTCCTTCACTTCTACTACCAAAGATGATTTAGCACCATTTTGGACAATAACTCCACCTTCGGTCGAGTCCATAAGTCACACTCTCAATCGGGCAAGTCGATGAACATCTTTCACCAAATCTTTCTTCCTATTTTCAATCAAGGTCACACTACCCATGGACAATCTACTCAAAGCATCCGCCACAACATTGGCTTTACCCGGGTGGTAAAGCACACTCATATCATAGTCCTTAAAGAGGTCAAGCCACCCCCTTTGATGCAAATTCAACTCCTTTTGATAGAACACATACTGAAGACTTTTGTGATCCGTGAACACATCAACATGCACACCATACAAGTAATGTATCTAAATCTTCAAAGCAAAGACCACGGCTGCTAGCTCAAGATTATGAGTAGGGTAGTTTTTCTCATGAACCTTAAGCTGTCTCAAGGCATAGGCAATACCCTTACCCCGCTGTATCAAAACACAACCCAAACCGATCCTGGAAACATCATAATACACCACAAAATCATCCAAACCCTCAGGTAGGGTCAACACTGGAGCGGTGGTCAATCTAGTCTTCAATTCCTGAAAACTTTTCTCACAAGGATCGGACCACTGAAATTTTACCTTTTTCTAAGTCAATCGAGTAAAAGAAGAAGCAATCGAAGATAAACCCTCTACAAACCTTCTGTAATAAGCAGCCAAACCCAAGAAACTCCGACGGGGAAGTAGGTCAAGGCCAGTTCTTCACTGCTTTGATCTTTTGTGAATCAACACGAATACCATCACTAGACACAATATGACCCAGAAAAGCAATGGACTGCATCCTGAACTCACACTTGCTAAACTTAGCAAACAACTGTCTATCCTTGAGGGTTTGCAACACTACCCTCAAATTATCTGCATGCTCCTCCTCACTCCGAGAATAGATAAGGATATCATCAATGAACACAATCACAAGCATATCCAAATATTACTTGAACACACAATTCATCAAGTCCATGAACGCTGCAGGAGCATTGGTTAGACCAAAAGACATAACAACAAACTCATAATGACCATACTGAGTCCTGAAGGCTGTCTTCAAAATATCACACTCCCGAATCCAAAGTTGATGATAACTGGATCTAAGATCAATCTTAAAGAAACAACTAGCACCCTAAAGCTGATCGAACAAGTCATCAATCATAAGGATGGGATACTTATTCTTGATCGTAACCTTGTTCAATTAGCAGTAATCAATACACATCCTAAAAGAACCATCCTTCTTCCGAAAAAACAAAACTGGGGCACCCCATGGACAAATGCTAGGACTGATGAAACCCTTATTAAGAAGATCTTTCAACTGATCCTTTAGTTCCTTAAGTTCCGCGGGCGCCATCCTATAGGGAGGAATAGAGATAGGATTTGTATCCGGAAAAAGATCTATCCCAAAGTCATTCTCCCGCTCAGGAGGGACTCTAGGCAAATCCTCAGGAAATACTTCTGGAAACTCATTAACAACAGGGACAAACTGAAGAGATGGGGTCCCAGACTCTGCGTCCATGACCAAAACAATATGATAGATACAACCCTTAGAAATTATCTTCCTAGCCTTAAGATAGGATATAAAGTGACCTTTCGAAGAAGGGGGACTACCTTGCCACTCTAAGATGAGTTCATTAGGAAACTTGAAACTGACAACCTGAGTACGACAATCAATAGAAGCATAACATGCATACAACCAGTCCATACCAAGAATAACATCAAAATCAGTCATCTTCAACTCTACTAGATGCGCTAAAGTGACTCTATGAAGGACTGAGATAGGGCAATTTTGGTAGATTGTTTCGGCTAGGACTGACTCACCAATAGGAGTAGAAACACAAAAGGGTTCTAAAAGTAACTCAGAACAAACTTCAAACTCGCATGCTACATAAAGAGTCACAATGATAAGGAGGAACAGGGATCCAAAAAAGCATACATATCAAAAGAGAAGACTTTCAACATACCAGTAACAACATCTGGGGAACCCTCTTGATCCTGACAAGAGGACATAGCATAAAGACAGTTCTTGCGCTGACCACCAGAACTAGAAGCTGTGCCATGCTGGGCTGGTCGACCTCCTGAAGCTGCTAGGGTAGACTGAGTCCTACCACCTCTCTGTCCCTTCTTAGCTGAAACGCAATCTCTAAGCAAGTGTCCAGTCTGCCCACACCTATAGCATGAACCCGTGCCCAAATGACACTCTCTAGGGTGATTCTTTCCACACCTGGTACAACGGGGAAAGAAGGACCCTTAGCAACACTTTCCTGAGACTAGGAATAGGAACCAGATCCTCTACCACCCTGATCATTACGAGGCTTCTGAGCCTAGGTAGGAGCACTAGCAGAATAATGAATAGATCCTGATGACTTCTTCTGGAAAGAGGAGCAATATTCGTCTCTGTACTTGTGTTGACTAAAACCTGATCCCTCAGATCTAGCCCTCTTATTCTCCCTCGCTATCTCTCTAATCTTGTCACGCTCAATCTGATGGGCATAAGTCATAAGTCGAGAAATATTCATGTCACTCAAAAGCAAAGCAGATCTACACTCTTTCTTCACCATATCATAAACCCTATAGATAAACTTGCTTATTTGATTATGTGGGTCCTCTACCATGGAGGGGGCATACCTAGACAACTGGGTGAACTTCAAACTATACTCTTGGACTGACATCAAACCCTGCCTCAAGTTCACAAACTCTTCCACTTTCACTTATTTCAACTCCCGGGGAAAGAACCTATCAAGGAAGGCCCTCTCAAAACACTCCCAAGTCATGGGGACCGCGTCCCTCACCCTAGCCTCCTTCCATTGAGTGAACCAAATATGAGCCACATTCTTGAGTTGATAGGATGCAAGCTCTACATAATCAACCCCAACCACTTGCATAACATCGAAGATCTTCCTCACTTCATTAATAAAATTGAGTGGGTCCTCACCCACTTTTGAACCCCAAAACTCAGGAGGGTTCATACGGATGAAGTCACAAACTCGGGCCGCTACCCCACCTTGAGGATGAACGGGGGAAGGAGCATGCTGATTGGCCTGAGTGGCCAAGGTTTTGGCTAGCAAATGGATGGCATCCCAAAACTCTGCATTCATGACCTCGGGAGCCAAAACTGGAGAGACAACATTCCTAGCGTCTCAAGGAGGCATAGCACGTTGTGAGGCATAATCTGAAATGTACAAGGTAAAGATTAGGGGAACAGTTAGAGTTAAGCTCTATCACACGACATGATCATGAAAGAAGTGAAGTTTTTTAAAACATCTCATAGCTCCTCTCTCATATGTGTGGCACGCTTCACACACATGAAAGAGACTCTACTCGATACGACTTTCAGACATCCTAGGATTCTTGAACCTGAGGCTCTGATACCAAGTTTGTCACTCCCCGAAGTTACCCCCTAGACGTAACACAAGACTTGGGACCACAAGTGCCCTAAGCTACCCTTTGGTCATAGCATACTCAAGCATAATAATAAATAAGAGCAGAAGCATAATAGGGAAAATCCAAAAGTAGACAACATAATAGATAAGTCTGGAAATCATATAAAGATACAAAGTTTAAAAAGAACTCCAAAACTGTCTAAGTCTGAAAAGCCTCTACTCATAGCATAAAGAGTCGCTAGGACAAGACCCTAGCTAACTCGAAGTACTGAAATAAGAAGCTAATATAACTAGGAACATAACTAGTCCTCGACCTAAGCGTACTCACCACCAGCTGATAAGATGTGGCCTGGAACTCTAGCCACGAGTCTGAGAAGGGATACCTGAATCTGTATCATTAAAGGATGCAGCGCAAAAAATGTGGTCAGTACTATGAAATGTACTGAGTATGTGAGCAATGCATGAATATGATAAAAATAGTTGAAAATATGCTTGAAATGAACTTATAACATAAATAAAGGGTGTGAAGTAATATCATGGTATAAGGAAATAAAACAGGCAAAAGAGTTTAAGTTCAAACATAAAATCATATAACTTGATAGCTTGAAAATAATCATGTGGGAGTTTCTCTTAACCGACATAAACCATGCTGAGCTACATGGAGTCCAGTGTCTTTCACCCACACTGAAAAAGGTTGTCCTAGCCTGCCAAAGCTAGAACCATGTCATACCAGGATCCTGTCATCATAAGCCTCAGAGGGCAACCTACGGTGGCACGTAGTTCTGGGACTAAGGGTACTCTTACCCGGTCTAACTCGATGCTAAATACTACTCCCAAAATATATATATACATAACATGAACTCACATACATGTGATATATCAAAAGCCAAACATGTTCATACTTTCTCATAACTTGTTCATACCCTGGATCGTCATACTACTCATGAGTTTTAGTTTAGAAAATGGCTCACGAGCATTGATGGAACATCGAGTGTCTTGTCTTGCATAATACTTCATAACATGGAAGAACTTGCATACTTCATGACTTGTAAAATTTGCATGGCTCTAGTTCAATTTCATAAAACATATACTTTCATAGAATATAGGAACTAGGCATGCACATGCTTGAAAATCCATAAGGAGCATGCTATCAAAATCCAATTTGCTTAAATCAACTTCATGCATGTAGAAATTTCCATGGTTAAGCTTCAATTCATGAAATAAGAGTTAACATGTAAAAATCCATGTGAAATCATGCAATTTAGTAGTAATTTCATAAACAAATCATGAGGGAATCATATTTAGCAAAATCCATAAGAATTGGATAAGAACCCTAATTTGAAGACCATGAAATCAAAATTTGAATTAGGGGTTTTGAGCACAAGGGTGAAAGGTACCCGTTGTTGAATACCCATTTACCTTGATTGAAGCTAACCCACTTGAATTGAAAAGACTTAGGAGGCTTGAGCTTGGAGCTTGAGACTTGAAGCTTGGAGAAGAACTTTTCCTTTTTGGGAGAAGAGTGAAGATCTTAGGAGAAACTTAGGCTAATGAGGGTGAAAACCCTTCTTGAAATAGTTAAAACGACAACATTTAGGAGTTAAAAGGGTGGGGAATTACTAAAATACCCCTGGGACTTAGCTTAAAAAAATCAGGAAAAAAATGTTGGGTTCAGGAATCACGGGTTGGTTCTACGGTCTGTTGTTTGTACCACGACCCATGGTTCCGACTCGTGAATCCTGTCAGGAATTTCAGGCTGCATATCCATTTCTACGGGTCAACAGGACGAACTCATAGAATGGATGACGAGTTGTCATCTGGACTCGTTATTTGCAAGGAGCTTAGCTGGCATTAGGTAAACCAACGACTCATAATGACAGTTTGTCATTTAAAGGACGGTCCATAGAATGGAGTCATGGAACATGGGGGACTTGTCGTTCCTCTGATCAGGTTTCACGAGTCAACATGACGGACCTGTCATTTGAATGACGAGTTGTAATTTGCACTCGTGGCTCCTGGGACCACAGTCAGACTACAGGTCTGACTCCACGAGTGGAATCATGACCCATAGAAGGAACTACGGTCCATAGAACCCACTCATGGTCCTCAGACCAGAGGCTAGTCCTACAAACACTAAATCACGGATCCATTCCATGACTCGTGGTTCAAACCATGGTCCGTGGTTTGGACCCATCATTCCTGAAACATGGAATTGTTTTTTGAGATTCCAACTTAGATAGCTGGTTTAATTTCTGAGGTGTTACAGGATTGACATTAATTGAATGGCTTAGTCAGTTAATAAGGAACTCTTCTTTTAACAATTGTTTTTAAAATTAACGAAAGATTTTACTAGTTCAGGTTAATTGCTAACATTAAAATCCAAACATTCTTCCTTTTTAAATAAATGGAGCTCCAGGGAGAGCATCACACTTTTATCACTATTTTTGGTTAATAAAAAAGGGAAAATGGTTTCTTTTACTATAAACTTGTGCAGCTAAAGAGAAATGATACATCACTATTTTACTGACTTATGAATGGGAAAAATAGTTCCTTTTTATGCACTTGGTCTGAGAGGTGGTTCTGAACTTTACTTTCCATTGATTGTGGGTCTATATTGATAAGCTCCAGCGGCCCTCTTTGTATTCATACGGGGTTTTACTTTATGGTATTTGTGATATTGATAAGATCTGGCAGCCTATGAGAATACTCTGGGTTATATACGAGGATATTGTGGTTTGGTTGATATTGATAAGCTCCAGCAACCTGAAGGGATATTACAGGTATTATGATACAGTATTGGTTGGTAAGCTCTGACGGCCCGTGAGATGACTCTGGGTTTCATTCATTATTGCATTAGCCACATTTCATTTCATTCATTCACATTGCATATTATGGTATTCCTTGCACATCTTTACTATCAAACTCTTTGTATTATTCGTATGCTTTATTTGGGTGCACTTTTGGGACTCGAGGAAATCTGATTTGGTTGTTGCTGGACTATTGCCTTAAGTCTTTCATATTATTGCGATATTTCTCCTTTTTATCTAGGCTTTGACTATTATATTTTTTTCTGACTTATCTTTCTTACCCTTGGGTTATATTCACATTTTGTTATGTTTATATCTTATTTGAGCTCAGTCGACTGATGATTCCTACTGGGTATCGCATGTTTTGGTACTCATACTATACTTCTGCATCTTTTTGCTGATGCAGATCCTAGTATGACTTATCATCATTGATTACTATCCTCGTGCAGAGTTGCCGACTGGAGATATTGGGTGAGCTCTTGGCGATCGGAGTTAATCTACCTCCCTCTATTTTTGGATTAGTCTCATATGTACTTTTGGAGATTGTCCGTATTTTGTTCTATCTATCTAGAACATCTAAATTGTAGTAGCACTTGTACCGACTAACACCAGGTCTTGGGGGATTCTTGTGTATTTTATTCCCTTCCTTCCCTTTTACTTATATTAGTTTATCATATCTTCTATGGTTTATTGTTATTTCTTATGCTTTTGGGTTCTTTCTTGTGTTAGCTCATACTTGTAGTTCTGGACTAAGGGTTGGCTTACCTACTGGTGGGTTATAGTTGGTGCCATCACAACTTGAGTTTTTGGATCATGATAGAGTAGTATCAGAGCTCTATGTTCACTGGTGTCATTGGTACAAGGGCAGGTGTCTAGTAGAGTCATATGGATTGGTATGATAACATTCGTATCCTATCTGCAGGAGGCTACCGGGAATTCTTAGGAAAGTTCCATCTTATTGATTCCTTATCATGCGTTCTTTGCTCCATAAAAGTCTAAACTTCAGTTGTTCCTTTCCTTCTCAGATGGTTATGACGAGGTCGACATTGGGCTTAAGCGAGGCCCATATACCTACTGCTGGAGTGCAGTTACCAGAGTTAAGGGTTGAGGGTGTTCAGTTTAAGTCAAAGGGCGTGGGGTCAGCCCAGCCTCTAGCAGGATTTGTAGCTTCACCGGCCCTTCAGGGTATTCTAGCCAGGATTCCTAGCTTGTTGTAGAGTATGTTGAGATTCGGGACTCTGCCTAGTACACCTAGTGGTTCATAGATTAGCCGTAGGGTGCATACTTCAGCCCAGGCAGTGACACCTAGTAGTCAGGGACTGGGAGCACAACCAGCCATTGTGGATCCCCATTTAGAGATATTGCTGGTTCCATTGGTTGCTCAGCCTATTGCATCTAGGCCTGTTATGTTGATTGAGGAGCATAAGATGCTGGGTAGGCTCATCAGATTGGGTCCTCTGAGGTTTTTTGGTGCCCCTGGGGATGATGCTTATGAGTTCTTAATCAGTTGCTAGGAGAGGTTATATAACCTTGGGTTAGTTGAGTCTCACGGGGCTGATTACACTGCTTTTTAGATGGATGGTTTGAAAAATAGTGGTGGCGATCTTATATCACTTGCAGACCAGCCGTGTCATCTTCGATGAATTAGGCTCAGTACTTTGAGGCTTTCTT
This sequence comes from Jaltomata sinuosa, assembly GCA_003996215.1. Lineage (NCBI taxonomy): Eukaryota > Viridiplantae > Streptophyta > Magnoliopsida > Solanales > Solanaceae > Jaltomata > Jaltomata sinuosa. Next base: position 19,615 of record QJPP01000665.1, on the reverse strand, counting down.
AGAGAAGTTTGTACATTGCAGCTTGACAGAAAGGTTAAGGGATCAGTTCACCAAGTTAGAGCAGGGCTCTATGTCGGTTTTGATGTATGAGGCACGGTTTCATGAGTTGTCTAGGCATGCTACTATGATTCTTCCTACAGAGCACGAGCGAGTTTGCCAGTTTGTCAGAGGGTTAGATCTACCACTTCATTTAGACATGGAGCAGCTAGTGGCATCAGGGGCCATATTCCTTACAATTATTGATCATGCACGGTTTATTGAGGGTATATATTATGAGTCTGGTGGAGGCAGTGATAAGAGGCCTCGCTATCAGGGTAGTTGCAATGATTTCCAGTTTCGAGGCAAAGTTTCTCTTGTAGGGGTTACCCATGACATTCTCAGTTTTTCCAGCCAGTTCATATAGTACTACAGATTCCAGAGAGCAGTTGTTTGGGGAATAGTGGGCAGAGTAATCAGGGTTCAGGTCAGACTTCTCAAGGGTTGCATTCTGGGTATCTGGGCCGTGGTGGACAGTCAGGTTCTACCAAATTTTCTTATCGGGGCACTTCAGGTAAGGGTTTCTATATTTGTGGTGAGTGGGGAAACTTTGCTAGGACTTGTATGAGATTTAGATAGTTTCACCCCCTCCAAGTTCCAACATCACCGGCCAGAAGCGATGCACAAGTTAGTAGGGATGGCTCCCATGTTGTTAGTGATAGTTCCCAGCCGTATTGGTCGAGTAGTCATGGCAGATGGAGCCACGTGGATGCTACTTTCACATGTACGATTCTATTATCCTCAGTGATCTTTTGTTATTGTTCGATGTGGGATCTGCATTTCCTTAGACATATCTACTTACATTGCTCTCATCCGGCCTTACTTTGTGGGATTGTAATGTTTCTGCATATAGCTACCTCATAGAAAAATTCTTTTAGCAGTGGATCGAGTATGTTGGTTTTGGGTAGTAGCTATGTTGGAGTGCAAAGCACGGTAGGCCTTGTCATCTAAATTGGTGGGCTTGTGCGATGAATTTAGGCATGGTTATTGCTATCTTAGAACCTAGCCGTCTTGGGTTAATTAGATTGTCTTGCTTTTGTTTATGGTTCTGGTTTCGATGTTCATCCCTTGGGTCAGTTTTTGCGGGTGATGGGTATTCAAGTTGTGGAGGTGTTTTTCTAATGATAGTGTTTGATATCGAGTTATCTCCTATTAAGGATTGGGGTGGTGGGCATTCCAAGGACAACCTTAGGACTCGTCCCTCTATAAGTTCCCAGCTATGTCCTTTGGTTTGACCCATGCCCCAATAGCGGTTGCAGATTATTGAGCATTGTGTTTAGATCCTATTTTGGTTCCAGTTACTATAGTATTCTTAGGTGGCATCTGAGTCTACTCGAGGGGTAGGGAGGAGACCAATTATAATTTGGAGTTGATTTCAAACTTTTTGGGTTAACAGGCTATTTTAGGAGGGTTTTGGAAGACTTCCTCTATTTGTGGCACCTTTTACTAGATTGATTCAACAGACCGTTCCCTTCTACCATTTAGGCCAGAGTGATATGGGTTCCTTAAGGGATGGAGACTTGTGGATTCCAGCTTTGGTTCATACTCTTTATGTGAAGGGCCAAAAAGTTATTAGTTAGAGAGATACTTCCAAGCTATTGGAAGGTGTATTGGTCCAGCAGGGCAAATGCTTAGTTTTGGTTTGTGTAGCGAGGGTTGGGGAACATGGAAAAATTTCTATATTTTGGAGTTGGAGGTTGACTTTAGGCTTTGTTGCATACTCACTACATTTCTATTATGGTTCTGGTGTCCTTGGGGTCTATTGGGTAGGCGGGCCTAACCTAGTCACTTTTGCCGGATCAAACATTGTGTGGTTTAGAGAGTTTGGTTTAGAATCTGCTTTTGGAAGGTTGTCCTTCAGCATAGGGTGCCTGGTTACATCTTTTCAAATCTCGGTGTTTTTTTTTCCGGTTGGGGTTCCTAATGGTTGTTTCAGATAAGTTTGGATTATTCGGGTGATCTTAGCAGAGTTGTCCATTTGTAGACCATCGGTCAGTCAAGGTAGACTACTCCGGTTATAATGGGTGTGTCTCGGGCAGGTGTATGTTTCTAATGTTAGTAGGACTAGTGTTTGGTTTTTGTTGAGATTGAGTTTTTAGACTACTTCGTGGAGGTAGAGTTTGGTAGGAGTGATAGACTTCCGATGGGTTTGTTGATGTTTTTCGAGTTCAACTCGAGTGTTTGACTTGTGTTTGATTTCATGGTTTGAATGCTGATATTTTTGGATAGAAGGAAGGGTCTTCGGACCCAGGACTCATAGGTTGGAATATTGGAGAAAGTGGGTTTTGTGATTTGTGTAAGCATGGTTATCGGTTCTGTGTGATGATTGCCTTGGTTTTTATGGTTTTTGTGTTGTGTTGGTGCTTTTCGGGTGTTTTCTTTTGAGTTTTGTTTAGTTATTTGACCGATTAGCTTTTGAGTTAGAGTTTGTTATTTTTCCTATTTTGGCTGGTAATGAGTTAATATTTTAGTAAGCTTTCTTTGGTTATCTTTCCATTGGCCGTTATCCGATCGAAAAGGCTCTTCAGGAAGCCCAGCTCAACTTACGAACCTAGTATCTTTTCATTTTCTGAGCCTTCAGGTACTTCCTATTTCTTAACTTTCAAGGACGAAAGTTTTTTTAAGAGTGGATGTTGTAATGACCCTCCAAGTCATTTCTCTATTTCCTTGCATTTTTTGGGTTTTGAGTTATCCCGCAGTGGCTACAGGTTATTTATGACTTGTCGGGACTGACGATTTGGTCCCCGAGCCATTCGTTAGGTCGTTATGACCATTTCTTGATTTTAGAACTCCAATTTGGGAAATCCTTGACTTTGGTCAACTTTCTTGGTAAACGTGCTCAAAATTGAATTTCAATAGTTTTGTTAGCTCCAGAGCATGGACTTTGGTCTAGTTGGACTTTTACTCGGGATATGAGAGCTTTTCAGCTTGGAATTCTCTCTCATTCTGTGTTTTCAGGCCAGTTGGTTTTTAAGGGTTGACTTTGATCAACATTTGGAGAAGACAACCTTGGATGGAAATTCCGCCTTCGCTGTTAGCTCCGGAATGTAAACTTTGGGATAAAGGGACCATTGGTTTGGGTCCCGAGGCTTTCGAACTTGATTTCGGCCCTAGGTTCTATTTTGGAATAGTTGGCCTAAAGGTTGATTTTGGATGCGCGGCCCACTTTTCATTAAAAATCAACCTCCGATGGGATTTTCGTCAATTTTTTTGGATCCAGATTACCGGTTCTATTTGAATGGATTAGCTCATTTGTGTTCGCGGGACCCTGAATGCATTCCCGGGAGTCCATCGTGTGAGAATTGCCTAAGGTTGACCGCAACATACTGCTGGTTGGTGTTGGGGCGCACCTGCGGTTGTCTGGGCGCCGTGGAACCAGCACACCTGCCGCTGCCTGGGAGCCGTGGAACCAGTGCACCTGCGACTGCCTGGGCACCGTGGCACCAGTGCACCTGCGGCTACCTAGGCGCTGTGGCACCTGCGCACCTGTGGATGCCTGGGCGTCGTGGCACTTATGGCTGCCTGGGAGCCGTAGCACTAGTGCACCCGTGCGTGCGTGGGCACTGTAGTGCCTGAGCGGGGCAGCTTTTAAAGGCTGGCAGCCCTCTTCTCTCCCTCATTTCCCAAAAATTCCAACTCGTTTCTCCATTGAAAACATCCCAAAAACCTCCACTAAAGCTCCTTTGATCAACCCAACAACTTGGAGGTAGATAATTGATGATTCTTGATCGATTGTTGGCCTCTAAATCGGGTAAGTCTCTCGTTAATTTTTGATTTTCATCCATGATTTTCCTTCTTTAATTTCTTGGTTCTTGGGCTGTTTGAGCCCTTTTAATGGTCCATTTTTGTTCAAATTTTGAGCATGTTCTCCCGGGAATGTGAAGAACACCACGATGTTTTTGTTTCTAACTTTGGGTTGCGGGGCCCATGGGCCTGCTTGTGACCTAGATTTTAATGTGATTATGATTCTAGCATTATGGGTATTATTGGCTTCATTTTGACGTGTAGAATATTGTTATGATAGTATGGCTGCTTGTGGATGCTTCTCGGGGGAGATAGGCTCCAGTCGTGTGGATTGTGCGTGCGTACTCAGCTTTCCAGTAGGTTATGGTTTAATTTTTCCAGACTTTGCTCATATGAGGTATGAGCATAATAATTTGCTAATGGTTGGTGGGATTTTGTGTTTTGGATATAGTTCTAGTAGGCATGTTGATCCTTACAGGTGATTTAGGGGATTTAGAGTAGATTCTGGCTAGCAAATCCTTAGTATAGGCTGTAGCCTTTCTGTAAGACTTGGCGTAGGAGGTGTAGTATCCTTGGCTTTAAGATTAGATGCCTTAGCTTAGTTTAAGCTGCTTGTGGTCGAGGTTGTTAGATTTAGGGAGCCTTAGCCTAGATAGATAAGAGTTCGTAAGAGAGTAGGCGTTATCATTGTTTTTTTATTATGATTATTATTCTTGCTCATTTGGTGTTTTATTTATCATATACTTGTGGGCCTGAGGCCGTGGAGGCTGGATTGGTGGGAGCCCAGGTCAGTATGGTTGTGCTTTGTTTAAGTTTTTCTTTGTTGTATGCTTTATGCTTAGTTCCAGTAGCTGATTACTTTAGGCGGGTCCCTTGGGGTTGGTAGTTAGTGTAGTGTGTCCCTATTAGTAATTGTACTAGAATAGGCGGCCTTAGCATTCATCGGAGGGCAGTTCGTGGTAGAGTAGTTTCTTACTTAGCTTTCTGGCTGTTCTTATTGTGTTATTCTCATATGTTTGGCTTTGGTATGAGTATTTGTGGGCCTGAGGCCATGGTTGAGCTTGATGGATTCCAGGTTAGTATGTTCTTGATATAAAGGGTGAAACGCCCTATCTTGAAATAGCTGTATGCACTTACTTGTATTCATACATACATTTGGACTGATTCATTTTTATCCCTTTCTACATATGATTGGGTTATGGTACGAATTGACGAAAACTGAATGGTACAGATCGATGAGAATTAACTGTTTCGGTGAGTTAATAAGGAAGTCTTCTTTTAACAAATAGTTTTCAAATTAAGGAAAGAATTTTACTGGTTCAAGCTGATTGCTAACGTTAAAACCCAAACATACTTCCTTCTTAAATAAATGGAGCTCCAGGGAGAGCGTCCCACTTTTATCACTATATTTGGTTAATAAAAAGGAAAAAATGGTTTCTTTTATTATAAACTTGTGCAGCCAAATAGAAATGATACATCACTGTTTTACTGACTCATGAATGGGAAAATACTTCCTTTTTATGCACTTGATCTGAGAGGTGGTTCTGAAATTTACTTTCCATTGATTGTGGGTCTATATTGATAAGCTCCGGTGGCCTCTTTTGCATTCGTACGGGGTTTTACTTTTGGTATTCATGATATTGGTAAGCTCCGATAGTCCATGAGAATACTCTGGATTTTTTTAATTATACAAGGATATTGTGGTGTGGTTGATATTGATAAGCTCCGACGGCTTAAAGGGATATTCCAGGTATTATGGTACGGTATTGGTTGGTAAGCTCCGACGGCCCGTGAGATGACTCCGGATTTCATTCATTGTTGCATTGGCCACATTTCTTTCATTCATTCATATAACATATCATGGTATTCCTTGCACATCTTTACTATCGAACTCCGTGTATTATTGGCGTGCTTTATTTGGGTGCACTTTAGGGACTCGAGGAAATCTGATTTGGTTGCTGCTAGACTATTGCCTTATGTCTTTCGTATTGTTGTGGTATTTCTCCTTTTTATCTAGGCTTTGACCATTATATTTTTTTCTGACTCATCTTTCTTACCCTTGGTTATATTAATATTTTATTATGTTTATATCTTATTTGAGCTCAGTCGGCAGATGATGCCTACTGGGTACCGCATGTTTTGGTACTCATATTACACTTTTACATCTTTTTGCTGATGCAGATCCTAGTACAAGTTATCGTCGTTGATTTCTGTCCTCGTGCAGAGTTGCTGACTGGATATATTGGGTGAGCTCTTGGCGATCGGAGTTGATCCACCCCCTGTACTTTTGGATTAGTCTCCTACTGTACTTTCAGAGATTGTCTGTATTTTATTGTATCTATCTAGAACATCTAAGTTGTAGTAGCACTTATACCGACTGACACCAGGTCTTGGGGGATTCTTGTGTATTTTATTCCCTTCCCTCCCTTTTACTTATATTGGTTTATCGTATCTTCCGTTGTTTATTGTTATTTCTTCCGCTTTTGGGTTCTTTCTTGTGTTAGCCCATTACTTGCAGTTTTGGGCTAAGGTTGACTTAACTACTGGTGGGTTATTGTAGGTGCCATCACGACTTGAGTTTTTGGGCCGTAACATTTTTTTAACTTCAGTTTCCTTTCATCAATACAAATACTTTCTCCATTTTATTTTACTTGATTCATGTTGATTTTGACACTCCCCTGAAGAAAATATTTATTATAGTTTTATTAAATTAATTTTATTAATTATACTTTAGAAATCTAAATATGACTACAAATACTTTATGTAGTCATTTAATAATACGAGTAATATTGGAAGAAAATGATAAACTTCTCTTGATCTCATAAATTATAAAAGTAAATTGAAATAACTATTTTTAGTAATGGAGACAAATAAAATAAAACAAAGGGAGTATATTACAAAGTTAAAGGAATTTTTTTTTCTTTTGAATTGTTCATTTCTTCCTTCCTAAAAGTCTCATTACTTTAGTCCTAAGTATTTAATACTAATTATTTATTTTTAAAGTGAAAATTGATGATTGCTCAATAATTATTACAAAAAATTAGATAGAAAATAAGTTACTATAAAATTATCAAGTAATTGACACAATAATATATTTGACGAAAAATTCTAAATAAGAAAGGAAATAGATGGAACTAAAATTGTTGAAGCACAAAGTTGTAAAAATGTTGATAGCTTAAGCATATACCAAAGTAAATAAATAGCCAACTAAAACAAGTGTAATGTAGGACCCACAAGTCAGAGACATAGAGTTTGATAAGGCTTCAACCACACGTGTACGAAAAAATGCAAGTGGACCCACATGTTACAAAATTACCTACAAGCTTCAGAAAGTACATGGATAAAAATTGAAAACACTATGACTTTTTTGTCCAAAAAAGAAAAAGTACGTTAACAGATTAAGTTAGTACAATAAAACTAAAGCATAAGATTCATGAAATACCATGAAGAGCCCTTGAAGAACAAGGATGGGTGAACTTCTTTTCAACCACTCCCAAATTGGTGTGTGAACCCTTGATTCGACTCTTCTATGCAAATCTCTGATCTTTCAAAGCAGATGAACTCAAAACCTTGGTGCAATCTTTTTCGATTGTGTTGTATTTGATGCCACTTTTTGTGTTCACTGTACTGGCTACTCTATCTCTTCCAAAAATCCTGGCGCTCCAAATTGGATGTCTCTTTTGATCAGGTAAAGCATTTCATTGCCTTGAAAACCTCTGAAAATCTAATCTCTCATCTTGGCCTCGAAGATCTGTCTCTTGAAATCAGGGTTATTGCCCACATTGTTTCTACTACCATTCTCTCTTGTGCTAGTTCTCACTCTACCCTATATCATCGTGACACTCTGCTTACCTACTATCTTCTCTCTCATAGAAAAATCAAGTTAACCTCCTTGATCTTAAACTAGATGATTAACTATGTCTTAGATCCATCTAGCATTCCATATGAGTTGCTAATCACTCGTATTATGAAATTTAACAACATCTGCCTAGAATATTTCTCTCCCATTCCTGTCAAGTAGTGCTACATCTCTAGGGCTTTTGTTCGTATGTGCTATGTCCGCACTAATAATTCTTGGATGCTCAAGTCTGATAATGGTCATGTTGGTCCCCCTACTCCCTCTAAACCTAATGTATCACCCCCTTTTGATCCTAGTTCATCTAACTCCTTTGGTGAAGTCATTGCCAAGTTGGCTGTTTTGGAGTCTAAGCTTGATGACCTCAAGGACCTCTTACTTGCTACTCATCTTCAAATAAACAAGATAAAAGATGTCATAAAGGAAATAGGAACTAATGTTGCTCACATTCATCTCAAGATGGATCAAGTTATCACGGAGGCAATAAAAATGGCTAACAAAATTTAGACGAGCACTGAAGCTATCTCCACAACTCTTGCAACCTAGTTCACAAATTTGAAAAATGCTACTATGAATATCTTGACATATTTTCTGCATCATTTTCATCCCAAGGAGAAAGATCCCTAGGCTATGTGTGTCTAACTTTTGAACAATTGTTTTTGTTTGTTTGCTGGCCTATGACTAAGCATAAGCTCAAAGATTGATATGCCTTTGTTTGCTTTGGTTGCTGTACATGCCATGATATTTTTCTGTCTATTGTAAATATGTTTACTATTCTTGCTTTACATTTTCCTTTTGATTGATGTCAAAGGGGACAATAATATAAGCAGTGGGAGCGCTTGTCATATGTCCCTTTTGTTCAACTAACAACCCATAAAGCAATAAGTCAACTATGTAGGGGGAGCAGACACACCATCTATAAAGGGAAGTTGAGTAAACTTACATTGTTTAAATTGTCATCATTAAAAGGAGGAGATTATATTGTTATTTCAATGAGTGATAATCTATATGTGCAGGAAAAAAAGAGGAAGACTCAACTAATTAGAGCTCTATGAAAAGTTAGCTGAATCTTCAAAATTAGACAAGTATCAAACGTGAATAAAGGAGCACCTCGATGGAAAGCATTAAAAGAAGAGAAAAGTCAAAGAAGGAAAGAGATTATATCAAGTACCAAGAATAAATAAGATTGAAGTTAAAGAAGGAAAAAAATAACGTCAAGTACCAAGAGTCCTTCTCAAAAGGAAAAAATCAGTTGGCTTAATTGCAAGTCAATAATCATGTGTCTCCAAGAAAGAAATAAGGATTAAGTAGAACTCCCGAAATCGAGGTTGATGTGAAGGAGTTATTCCGAAACATCGAAAAAATAAGTGTATTATAAAATGGACCAATTTTAGAGAATTCTCGACATTCTGTCCATGATGAGCGCTACCGCTTCGCCACAACGACCTCCGCTATAGCGAAAAAATTACCGCTATAGCAGAAGTCAAGTCGGTCAACCTCCGCCATAGCGGTTGACTGCGCTATGACGGTACCGCTATAGTGGAGCGTGACGGGATTTAATGCAAAAATATTCCCCAAAAATATCAGTTTTCACAAGTTCATTTGGGAGAAGGGCTAGGGCGATTTCAGGCGAATTTCCTCCATTCTTCATCATTTTTCATCCCAATGGTAAGGTTTCTACTCTCCAAACTCCGTACTACTTTTCCCATGCGTTAGAATTGCTAGGAGTGGACTTGAGGAAGGGTTTGGAATGGCTTAAGAGGGTAGAATTCGAGGAAAGAGGGGGATTCTAAGTGTAGAAGTTCTTGGGTGTTGTTAAATCCACTACTTTATGATCATGTGACCTTAATTCCCTAATTATTTCCATAAGAACGGTAGAACTAGGTGAATTAATGGTGGGAAAGCTCAAAAAAAAGGGGTGGAATGATCATGGGTAGTCTGGGGTTTGGGATTTTGCGTAATCCGGGTGAAATTTAGGCCATAAGGATTGATTCTTGGTTATTGTGCATTGTTTTAGACCAAGAACCGATAAGAACTTTGGAAAACAGGAAAACTTCGATCGAGTAGAGCTCTGGATCATTCAAGGTAGGTGATGGTTTACTTCCTGTATGCTTTGTGCGTTTAAGTACTCTTATCTAAGTATTTGTATGAGATGCATTGCTTAGGGAATGATTAGAAATGTCTAATAGTCCTGCTTAATAGTCTGGTAAATTGAACGTTATATTGTGCTTGTTGGTTTACAAGTAGATTGTTCATTTTTGTGACTGTGGATTGTTTGACTTTCAGTTGGCTCGAGTACCATGCCTGGTACATGATAATACTAACGGCTGACTTGGGTACCACACCAAGTACAAAATATACTAACGGTTGGCTCGGGTACCACGCCTGGTGAGATAATACTAACGGTTGGCTCGAGTACCATGCCTGGTGTTATATCTGATAAGACACAACTTCGGGACTCTCACAAAAATAATTAAACAATAAAAAATTAGTTTTAAAAAATAATTTAGAGAGAAAAAGATAGTCGCCACCTAATTTTAGGAAAAAATAGGAAACCTTATAACAATTGAACAAATTTTAGTCTACGAAACCAGTTAGATTCTAGATAAGGGTTCAAGTTATTCCGAAGGGAAGGGGTTAGGCATCCTTCAGAATCCACAACGGTGGTTCCCATTTATTTTTTCAATTGAGGAGATAAAATAAATGTCTTGATTCTTTCGAGTTAGAGAAAAAGACTCTCCAAAACTCAAAGAATTCAAGGGCAAACTTTTACGAAACGTCCTAATATTTGCCTATCGTTAGCTAAAATAAAATACAATAAAGAATTATACAACATCTTCGAATTTTAATTCAAATATTTTTTTTGAAAAGTATTTCTAAGTACCTGTAAACAGACTTAGTAAAAGTGTTAGTAATGAACAAAAATTACTCAAAAAGAATTAAATAATAACTAAAAATAAATCCATCTTATATATATTGGAGGCCTTGAAAATCGACGAAAATTTCTTCATCGGCCAATTAAATTGACATTCGATATAAAATAATCGAACACAAAATAACATCCGTCTTTTATTATGGTGAGGCCTCAAAAATCCGACAGAAAGATTCTTTCATTGGCCAATTAAATTGATATTCGACATAAAATAATCAAACTCAAAATAACATCTATCTTTTATTATGGGAAGGCCTCAAAAATCTGACGGAGAAATTCTTTCATTCGCCAGATAAATATCCGACAGAAAGATTCTTTCATTGGCCAATTAAATTGATATTCGACATAAACTAATCAAACTCAAAATAACATCTATCTTTTATTATGGGAAGACCTCAAAAATCTGACGGAGAAATTCTTTCATTCGCCAAATAAATTAATATTTTAAACAAAACACATTTAAAAGAATCCAAAATTTTGCATGGTACTGATGAATCAGTAACACACTCCCAAACATAATAACTGTATAGACATTTTTGACAAGTTATGATAACCAATAATTGTAAGAAAAGCGAAATTACACTAAAGTGTAACATGGGTTGTTTTAACCAAAAAAAAATATGGGTTATGGGGAAACGTAAAATATGGTGCAATATAAAGGTAAAAAGTACATAGCAACAAGTAGAATAAATCAATACCAAATAAACAAAATTAAAATAAATACTATACCTATCTCAACCAAAACAAATACTTACTTACATTTGCAGAAATGGGAAAAGGTCCACCGGATATGGCCTTGTGACTGCCGGAGTTCTTTGTTTTTCGTCCAGATCTGAACGCGGCGGAGTCCTAATCAGAGCTCGGAGCTCATGGGTTGATTGTTGTTCGCTGAGGATTTGGTTCATTCTGGCCAGATTTGAAGTTTCGGAGCTCGTCGGCGTTGTGAACCTCGCCGGAGATTGAGATCGCTGATGGAGCAGAGACGAGGGAGAGAAGAGGGGTTGTAGTGGTGTTAACTCAATTTTCATGGGGTATTTGGTGTTGTTTTCTACTGGTGTTATTGGTTAGAGCTCCGAGCTCTCCGTCAATGACGGAACTCAAACAAGATGAAGGGGAAAAACAATGGAGGCAGTGGGTTTTTGGGTTTGATGTGGGTTCTTCGATTGGAACTCCGGCGCAGAGTTGTTCATCGGAAATGGGGGATGAGCTATGGTGTTGTGACAGTGACGGGGAGAACAAAGGAGGTGGAGTGTTTTGGCTGGAACTCGGAGCTTAGAGCTCACTGGTAGTTAGTGGGTTGCATTTGGTGGCTGATTTCAGTGGTTTTCCCGCTAGCTTGAGCTAGAGGGAGGCGATGGTGGTTGGTTTTGTTTGTGGTGGTGGAACGATGGTGGTGTATTGGTGGTCTGGGTGTTGGTTTCTGGTTCACTGGACGGAGGAGAGAGGGTGGAGAGGGAAGGTTGACCGTGGTCGGTTTTACCAGAGACGAGGGAGACAGGAGAGAGGTGAAGGAGATAGAGAACAGTGGTGGAGCTTGAAGCTCGTTTCACCGGAGTTCACCGGAATCCGGTGGGGGTGGTGGCTCGCCGGAAAAGGAAAGTGAGAAGGAGGAAATTGATATTTTTCTTTGAATTTTTTGTCAATTTTAGAAATTATCAATCACCAAAAAGTGTGTTGAGTATATGAGACACTTTATAGAAAACTTTAAAATCCTATATTATATAGATGGCAAAACAAATTCATGGCTATCAAAATTGTGTGCTCAAAATTATGTGCTCAAAATAATGACTTGCCTAAAATCACGTGCTATTTATTTATTTGTGTAAAAAATATCTTCTCCACCTTTATGTATTAATGAACTGTGTAAAATGTAATGACCCTTTCGATTATTTCTGCATTTTCGCCTTTCTTGTACCGTTAGAACTTACTTGTAGCGGTCCAAGTCATTTATGGCTTGTCGGGATCGATAATTCAGTGTTCGGGCCGTTTGTTTGGTCTTTATGATCGTTTCTCGTTTTAGAGCTTCAACTTTGAAAATCGTTGACTTCAGTCAACATTCTTGGTAATATAAAAGAATTAAACCAAGGTTCTAGGTCAAAGGATTCCCTTACACAAAAGTTTGAGTTAAAGAAATGTCTCGGGTAAAACCTCGCCCATTTGGAAGGTTTAAATTAACCCATACTTTTGAGGTAAGATTAATAGTGTCTAATACATTAAGAAGGATGTGTTAGAGGTATTAGAATCGCAAAATGATCGTATGATAGGTTTTGAAGACAAGCAAGTTGCGAAATAAAAGTCGGAAAAAGTTATTGTAAATTCCTTTAAGGAATTCTCTTTAAATTTGAGTTAAATGTCTTGGGGTGTTTCTCCAAATTTATACAGAATTAGTGGGCCCCCAATATACCAAATTGAAGGTCTACGAGTCTAGTTTTCAACTCACTAAATCGTTCATCCGTACGACTTCAGAATAGAGAGATATTCACATTTTTGTAAGACTGCACAAGCAGGCACGTCAAGGTGGGGCCCCCTCCCAAATCGGTTTAGCTTTATAAAAGATGATTTCTCCTTCGTTTTAACTCATTCTTTTCACCCAAAATATACTGAAAATCAGAGGTAAATCCCCTAAATACTCCATGGACTTTGATGCTTTCAATTCGGAAGTTTAACGGAAGTTGCTCTACATCGCGGGCTCATCGTCGTGGTATAGTTTTCTCGTCGTTTTGGCTCCGTTTGTTGCTACTGAAAAGAGGCAGTTCGTGGAACTGATATTTATATAGTGTTATCATTTGATTATCGAAAGGTAAGAGTTCTAAATCCTCGACTCATTCTTAATTTGAGCTTTAGAATCAATTCCGAGGTGAACTTATTATTATCGGCATGTTTGTCGTGTTTTCTTGCCGTATATTGTTACAACCCGTGGTGGGCCCTTATATGTCACGACCCGATTTCTCAAGTCACGATGACACCTACAATCCTCCAGTAGGCGAACCAATTTCCGTAGCCCAGAACGGTTAGTAATGGGCTACTACCTAACCAAAACGCACCAGCAAGCAGAAATAAGCGAAAGCAAAACTCAAATATAAATACATAAAAGAAACTACACCAACCCCAAAACTTGGTATCAATAGTACAGAAGCTTCTAATAGGATACAAGTGCTAGAAGTAACAAAATACAACATAAATTACCTCCGAAAGTACAAGGAGCAACAGTACAACATATGAGATGTAGACAAGCCCCGACCGTCAGGCGCTCACCCTAGTCTCAAAGATCCAAAAGCTGCACGAGTCTCCAACGTGATCAACGGCGAAAGCTCAGCTAATATCTTCACAAAAAAGTGCAGAAGTGTAGTATGAGCACCAAAACCACGGGTACTCAGTAGGTATCATAGGCCGACTGAGCGCATATAAGATATAAAAGCAGTAAGTAACAGATAGCAAGAAAGCAGTCACTGAGGCAATAAACAAGGCACAAGGAGTTAGCACAGATCATCCATAACCAAGAGCTTCAAGTAACACATGCTAGCACAGAGATACAATCACACAGAATCACTGGTGAAGGAAAGAAGAACGCACCTGGAGTCCTTGTACAACAATATATGTAAGTAGAGAGAGAGTTGAGAAAATGGCGGTATACCGGTAACCTCAAGTGGAAGGAAAAGACGGAGAAAAGTCTAACATACTCAAAATGGAATCAACCAGTATAAGAAAATCATAACACCAATCCAATCATATGATAGCATAACCAGGGAATCACCTCACAAGTACAACCCTAGGATGAAATAACTAAGCCACAATAACCGAGAGATACCACTCAGCTTCCCACAAGAATAGAACCAGAGTCTCACACTCTGCTCAGAAGGCCACACAAAAGAGCCTCAATAAGATAGGACTCCAAAGCCCTCTCAATAATCAAAAATCCCACAACCAAAGCCTCAACAGGCTAGCCATCACTAATCTTTCAAGAAACGGGTGCCAAGACAAGCTCTAAGTAAAAACAGGAGTAAATATAGTCTACCTACAGTCCCAATGGCCGCCCATACAACCGAGGAACACAATCAAGTGAAAACAAACCCTCCGGCATCCCATACTACCGGAGCGTACACTGAACACACAACAAACAAGGGTGGAATCCAATGCATGATATGATATGATGTGAAATAGAACCTCTGTATGTACCTCCTCCAGTGCCAATCAGGCCCAGCAGACAGGTTCCATGGAAGGACTCAGCCTGTATACCTCTACTCCACCGTATACCCTTTCCTCCGGCGCACGCAGCCCGAAGCCCCAGGCCCAGAGCGGCAAGGTCCATGGAGGTCCTCGACCCCATACTAAAACTCAGTATCAAGATATGTCATCCGGAAGCAAGTCCGGGATCAAGATAGAGACCCAGTCTCAAGTATGCATGCCCAGACCCCGTCCAGGACTAAAGTAGTAGAGAATGCCTCAAAAACCCCTCCAAGGGTGTCCGGGCGTAACCGGGACTAAAACTATAATAAATCAAGTCTGGTGCTCTGCCCCGCAGAGACTAATACCAGTAATAAAATCAGTGCGAAAACATTCAAAAATCCCCTTTTCTATCAACAACAGTATCAAAAACGGGCCCTCAGGGCCATGCAAATTTAGAAAAACTGTCAGTAGTGGCTCACAGCCGAAACTGTAGTAAACATGCAGGGGAAAACCTTTTTCATGGATGATATGCTCGCACACAAATATAAAAGTAGCCCAACGGCTCAAAACAATTCCTATCAGCCCTGCACAGGCCCAATAGCTACCTAGCAGACATAACCAGCCTAAAAGGATAATCTCTATGTCCGGGACTCGCGGACATTCCCAAATAGCCCACCATCTATGTTTCAGAGTCAATACAAGGCCACACAGGACCACAAAGGTAATATACATTACTATGCGAATACTACAAACAACGTATGAAATAGACGGACGAAAGGCGGACAAGGTCTGGGTACCAACCTATAACAACCCATCCAAGGATGCTAATTAATGCAGTTATAGCCTATATACGCAGAGTCTAGATAGGGGAAAACCATAACCTACCTGTCATCCGATGACTAGCTGCGGGAACAGCATCGTCCAGACTCGAACAGCTCCAGGAAGCTCTGAATCACACAAAACAAATACTTTCAACTGAAGCCCCAAAGGCGTCTCTATGAAGCCTGACCAACCAAGGTAATGGAACAATTGCTAGAATCGACAAGGCTGCAAGAACGAGCCATAGCCAATTGATAAGGTGTTAATGTCATACTCACGACCAGTCAACTCCAAAGTATAAAAATGAGGCCAATAACAATAACAAATGGCAGCTAAATCCAACAACAATACGTTAACCACATCTCCAAGGAGCGACGAGCTCCCGAGGCACTATTTCAAGGCGTACTTCATGTCATTCAATCCAATAACCATCGTTCGTGACTCCAATAAGAATCACACCAACTCCTAGTACCTCCAACACCTTAACACCATCAACATACAACAATAACAACCCAATTTAATATGACAAAGGGGATGCCCAGAGCCACAGATCCAAAATACCACTTCGTGGCTCAGAAATCCATAAAACAATACTAGAACATATAATAATGAAGGAGGGTCATAGGAGGAAGGTTACCTCGACAAAAAGCTTTGAAATACCAAGCTAAACATTCTGTTATAAGGACCCACCACGAGCTGTAACAATATACGGCAAGAAAACACGACAAACATGCCGATAACGATAAGTTCTCCTCGGAATTGATTCTAAAGCTCAAATTAAGAATGAGTCAAGGATTTAGAACCCTTACCTTACGATAATCAAATGATAATACCATAAAAATATCAGTCCCACGAACTTCCTCCTTGCAGTAGCAACAAACGGAGCCAAAACGATGAGAAAACTATACCACGACGATGAGCTCGCGACGTAAAGCAACTTCCGTTAAACTTCCGAATTGAAAGGATCAAGGTCCATGGATTATTTCTAAGGTTTGTATCTGTTTTTATATGGCTTTGGTCTATTTTTATGTGTTTAAAATGAAGGAGAAGCTGATTTATAAAGGCAAACCGGGGTCCCGCTTTGACGTGTCTGCTTGTGCAGTCTTACGGAAACATGAATATCTCTCTATTCTGAAGTCGTATAGATGAACGGTTTAGTGCGTTGAAAACTAGACTCGTAGACCTTCGATTTGGTATATTGGGGGCCCACTAAATCTTTATAGATAGGGAGAAACACCCCAAGACATTTAACCCAAATTTAAAGAGAATTCCTTAAAGGAATTTACAATAACTTTTTTCGACTTTTGTTTCGCAACTTGCTTGACTTCAAAACTCATCATACGACCATTTTGCGATTATAATACCTTATAACACATCCTTATTATTATATTAGACTCTATTAGTCTTACCCCAAAGGCACGGGTTACTTTAAACCTTCCAAACGGGCGAGGTGTTACACGAGGCATTTCTTTAACTCGAACTTTCGAGTAAGGAATTCCTTTGACCAAGAATCTTGGTTTAATTCTTTGATATTATCAAGAATGTTGACGGAAGTCAACGATTTCCAAAGTTGAAGCTCTAAAATGAGGAACGGCCATAAAGACCAAACAAACGTCCCGGGCACCGAACTATCGGTCCCGACAAGCCATAAATGACTTGGGCCGCTACAAGTAAGCTCTAATGGTACAAGAAAGGCGAAAATGTGTAAATGACCGGAAGGGTCATTACATCATCCACTACTAAAAAGACTTTCGTCCCCGAAAGTCAGGAAGGAAGAAAATACCAGAAATTTAAGAATAGCGGATACAACTCCCATTCTACTCTCTTGGACAACCCGGGTAACCTCCGCGACCGGACGACACCCAATATAACAGAACCAAAGAAAGCAACCAAGCCTTAATTTCTTACTAGCCAAGCTAGATTTCAACCTCCAAAGATCTGCCAACCCAAACTGAACCTCGAGAATCTTAACCAAAAAGCACCTACACAACACCGAAACTGGAGCACCAAGGTTATCAACACACAAAACTCGAATCCTTAAAACCATACCAAGTTTACCAGAAAATCCATCAACCCAAAACTCTAACTCATGAACCCGCTGTTCCGCAAAAGCCCTTTTTTTTTTCTGAACTGCATCCTTTAGCACCACAAAAAGGAAGCTACATACAAGCTGAACACTCAAACCACCCTCGAAGCATCAACTAACACACCGGAGATCCATAGTTCCTGCTTATACTTTACCACGAACGAAGTCACCCATTTTATTCAAATGCGTTTTAAGCCAAGATATAGGCTACTAGCCTTTGCCATCCAAGATAACAATCCGTAGAATATCATTGAAACTAAAGTTACCTGCCTTGACTGACCACCAACCAACGAACGAACACTTTTGCTAACATCGAACTTGCTAACTGAACCGTGCCAAGTCTGAATCAACTGAAAGTGAATGAACTAGGGCAACCTGCCCAAAAGACCCAAACCAAAACCACGATCCTGTAGGAAGTGTGGTAAGCCTACCACGAAGTCTATAACCATGAGCCGAGCTCCCAACTTTAGAAAACACTACTGCTACTCCGAACACTCGAACACCATTTGAATGTGAAATTGCCTTACGAATCTCACCTCAGGAAGAAGTCCACCATGCCACAAATATCAAGTTCAAACAACCCGAAGGCAAAGGAAAATGAACCTGGGGTTCAAAGTTACCATCTAGCCATAGAAATTTTTGCATATACTTTCAACTCATTCCTTTGGCTCGAATCAACCGCTCTACTGGTTCTGCAAACAACCAACCACTTCGAAGCATATATCATAATGAACTTCTCGTCCATACTGACCGAGTCTAACCAACACTAGAACCCCACATAAATAATAACTCCGGAGGAATCGATTGAACAAGCTTTCAAATCCTGGGCAAACGAATGGCTATTATCAGTCTCTACGTATCATCAGAGCTCAAAATAGCCTCGCAGTCTTAACCCGCACAAGCTGACCACATAAAGCATACACCACTGTTGAAGCTCAAACTTACGCCGCTGAGTCTGTCCAACCATGGTAGAAGAACCTCGTACTAACTAGAACACTGCTGAAATCTAGAATATCTCGCCTCTTGCAGAGGTTAGCCAAGGACTAGGTGTCCAAGGCCAATAGCCGCATCCACAATTGAAGTAAAAGAAGCTAAGTTGCCCGCACCCACTGCCTCCCGGCACTAGGATGCTGCAACCAAATAGAAACTGCCACAAACCATCCGATGTAACCTGCCAAGTTATGATTCTGAACACCGACTTTCAAAACTGCCAACCAAAGCCTTGGTCGAACCTTTATGCTGCCAATGAACCCTTAAGAACCCAAGCCAACTAGGCCTGAAAATACAAGTTGCCAACACCGCAGATGCTACTGAAACAAAAACCAATCGATGGAAAACCCACGGCAATGTGTAGACGGCTGGATCGAATCACCAACACACAATCCCAAAGCAAACCTTCATCACCACCTCAGGCAACTACGAGGACACTTAAACACAAACAAAGAGTCATCTCTCTTCTTTTTTAACTAAACAAAAATGCTTCCTTAGCACATACTAAACCTTACAAATCCTTTCTCGAATAAGAACCTGAAGCCATTACCTTACCACTCATAGCTACACGTCAAATTCAATAAGGCAGGAGAAGAATGGGCCGGATGCCCAACTCACTCGAAATGCTTACAAATACAACCTAACCACGAGGTTACGATCAACACTTAGTCGGAAGTGCTTAAAGTCAAGACCCAATCACGATGCCAACATCCAGAGCTCATCGAAAGAACTTCGATCAAGATTCATTCCAACTGGAGCTAAAGATACAACAAAACACCCAACGGACCAGGAAGTGGAGGAGAATATGGGAACAACCCACATACTTACCAACCTCCTAAACTAATCAACAAAGAGGGTCGACTCTAGACACTCGGGAGACCAAACCAATCTATGCACACTAGCATAACCAATATCTCCCAACTGAGGCAAAATCTTAACTCCGGCCCAACTACCGGTAATACACCAAACCATCACACGAATCTCT